>NC_069401.1:9770424-9868661 GCF_026875155.1 Cherax quadricarinatus
GTGTATCCTAAGTGTGCTTGGTGAGTGTGTGTTTTGCCACCTGAGTATGGTTGTCACCATGTGTTGTTTGTTTGTCTTTTCTGTTGGTCTGTGAGTGTTGTGGTGGTGTTATTATGATGCATTGTGTTCCGTGTGAAGTGTGTGTGTGTTGTGTTGTGTTGTCGTGTAGTGTTTTGTGTTTCGAAGTTTTGTGTGTTGTTGAGCATGTGTGTCGTGTGTGTGTGTGTATGTGGTGTCGTGTGTGTGTATGTGTGTGTGGTATGTGTGTGTGTGGTGTGTGTGTGTATGTGTTGTGTGGAGTGTGTTGTGTGTTGTATGTGTGTGTGTGTGGTGGTGGGTATGTGTGTGTGTGTGTGTGTGGTGTGTGTGTGTGTGTTCAGTGTGTGTGTGTGGTGTTGTGTGTGTGTGTGTGTTGTGTGTGTGTGTGTGTGTGGCGTGTGTGTGTTATTGTGGTTGCAGGTCGTAGTCGGGGTACGTGTGTGTGTGTAGTGTGTGATGTGTGTGTGTGTGTGTGTGTGTGTGTGTGTGTGTGTGTGTGTGTGTATGTGTGTGTGTGTGTGTGTGTGTGTGTGTGTGTGTGTGTGTGTGTGTGAGTGTGTGTGTGTGTGTGTGTGTGTGGGGTGTGTGTGTGTGGTGTGTGTGTGTGTGTGTGTGTGTGTGTGTGTGTGTGTGTGTGTGTGTGTGTGTGTGTGTGTGTGTGTGTGTGTGTGTGTGAGTGTGTGTGTGTGTGTGAGTGTGTGTGTGTGTGTGTGATGTGTGTGGGGTGTGTGATGTGTGTGTGTGTGTGTGTATGTGTGTGTGTGTGTGTGTGTGTGTGGCTCTTTCTTGAACATACTCATATATTAAAAATAGATAGATATATAGAGAATAGGATAGGGAGAGAAAGGAGAGAGAGAGAGAGAGAGAGAGAGAGAGACAACGCCCACGTACTGTTCCCTCAGCTTTAAAATCCTCGTTTTCTCCTTGAGTGTTTTTCACACCACACACACACACACACACACACCACACACACACCACAACACACACACACACACACCACACAAGCGGGACCAGAGCCGACTCAACCCCTGCAACCACAGTTAAGCGGGGAGAGCATCTCACCACCGCAACCACACAAATGAGACACACACACACCCACCACACACACACACACACACACACCACACACACACACACACACACACACACACACACACACACACACACACACACACACACACACACACACACACACACACACACACACACACACACACACTACACACACACACACACACACACACACACACACACACACACACACACACACGTGTAAGCGGGGCCAGGAGCTGAGTCTCGACACCTGCAACCACAATTAGGTGAGAACACACACACGCCAACACACACACACACACACACAGCCCCTATGTGCAAAACACATGAGACCCTCAACACCTGCCAACTGGGTAACGCAAACATCTTTAAACACCTGCTGGAGTGTCCCAAAAAATATATACACATGAGTGCCAAGGCACGAACGGAAATAATTGAGAATTTCTACCGGTGGCGCTGGTGAAAGAGGTGGCTCCGTTTCCCCCGCTGGTTGAGTCTGTGGTGGCGAGCGACTCCGCTTCCCCCGAGGATGTAATCAAGACTATAGGACTGAAGACTCCAGATGGTAGGATGACGTTATTAAACTGCTGCAGGGGGAGGGGAGGGGAGAGGAGGGGTCTTAGAAGAGGTGAGAGGGGGGTTTTAGAAGAGGGGAGGGGTCTTAGGGGCTTAGAAGAAGGGGAGGGGCTTAGAAGTAGAGGAGGGAAGGGTCTTAGAAGAATGGGAGAGGTTTTCGATGAAAGAGAGGAGGGATCTTAGAAGAGGTGAGGGAGTCTTAGTGGAGGTGATGTGGTCATAGAAGAAAGGGATAGGTCTTAGAAGAAGGGGAGGGGTCTTAGAAGAAGGGGAGGGGTCTTAGAAGAAGGGTAGGGGTCTTAGAAGAGGAAGAGAGGCCTTAAATGACGGTAGGGGTATTATAACAGGCGGAGTAGTGGTCTCAGACTAGCTGGAGAGAGTGATCTTAAAGATGGGGTATAGCAACTACTCTAGAAAAACGAACATTCCTAGAATGGGTTGGAGAAGTGGCTCTAGAAGGCAATGTAGTAGAGATCTTGGGAAGGATACAGTGTTTTATATAAGAGTTACACAGTGGGAAGCAAGCGTACTGTGTTTCCCCTCTCACATTCCACTGCACAGAATGGCGCTTATGCGAAGTGTTGAACTCTGCCAGTCTGAGCTGGCAGACTTCAGTAGAGCAAAGAGGATATACTCAAGTATACTGGGATAGACAAATATATATATACCCTCTGTGTCCATGTATTGTTTGTAATGGAAGTTAAGACACATGTGCAACATCTGGATATCTTTATTGTAGTAGACGTTTCGCCATCCAGTGGCTTTATCAATACAGATTCTAGGACATAATAGGAAGACAGTAGAACTATATACAAAAGATGAGGTAATCAGCCATGTTTGTAATGGCTTGAGAAAGTTCCTGGAGAGCGAAACGTTGCCACAATAAAATGTCACATTAGTTGCACTTGTGTCCTTTTACTTTACAAAGTGTTTAGAGTTGCAAGTACCACCACCCCCCTGACAACTGACAATTGGACACTCAACTATGTCATGGTAATTAGCTTCTCTCTCCTATATTTGGATTATTTGTGTATATCATGACAATGCTTGTGTCTTCTCTTTTTCACAGCGTTTACATGTAAAATAAGCAGGGATGACAGATTCACCTGTGGTTGCCTGCGTCTGACACAGGTGATGTTATCTCACCCTGATTCCGGCAGTCACCGAGTCAACGAGTGGACGTTATATTGGTGCATTGGTGCATACACATATAACTTCCTTACAGGAGCACATCATTGTACCTCATACCAGAGGTCTCATGTCTCTGTGAATCTGAGACCAGCGAACACTGGTATCCTTCAGGAGTATGGTTTTTAACAGTGAACAGAAGGATTCCCAGAAGTAATTCGACCAAAAACATGTTACAAGAAGTTCTTGATTCTTTATCAATGCAATGATAGCTGACCCCTTTGTGGGAAGGTATCCAGGTATATGAGATACGAAAGTTTTTGTGCCGAGCAATGTTTAGGTCATTTTGTGGCTAGGACTCTGAAGAGCAGACATGGAGCCACAGGTTACTCCTCCTGTGTGTTTTAATTTGTTTGGTGGCGAGTTTCAGCGCAGCTAGCTCTGTCAGTGTTAAAATGAGCCAGTTATTCAGTCTGCTTTTACTCGTGTGTATACACCTGCGACCTTTGTGTGTTTCTGCAGGCTGCTGCTGTAGTTCGTCCTGTAGTCTGCCGATTTGATCCATCAGTGTATGATGCTTACTGGGCAGCAAGATAGCAACATGCGATGCAATATTTCTTAAGAAGTTGATTTTCATTGTTGTTCTTAGGGAGAGCCGTGTGTGATAGCCTTACAGAGGGTAGTGAGTAGAAAGGGATGTTACTGACTGGACCATTGCAGTGAATAAAGTTTGTTATGGCCCTATCTGGCTGGTTGCAGGCACGACACAGCAATTCCCTGAGCCGTGCTGGGTTGTAGGCACGACACAGCACGCCCCTGGGCCGTGCTGGGTTGTAGGCACGACACAGTACGCTCCTGAGTCGTGCTGGGTCGTAGGCACGACACAACACGCCCCTGAGCCGTGCTGGTCACGTTGGAACCTTTATGATCTTACAGTGTAGCACAGAAGAGAATACTCAACAATACTGTTCTTTCATACTCAATTCTTCCCTCGTGTTCATTATTCTAGTACACGTTGGATCACTAAGAATTATCTTTATGGTCTTGTTCTGGATTACTTCAAGTTTGTTAAGCAACGCGTATGCAAAGTTAACAATTATAGGACATGGTAATCAATGGAAGATCTGGTGAACATTATAAGGAACACTCTTTCGTATTTGATGTTGATGTTATTGTTCTTTCCTACAAGTGTTCTACGTAACTTAAGTATCTCTTGAACCTGCAGTGCAGGTTACTTACAATATCACTGTTGAATTCAACTGCTAAATTTGCATTCTTCACATAATTCAAAGGCAATGAATGTTATTGACTTCATGGCAGGTCTCTGCCTGGTGAAGTACTCAGTAGAGCAAGTTGAGTATTTCTCCCGGACAACACACCATAGAAATAGGGAGAGGGATTGAGGTAATTGTACACTGAGCCTATTAAAGACAACTCTTTCAGATACCTTACACATGCCTGATGTTAAAGAGATGGGTTTAAGCCTGTGAGAGTTCTGTTTTGGAATGGGAGCGATGGGAATATGTCCTGCGGTGAGGCAGGACACCATCATGTAGGCTGAACCTACACACACACACATCAAAGGGAAGGTTGTAGGGCAAATCGTTGAGAAATCTAAGAGTTTTGTAGGTTATGACGCCATCTAGAGGTTTTCTGTAAGAAACTGATAGTGTGTAAGCTGTTTGGCATTGTCTGTATTTCTCCGGCAGTTAGTGTATATTTTGGACTTACATTGTGTTCAAAGCTGCGAGTCCTTCTTAGGTGGAGTTAGTTCCTTCTATCCAGGAATTGTAATGGGTGGTCTTAGTAACGAGGTTTTCGTATAGTGCGTTCACTGTGGGCAAGTGTTGAAGATGGGAGGGAAGGGTCGTGATGATGGGAGAGATGGAGGGAGGGATGGAAGAAGGGAAGGGCGGGAGGGAGAATGGTGAAGGAGAGAGGGAGTTTGAGCGGAGAGGAAAACCCGGGACAAAGAGCAAGAAAATGGCGATGCTCATGTTAGCTCTTCATTTTCTCTCTCTCTCTCTCTTCTCTCTCTCTCTCTCTCTCTCTCTCTCTCTCTCTCTCTCTCTCTCTCTCTCTCTCTCTCTCTCTTTCACTTTTTTACTCTCTTCTCTCATATTTATATATATATATATATATATATATATATATATATATATATATATATATATTATATATATATATATATATATTATTATAAAATATATATTTATATATATATATATAGCAATAAGATCACAGTAAACAGGTTCTTTCAGAGTGGTTGTTTTGCATCTATATAATTATATATATTATATATAATATATATATAATATATATATATATTTATATGATATATATTATTAGAAAGAGAGAGAGAGAGTCTTCTGTCCTCTTATCACATGAAGCTTGATTAAAGTTTATGGAGAGCAAAACGTAACCCAATAAATACTTAGAACAAATGGATAAGTGTCCATATATCTGAATTAACAACAAGAACAACAAGAAGAACAAACAACAAGAACAACAACAACAACAAGAACAGCAACAACAAAAACAACAACAACAACAATAATAATATCAGAAAGAGTAATATTAACAGCAGTAATAGTAACAACAACAAAATAAGCGTCAATAACATGAACATCAGTGACAACAACAGCAGTCAAAACAATATAAACCGTATCAACTACAATAACAACAGATACAACAACAGACATAACGACAACAGAGGCAGCAACAATCACCGGAGTGTTGTGGCAGCGGTTATATAATATACATTACATAATATACATTATGTATAAATCTTATCCATACAATCCCTCTCGCTTGCTTAATATAATCCCCTGAAAAATTCGAACGACACACGAACATACACACGGACATACACGCGGACATACACAAGACTCAGGTAACATTAACATATATACATAAAGTATAATTACTCAGCAAATAAAGGAAAAAATCCCATCGATTTCTTCCCATTATGGTTTTTGGGGAATATTTCAATTTTCCTGGGAACCGGGAAGAGGGGCGGGGCCAGAGGGGGCGGGGCCCGAAAAAGCGCGCGTATCGAATTTTCCCGCGTTTTTATCAGCCCGCGCAAAATGTCCGAATCCTCGGGGGAAATTCGCAGCCAAGATTATCAGCGATGCTATTGTGATAAATCTGCGGCCTTGTGGGACACGTGACAATACTAGGCGGGAGGAAGGATGGGGGGGGGGAGAGACACTGACGATGCCTAGGTAGGAGAAAGGATGGGGGTAAAGGGGGGGAGACATTGATGATGACGTGAAGAGGTGGACCACGCCCGAACACCGTCAAGACCGAGGCTCCTTAGAATGAGAAAATAAACAAAGGGTGAACCGCGTTCGAACGAGTCTACAAGACGAACGTCGGTCGTCGCGCAGGTGAAGTTCATTCACCTACGCGACTCGGTTAGGATCTATCCTTCACTATGCATGAGTGGATTAGGATTTATTCTGTACCCTGTGTGACTAGGATAGACCATCCTTCACCCTGTTTAATTGGAATAGGTTCTATCCTTCACCCTGCAGGACTGTAATGGGATGAATAAATTATAAGTATCCTATAGGAAGCTCAGATAACTTGCCTTTCAAATAATAACAATAATAATAATAATAATTATTATTATTATTATTATTATTATTATTATTATAATTATTATTATTATTATTATTATTTTATTTTAACACACTCGCCGATTCCCACCAAGACAGGGTGGCCCGAAAAAGAAAAACTTTCACCATCATTCACTCCATCACTGTCTTGCCAGGAGGGTGCTTTACACTACAGTTTTTAAACTGCAACATTAACACCCCTCCTTCAGAGTGCAGGCACTGTACTTCCCATCTCCAGGACTCAAGTCCGGCCTGCCGGTTTCCCTGAACTCCTTCATAAATGTTACTTTGCTCACACTCCAGCAGCACGTCAAGTATTAAAAAACCATTTGTCTCCATTCACTCCTATCAAAACACGCTCACGCATGCCTGCTAGAAGTCCAAGCCCCTCGCACACAACCTCCTTTACCCCCTCCCTCCAACCTTTCCTAGGCCGACCCCTACCCCGCCTTCCTTCCACTACAGACTGATACACTCTTGAAGTCATTCTGTTTCGCTCCATTCTCTCTACATGTCCGAACCACCTTAACAACCCCTTCCTCAGCCCTCTGGACAACAGTTTTGGTAATCCCGCACCTCCTCCTAACTTCCAAACTACGAATTCTCTGCACTATATTCACACCACACATTGCCCTCAGACATGACATCTCCACTGCCTCCAGCCTTCTCCTCGCTGCAACATTCATCACCCATGCTTCACACCCATATAAGAGCGTTGGTAAAACTATACTCTCATACATTCCCCTCTTTGCCTCCAAGGACAAAGTTCTTTGTCTCCACAGACTCCTAAGTGCACACTCACCCTTTTCCCCTCATCAATTCTATGATTCACCTCATCTTTCATAGACCCATCCGCTGACACGTCCACTCCCAAATATCTGAATACATTCACCTCCTCCATACTCTCTCCCTCCAATCTGATATCCAATCTTTCATCACCTAATCTTTTTGTTATCCTCATAACCTTACTCTTTCCTGTATTCACTTTTAATTTTCTTCTTTTGCACACCCTACCAAATTCATCCACCAATCTCTGCAACTTCTCTTCAGAATCTCCCAAGAGCACAGTGTCATCAGCAAAGAGCAGCTGTGACAACTCCCACTTTATGTGTGATTCTTTATCTTTTAACTCCACGCCTCTTGCCAAGACCCTCGCATTTACTTCTCTTACAACCCCATCTATAAATATATTAAACAACCACGGTGACATATTATTATTATTATTATTATTATTATTATTATTATTATTTATTATTATTATTATTATTATTATTCCTCTTCTTGTTGTGCTGTTGTTCTTGATTATTATTATTGACGCTGTTATTAAGTTTCCATAATTTTAAGGTATCATCATTGTTTAAATGTCTGTAGTTACACAGTGACCTTGATCCCGGAAGTAACTGTCGAGCAGCTGTTACTAGACAGACAGTTCATGAGTGAGTGTATGACTGTTGATATATATATAAACAGACAAATGAAATCACAGCCATATTTGAATCATAAAGAAACGTAAAACAAAGTCATACATCGACCACTTATGACAAACAAACAGACGGACAAACACGAGAGAACGAACAAACACAGCGACACATTTATCATCCCCGTATGTTAGGAATGACGAGGGACGACCACCAGGGAATTTATGGCTGTTTGGTTAAGGTATGAAGGAATTAATGAGGTTATTAGAGGTTATTCAATTATTGATGAGGCTAATTTTGTAATGTAATTGTGCGGTCAATGATGAGGGAGTGGATGGTCTGTTGAGTGTGTGTGGATGGTGTGTTGAGTGTGTGTGGATGGTCTGTTGAGTGTGTGTGGGGTGTTGGATGGTTGGTGGTTGTAGTGTGTGTGGATGGTCTGTTGAGTGTGTGTGGATGGTCTGTTGAGTGTGTGTGGATGGTCTGTTGAGTGTGTGTGGATGGTCTGTTGAGTGTGTGTGGATGGTCTGTTGAGTGTATGTGGATGGTCTGTTGAGTGTGTGTGGATGTCTGTTGAGTGTGTGTGGATGGTTGTTAAAGTACTGTGTGTGGATGGTCTGTTGATTGTGTGTGGATGGTCTGTTGAGTGTATGTGGATGGTCTGTTGAGTGTATGTGATTGGTCTGTTGAGTGTGTGTGGATGGTTGTTGAGTGTGTGTGGATGTCTGTTGAGTGTGTGTGGATGGTCTGTTGATTTGTGTGGATGGTCTGTTGAGTGTATGGGATGGTCTGTTGAGTGTATGTGGATGTCTGTGAGTGTGTGTGGATGGTCTGTTGAGTGTGTGGATGGTCTGTTCGAGTGTATGTGGTGGTCTGTTCAGTGTATGTGATGGTCTGTTGAGTGTGTGTGGATGGTCTGTTGAGTGTGGGATGAGTCTGTTGAGTGTGTGTGGAAGCCTGTTGAGTGTGTGCGATGGTCCTGTTGAGAGTGTGGACTGGTTGTTCATGTGTGTTGTGGATGGTCTGTTGAGTGTGTGGATGTCTGTTTGTAGTGTTGGATGGTCTGTTGAGTGTGTGTGGATGGTCTGTTGAGTGTGTGTTGATGCGTCTGTTGAGTGTGTGGATGGTCTGTTGATGTGTGATGGTCTGTTGATGTGTGTGATACTGTTAGTGCGTGTGGATGGTCTGTGAGTGTTGGATGTCTTGGGTGTGTGGATGGTCTGTTGAGTGTGTGATGTCTGTTGAGTGTGATGTCTGTGTGTGTGGATGGTCTGTTGAGTGTGTGGATGGTCTGTTTGTGTGTGTGGATGGTCTGTTGAGTGTGTGTGGATGGTCTGTTGAGTGTGTGTGGAGTGTCTGTTGGTGTGTGTGTGGATGGTCTGTGATTGTGTGGATGGTCTGTGATGTGGATGGTCTGTTGAGTGTGTGTGGATGGTCTGTTGAGTGTGTGGATGGTCTGTTGAGTGTGTGGATGTCTGTTGAGTGTGTGGATGGTCTGTTGAGTGTGTGGATGGTTTTGAGTGTGTGGATGGTCTGTGAGTGTGTGTGGATAATCGTTGAGGTGTGATGGTCTGTTGTGTGTGGATGGTCTGTTGTGTGTGATGGTCTGTTGTGTGGTTATGGTCTGTTGAGTGTGTGGATGGTCTGTTGAGTGTGTGGAGGTCTGTTGAGTGTGTGGATGGTCTGTGAGTGTGTGGATGTCTGTTGTGTGTGTGGATGGTCTGTTGAGTGTGTGGATGGTCTGTTGATGTGTTGGATGGTTCTGTTGTGTGTGTGTGGATGGTCTGTTGAGTGTGTGATGGTCTGTGATGTGGGATGGTCTGTTGTGTGTGTGTTTGTGGATGGTCTGTTGAGTGTGTGGATGGTCTGTTGAGTGTGGGATGGTCTGTTGGGTGTGTGTGGATGTCTGTTGAGTGTGTGGATGGTCTGTTGAGTGTGTGGATGGTCTGTTGAGTGTGTGGATGGTTGTAGTGTGTGATGGTCTGTTGAGTGTGTGGATGGTCTTGTTGAGTGTGTGATGGTCTGTTGAGTGTGTGTGGAGTTGTTGAGCGTGTGGATGGTCTGTTGAGTGTGTGGATGGTCTGTTTGTGTGTGTGGATGGTACTGTTGTGTGTGTGGATGGTCTGTTGAGTGTGTGGATGGTCTGTTGAGTTGTGTGATGTGTGGATGGTCTGTTGAGTGTGTGGATGGTCTGTTGAGTGTGTGGATGGTCTGTTGGCGTGTGGATGGTCTGTTGAGTGTGTGGATGGTCTGTTGAGTGTGTGGATGGTCTGTTGTGTGTGTGGATGGTCTGTTGATGTGATGGTCATTGGTCAGTGTGATGTGTGTTGAGTGGTGTGTTTTGGTGTGTGAGTGTGTGTGTGTGGATGGTCTGTTGAGTGTGTGGATGGTCTGTTGAGTGTGGGATGGTCTGTTGGTGTGTGTGGATGTCTGTGATGGTGTCTTAGTGTGGATGGTCTGTTGAGTGTGTGGATGGTCTGTTGAGGTGTGTGGATGGTTGTTGAGTGTGTGGATGGTCTGTTGAGTGTGTGTGGATGGTATGTTGAGTGTGTGACATGGTCTGTTGAGTGTGTGTGGTTGGTCTGTTGAGTGTGTGGATGGTCTGTTGAGTGTGTGGATGGTCTGTTGAGTGTGTGGATGGTCTGTTGGTGTGTGCATGGTCTGTTGAGTTGTGTGGATGGTCTGTTGTGTGTGTGGATGGTCCGTTGAGTGTGTGTGGATGGTCTGTTGAGTGTGTCGGTTTTTGTGTGTGTGTGGATGGTCTGTTGAGTGTGTGGATGGTCTGTTGAGTGTATGGATGGTGTGTGTTGTGTGTGTGGATGGTCTGTTGAGTGTGTGGATGGTCTGTTGAGTGTGTGGATGGTCTGTTGAGTGTGTGTGGATGGTCTGTTTGAGTGTGTGTGGATGGTCTGTTGAGTGTGTGTGATGGTCTGTTGAGTGTGTGGATGGTCTTGTTAGATGTGGTGTTTGGTGTGTGGTGTCTGTTGAGTGTGTGGATGGTCTGTTGAGTGTGTGGATGGTCTGTTGAGTGGTGTGGATGGTCTGTTGAGTGTGTGGATGGTCTGTTGAGTGTGTGGATGGTCTGTTGAGGGAGTGGATGGTCTGTTGAGTGTGTGGATGATCTGTTGAGTGTGTGGATGGTCTGTTGAGTGTGTGGATGGTCTGTTGAGTGTGTGGTATGATCTGTTGAGTGTGTGGATGGTCTGTTGAGTGTGTGGATGGTCTGTTGAGTGTGTGTGGATGATCTGTTGTGTGTGTGGATGGTCTGTTGAGTGTGTGGTGGATGATCTGTTGAGTGTGTGGATGGTCTGTTGAGTGTTTGGGTGGTCTTTTAAAGGCGTGTGGATGGTCTGTTGAGTGTGTGTGGATGGTCTGTTGAATGTGTGTGGATAGTCTGTTGAGTGTGTGTGGATGGTCTGTTTTGTGTGTGTGGATGGTCTACTTGAGTGTGTGTGGATGGTCTGTTGAGCGTGTGTGGATGGTCTGTTGAGTGTGTGTGGATGGTCTGTTGAGTGTGTGTGGATGGTCTGTTGAGTGTGTGTGGATGGTCTGTTTGTGTGTGTGTGTGTGAGGTGGTCTGACTGGTGTGTGTGGATGATCTGTTGAGTGTGTGGATGGTCTGTTGATTGTGTGTGGATGGTCTGTTAAGGGTGTGTGGATGTCTGTTGAGTGTGTGTGGATGGTTTGTTGAGCGTGTGTATGGTCTGTTGAGTGTGTGTGGATGGTCTGTTTGTGTGTGTGTGGTGTCTACTGAGGTGTGTGGATGGTCTGTTGAGTGTGTGGATGGTCTGTTGAGTGTGTGTGTGGATGGTCTGTTAAGGTGTGTGGATGGTCTGTTGAGTGTGTGTGTTGGTGTTGGTGGTCTGTTAAGGGCGTTGTGGATGGTCTGTTGAGTGTGTGTGGATGGTCTGTTGAGTGTGTGGATGGTTGTTGAGTGTGTGGGTGGTCTGTTATTGGCGTGTGGATGGTCTATTGAGCGTGTGGGATGTATGTTGAGTGTGTGTGTGGATGGTCTGTTGAGTGTGTGTGGATGGTCTGTTGAGTGGTGTGTGGATGGTCTGTTGAGTGTGTGTGGATGGTCTCTTGAGTGTGTGTGAATGGTCTCTTGTGTGTGTGTGGATGATCTGTTTGAGTGTGTGTGGTGGTCTGTTAAGGGCGTGTGGATGGTCTATTGAGTGTGTGTGGATGGTTTGTTGGCGTGTGGATGGTCTGTTGAGTGTGTGTGGGTGGTCTGTTGAGTGTGTGGATGGTCTGTTGAGTGTGGGTGGATGGTCTGTTAGGTGTGTGGATGGTCTGTTGAGTGTGTGTGGATGGTCTGTTTGAGTGTGTGGATGGTTGTGTTGTGTGTGGGTGGTCTGTTTGGGGTGTGGATGGTCTGTTGAGTGTGTGGGTGGATGGTCTGTTAAGGGCGTGTGGATGGTCCGTTGAGTGTGTGTGGATGGTCTGTTGAGTGTGTGGATGGTTGTTGTGTGTGTGTTCGTCTGTTAATGGGCGTGTGGATGGTCTGTTGAGCGTGTGGGATGTTGTTGATGGTGTTGATGGTCTGTGAGTGTGTGTGGATGGTCTGTTGAGTGTGTGTGGATGGTCTGTTGAGTGTGTGTGGATGGTCTGTTGAGTGTGTGTGGATGGTCTCTTGAGTGTGTGTGGATGGTCTCTTGGTGTGTGTGGATGGTCTATTGAGTGTGTGGTGGATGGTTTGTTGAGCGTGTGATGGTCTGTTGAGTATGTGTGGATGGTCTTTTATTGTGTGTGTGGATGGTCTACTGATGTGTGTGGATGGTCTGTTGAGTGTGTGTAGATGGTTTGTTGAGTGTGTGTGTGTGGATGGTCTGTTGAGTGCGTTGGATGGTCTGTTGAGTGTGTGGATGGTCTGTTAGGGCGTGTGGATGGTCTGTTGAGTGTGTGTGAATGGTCTGTTGAGTGTGTGTGGATGGTCTGTTGAGTGTGTGTGGATGGTCTGTTGAGTGTGTGGATGGTCTGTTGTGTGGATGGTCTATTGTGGGCAAGATGTAGATGATGTGTTGAGTGTGTGTGGATGGTGTTTTGAGTGTGTGTGTGTGGATGGTCTGTTGCGGGTGTGTGGACGGTCTGTTGAATGTGTGTGTAGATGGAATGTTTTAGGTGGTAGGTGTGTGTGTGTGTGTGTGTGTGTGTGGTGGTCTGTTCTTAAGTGTGGTATTGGTCGTGTTGAGAGATAGTGTGGATGGTCTGTTGAGGTAGTGTGGATGGCTGTTTAGGGTGTGTGGATGGTCTGTTGAGTGTGTGTGTGATGGTTGTTGAGTGTATGAATGGTTGTTGAGTGAGTGTGGTTGGTCTGTTGAGGGGTTGTGTGAATGGTCTATTGAGTGTGTGTGGATGGTCTGTTAAGGGTTTGCGGATGGTCTTGAGGAGTGTGGATTATCTGGTGTGTGTGGATGGGCTGTTGAGGGTGTGTGATGGGCTGTTGCTTGAGTGTGGATGATGTGTTGCTTGAGTGTGGATGGTGGTTGCTTGAGTGTGGATGGGTGTTTGCTTGAGTGTGGATGGTGTGTTGCTTGAATGTGAATGGTCTTTGTGGGTGTCTGGATGGTCTGTTGCCTGAGTGTGTATGGTCTGTTGCTTGATTTGGATGGTCTGTTGTGGGTGTCTGGATGGTCTGTTGTGGGTGTCTGGATGGTCTGTTCTGGTGTCTGGATGGTCTGTTGTGGGTGTCTGGATGGTCTGTTGCCTGAGGTGTATGGTCTGTTGCTTGAGTGTGGATGGTCAGTTTGGGTGAGTGGATTTTCTGTTGCTTGAGTGTGGATGGTCAATTGTGGGTGTGTGGATGGTCTGTTGCTTGAGTGTGGATGGTGTGGTTGTGCTTGAGTGTGGATGGTGTATTGCTTGAGTGTGGATGGTGTGTTGCTTGAGTGTGGATGGTGTGTTTGCTTGAGAGTGGATGGTGTGTTGCTCGAGTGTGATGGTGTATTGCTTGAGTGTGGATAGTGTATTGCTTGAGTGTGGATAGTGTGTTGCTTGAGTGTGGATGGTGTGTTGCTTGAGTGTGGATGGTGTGTTGCTTGAGTGTGGATGGTGTGTTGCTTGAGTGTGGATGGTGTATTGCTTGAGTGGATCGTGTGCTAGTGTGGAGTGTTGCTTGAGTGTGGATGGTTTGCTGAGTGTGGATGGTGTTGCTTGAGTGTGGATGGTGTGTTGCTTGAGTGTGGATGGTGTGTTGCTTGAGTGTGGATGGTGTGTTGCTTGAGCGTGGATGGTGTGTTGCTTGAGTGTGGATGGTGTGTTGCTTGAGGTGGATGGTGTTTGCTGACGTGTGGTGTTTCTTGAGTGTGGATGGTGTGTTGCTTATGTGGATGGTGTTGCTTGAGTGTGGATGGTGTGTTGCGGGACTGCCTTCTCTTCCTCTATCCGCCTCCTCCTCCTCCTTCCCCACTTTGCTCCTGGATCCTCAGGGGAACGTAATTCGTGAAAATGATGGGGTGATGGGGGCTTTCTGGAGTGATGGGGGATTCCTGGAATGGTGGAGGCTTCCTAGGGTGGTGGGGCTTCCTGGGGGTAGTGGGGGCTTCCTGGGGTGGTGGAGGCTTCCTAGAGTGCTGCAGACTTCCTTGGCTGGTGGAGGGTTCCTTGGCTTGTGGAGGCTTCCTGGAGTACTGCAGGCTCCCTGGAGTGCTGCAGGTTTCCTTGGGTGGTGGAGGCTTCCTGGGGTGGTGGAGGGCTCCTTGACTGGTAGAGGCTTGCTGGGGTAGTGGGAGTTTTCTCGAGTAGTGGAGGCTTCCTTGGCTGGTGGAGGCTTCCTGGGGTGGTGGAGGCTTCCTGGGGTGGTGGGACTTCCTTGGCTTGTGGAGGCTTCCCGGGGTGGTGGAGGCTTTCTTGTGTGGTGGAGGCTTCCTGGGGTGGTGAAGGCTTCCATATGTGGTGGGATGCCTGGGGTATTGGAGACTTCCTGGGATAGTGGAGGCTTACAGTGACAGTGGGGGCTTCCTGGGTACTGAGGGCTTTGTGTGGTGCTGGTGGCAGAGGCTTTCTGGGGTGGTGAAGGATTCCTGAGGCTGTAGGAGGTGCCTGGGGTGGTGGAGGCTTCCTGTGGTGTTGGAGGTTTCCTGGAGTAATGGGGGCAGCCTGGGGTCGTGGAGGCTTCTTGAGATGACGGAGGCTTCCTGGGATGATGGGCTGCTAATTTGGTGGAGGCTTCTTAGGGGTATTGAGAGCTTCCTATGGTGGTGGTGATGGTGGAGGCTTCTTGGCGTGGTGAAGGCTTCCTGGGATGATGGAAGTTTTCTGAGATGGTGGGGTGCTAGGCTGGTTGAGACTTCCTGGGGTAGTGGAGGCTTCCTGGGGTGGTGAAGGCTTCCTGGGGTGGTGGAGGCTTCCTGGGGTGGTGGAGGCTTCCTGGGGTGGTGGAGGCTTCATGGGGTGGTGGAGGCTTCCTGAGGTAGTGGGGGCTTCCTGGTTGGTGGAGGTTTCCTGGGGTGTTGAGGGCTTTCTCGGGTGGTGTGAACTTCCTGGGATCCTTCTTGGAGTAGAAGAGAGGAGTTTACGACGACGTTTCGGTTCAACTTGGACCATTTACAAAGTCACACTGTATCGTTCCAGTCACGGTATTGTGCCTTTGTTCGTTATTCTTCTTGGAGTCGATGTTTCCTGGGTTGTTGGGGTGTGATGGAGTGGGGTGTTGGGGTGTGGTGGAGTGGGGTGTTGGGGTGTGGTGGAGTGGAGTATTGGGGTGTGGTGGGAGTGGAGTGTTGGGGTGTGGTGGAGTGGGGTGTTGGGGTGTGGTGGAGTGGAGTGTTGGGGTGTGGTGGAGTGGAGTGTTGGGGCGTGGTGGAGTGGAATGTTGGGGTGTGATGGAGGGGGGGGGTTGGGGTGTGGTGGAGTGGGGTGTTGGGGTTTTGGTGGAGTGGGGTGTTGGGGTGTGGTGGAGTGGGGTATTGGGGTGTAGTGGAGTGGGATGTTGGGGTGTGGTGGAGTGGAGTGTTGGGGTGTGGTGGCGTGGAGTGTTGGGGTGTGGTGGAGTGGGGTGTTGGGGTGTGGTGGAGTGGAGTCGTTGGGGTATGGTGGAGTGGGGTGTGGGGGTGTGGTGGGAGGTTAGTGGGGTATTGGAGTAAGTGGAGGCTTCACTCTGGTGTTGGGGTGTGGGGTGGATGGCTTCACTGCGGTGTTGGGGTGGTAGTGGAGGCTTCACTGGGGGTACGGTTGGGGTTTTGTGGGGCTTCGACCCGTCCCCCGGGACGCCCTTATAGACTGAGTCCCACTAATCCGACCCTTCTTCGTCCCTTAAACCCCGTATTCTAAATTACGGATTACCAATCTCTGTTCGTGGGAAAGTACTTTGGACCTACCTGGGGGATGGTAGGCATCTAGGGAAGGTTGCCCCTGCCTTCCTGATATTCTTTTAACTTAGAGGGAAGACTTTCTGAGTTTTTATCACTGACCGGGATTGTACCCGGGTTCTTTTGGTTGTGACCCGAGCGTCACTGACCACTGCTTCGGTAGTAACTTCCACTATTTGTGACTTATCTGAGGGCTAAGAGGTGCTGGGGGGGGGATGTGTTGTCAGTGGTGGCGGTGTTGTCAGTGGTGGTGTTGTCGTCAGTGGTGGTGTTGTCAGTGGTGGTAGTGTTTGTCAGTGGTGGTGGTTGTGTTGTCGCAGTGGGGGTGGTTGTGTTGTCAAGTGGTGGTGGTGTTGTCAGTGGTGGTGTTGTCAGTGGTGGGGTTGTCAGTGGTGGTGGCGCTGTCAGGTTGATGGTGTTATCAGTGGTGGTGGTGATCAGTGGTGGTGGTTGGGGTCAGTGGTGGTGGTGGTGTCAGTGGTGGTGGTGTTGTGTAAGGGGTGGTGGCTGTTGTCAGTGGGTGGTAGTGTTGTCAGTGGTGGTGCTTGTTGTCAGTGGTGGTGTCAGTCATGGTGGTGGTGTTGTCAGTGGTGGTAGTGTTGGGGTGTCAGTGGTGGTCGGTTGTTGTCAGTGGTGGGGGGGGGGGGTTTTTGGTGTTTAGTCAGTAGTGGTGGCAGTTGTCATGGTGGTGTTGTCAGTGGTCGGTGGTGTTGTCAGTGGTTGTGGTGTTTTGCAGTGGTGGTAGTGTTGTCAGTGGTGGTGGTGTTGTGTCAGTGGTGGTGTGTCAGTGGTGGTGGGCTCGCGTTTTGTCAGTGGTGGTGTGGCAGTTTGGTGGCGTTTTGTCGCATTGGTTGGGATGGGGTGCGCGCTTGGTCTAGTGATTGGTTGTTATCAGTTGGGTGGATGTGTGTCAGTGGTGGTTTAGGTGTTGTCAGTGGGGGGTTGTCGGTTCAGTGTGTGGTGAGGGTTGTTCAGTGGTGGTAGTGTTGTTCAGTTGGTGGTTGGTGTTGTCAGTGGTTGGTGGGTGTGTGATCAGCTGGTGGTTTGCGTTGTCATTTGAGTGGTGTTGTCATAGTGGTTGGGGTGGTGTGTTATCGTGGATGGGGTTGTCGTCAGTGGTGAGGTGGTGTTGTCAGTGGTGGTGGTGTTGTCAGTGTTGGGGGGTGTATGTCAGGTGGTGGTGAGTGTTGTCAGTGGTGGTGTTGGTTCGTCAGTGGTGGTGGGTGTTTTCAGTTGGTGGGGTGGTTGTTGTCGTTGTTCGGTGGTGTTGTCAGTTTTGGTGGGGTAAGTGGTCTCAGTGGTTGGTGGTTGTTATCTGTGGTGTGGGGTGTTTTGTCGTCAATTGGTGGTGTTGCTTTGTCAGTGGTGGTGTTCTGTGGTTGTCATGTGGATTAGGTGGTGTGTTGTCAGTGGTGGTGTTTCGTCATCTTCTCAGTGGGTGGTGGTGTTGTGTCAGTGGTGGTGGTGTTGTGTCAGTTGTGTGTGGTGTTACGTCAGTGTGGTTGGTGGTGTATCGCCGGTGGTGGGGTGTGGGTGTCGTCAGGTGGGTGGTGGATGTTGTCACGTGGTGGTGGTGTGTGTCAGTGGTGGTGGTGTTTGTCAGTGGTGGTGGATTTGGTTGGGTGTTGTCTAGTGGTGGTGTGTTTGTAAGTGGTGGTTGTTGTCAGTGGTGTGTTGTCAGTAGGTGGTGGTTGTTGTGTCAGTGGTGTTGTTGGTGTTGTCAGTGGGTGGTGAGTGTTGTCGTGGTGGTAGTGTTGACAGAATCTGAAAGAAAGTTGAGTAAAGACATAGAGGTGAAGATAGAAGTCAGAAAATATGGAGACGAAAATGGCAGAAGAGGAAGAGGGCGCGATAGGAGAAGAAGGCCGAGGAAAGAGCGAGGAGGAGGAGAAGAAAAGGGGCAGAAGAAGCAAGGACGAGGAAAGAGATGGACGATGATGAGGCAGAAAGATAGGAGGTAGGAGATCAGAAGGAGGAGGAGGCAGAAGAGGTGGAGGTGGCAGAGAGGAGGGTAGCAGAAAGGAGGAGGCAGAAGAGGAAGCAGAAGGGGAGGCAGAAGGAGGAGGAGGAGACAGACAGAGGAGGAGGCAGCAGAGAGAAGAGGAAGAAGGAGTTGTGCGGCTTCCTTCCCACGCTGGTGTTCCTGCAGAAGAGCGCGGAATTTTCCTGGACTGCGAGTTTAGTTAAAGCTGACGTTGAAGGTGACGTGTTGAAACATAGTGTGTTGTAAAATTGCGTTGAACAAGTGTTGTTGAAACAGAAGTGTGGTGAGCGAATAGTGTGGCAGAATTATTGACCGATCATAGACTTACGTCCTAATATATATGAAAAATCATTGAGATAGGCTTCTAAGAAGGCAAGATCGCATCAAGCCCATCTTGCACTCGCCCCCGACACTTGGGTCAATCCCAGGCAGCATTGGTTTAGAGCAGGGTCGCTCCTGTCTCTCACAAATCTGGCTGGTCCTCTTGGTAAAGTGGAGGACATACAGTAATGCATCATTTGTAAAGGCCTTCGAAAGTGCCATCATGATTGTAATATCATATATAAAGGGATATACTGGGAAAGGAAATGTGTTCTATCCAACGGAAAGAACGAAGAGCTAAAGAAAAATCAGAGTTAAGTCAGGGGCGGCCTTAAGTGGAAACGATCTGGTTCTTCAAAAGTACTGTACTCTTCTCCATGTTTTCCTTTTCTCTTATCCTGGAATAGACGGAGGATGTAAAGCTGTCTCCCCTTGCTAAACGATAACTTTGATTTGCAGATGAGCACTGTCATCTAGGTTGAGGAACTCATGGCAAAAATCTTCAAGCAGATTTGTGATCGAGGTTCAAGAATGGGCCACAGTAACAATATGAAGTCACACTGTAGCGAATTTACAATTACTCCGTATGAAAAAACTTGTGGAAATATAAGCTAGATCGGAGTATATAAATAAATTCTAACAACACAGTAGAGCGGAAAACTAATGTGAAGGACCCTGGAAGGTGGACAAATGTCAGTACGCTGAGGTCAGTGGTCACCTGCTGGGTCATACCTGTCACCTGAGCTCTCTGGAGTTGGCGTGTTGAGCGTGTGGGGGTGTTACCAAGGGCCACCATGTTTCTTGTTGTAGTGTTGTAGAATCTCAGGTTCAGGTCCTTTGGTGGTTGAAAGGAGGTTCTACTTCTTCAGGTGGGAATAGGAAGCTGGAAGCCTTCGCTCTAGATGAGGTTGGGGATTGTGAGTAGTGAGAAGGATTTAGCTGGTATAGGAGTAAATGGTCACTGAGCACTGATAGTGGGCTAGCCGCTTTTTAAGTGGGCAAGAAGTTCACAGTGCAGGAAAGAAGGAGGAAAGGTGGTGTTACTGAGAAGATGTGAAGATAGGAAATCGATTCTCTGTTCTCCAGGCAGAGTGTATTCAGTGATTAGTGAGGTTGAAGGTACCAACTGATCCCCTGTTAGAATCAAGGTAAGAATGACTCACTCTCGAAATCGTGAATGACGCTCGATTGTCAAAGAGTACGAAACGCCATACCACGGTGCGGGGATAGAACTCACGCACGATCAGCGGAGTCTCAGAAACTCCAGGAGTGTGCGTTAGCCACGTGGTAAACGCGACTGGTCTGTAGTTTTGAGGACTCTCTGATCGCAGGTTCAATCCCCGCCCATGGTATGGTTTGGTCGTAAGGGTTAAATAGATTTTTTTTGTTTGTAGGAGTTGATTGTCAATGGTAGGGATTCTCAGGTAAGATATATGGACCGTGCTTTTTAATAACAGAGACAGAAAGGTCAGATCAGTGAGTGTGTCTTCCTGGAGCTGGTGTTGGTGACAGTAGTCAGCAGGTTGGGATAATATTATGGCAGGTAATGGAACAAGGCCCATTATCTGTTCTGTATTTGCTGGGGTAATGGAATTGGGAAGAAGGGCAGGAAACAGTGAGCTGCTGGATAAGTACAGGTCAGCATAGGAATTAGTTAGGTGTAAGGGAGGGATCCCAGTCATATGTTAGGCCTCTTGACCTATGAAGGGAGTGGGCAATAAATGAATGTCTAGGGCAAATTGTATAAATTGCTGTCTAGACAGGTACTGCAAGGAACTTGCAATCCCATTCATTGATAACTGGGACCTATTCTTCGGCAAACGTGATATGTATGCAAGGGATGGGGTTCATAAGTCTGGGGATGGAGTGGTTTCATTAGCCAATTCGATTGAGAGGGTAACTGATGACTTGTCTAGGAATTTAAACTGATAGATTATAGAGGTATGGGTGCTTGTGGGAAACAATCAGGCTGCAGTACTAGGGTTAAAAACAGCAGTTATTACCGGGATACCTCAGGGATATGTTTAAAAGACAATATTCAAAATAATGGCTAGTAATGGCAAATCAATTGATCAACAAACAAAGAGAGATAGTAGAGGGCAACGAGTGACTAGCTCCCTTAAGGTTTACTATAAAAATAGTAAGAGTCTAAGAAATAAGATAGATGAGCTAAGATTAATTACAAGTGTAGGTAATATAGATATTATTGGTATAACAGAGACCTGGTTCAACCTGAAAGATAGAGTAATGCCTTCTGAATGTAACATACAGGGTTATAAACTATTCCACACTGATAGGGTCAACAGGAAGGGTGGTGGTGTGGCGATGTATGTCAGAGAAAATTTAAATTGTTGTCTTAGACATGATATAAGATTAGAAACATCGAACACAGAATCTGTTTGGCTACAGTTTCTCGAGGGACGTGACAAATTAGTTTTGAGTGTGATTTATAGGCCCCCAAACCTTGATAGGGAGTGCAGTAAGCTGTTATGGGACGAAATTCATAAGGCATCTAGATATGAAAATGTTGTGATAATGGGAGATTTTAACTTTAGACAAATTGATTGGAACAATATAACAGGAAATCTTGAGTCTAGTGACCTTTCTTGATACGGTTCAGGATTGCTTTTTAGAACAGGTTGTGACAGAACAACTAGAGGAAACAATCTGCTTGACTTGGTTTTTGCCAACAAAGATTCACTAATTAATAATCTTGAGGTTAATGATGAGCTTGGGAAAAGTGATCACAAATCACTTAGTTTCAATATATCATGGAATTACCCAGATAACTGCAATCAAATCTCTGTCCCAGATTTTCGCTTGGCCGACTTCATGGGACTGAAAAAATTACCTGGGTGGGGATAAATTGGGATGTCCTGACTATGGGTCAGGTAGGTGATCTTGGTTGCCAATATAACGTTTTTCAGAGCATAGTTCTAGCTGCCCAGACAACTTTTGTTCCGAACAGGGAAATTATATCTAACAAAAATGATCCCAAATAGATGAACAATAGATTAAAACATCTCATTGGTCAAAAGAGAGGCTATATAGGCGTATCAAAAAAAGGGATGGGCAGTTAAGAAATCAATATATTCAATTAAAGAAAAGAAATAAAGAAAGGAATAAGAAAAGCAAAAAGGGATTATGAGGCTAAGGTCGCAAGGGATTCAAAGACTAACCCAATAGGGTTCTTTCAGGTATACAGAAGTAAGATTAGGGACAAGATTGGCCCACTTAAGAGTAACTCTGGTCAGATCACTGACAGTGATAAGGATATGTGTGAAATTCTCAATACCTACTTCCTCTTAGTTTTCACCCAGGAAAATACTAGCGATATTCCTGAAATAATAGATTATGTAGAACAGGATGATAATAAACTATGTACGATTGCGGTAACTAGTGACACGGTCCTCAGACAGATACAGAAACTAAAACCTAACAAATCCCCAGGTCCTGATGAACTGTTTGCAAGGGTGTTAAAGGAATGTAAAAAGGAACTTACCATACCTTTGGCTAATCTTTTTAACATATCACTATAAACTGGCATAGTGCCTGATAAGTGAAAAATGGCAAATGTAATACCTGTTTACGAGGCAGGTGACAGGTCCATGGCTTCGAACTATAGACCAATAAGCCTTACCTCCATAGTGGAAAAATTTATGGAATCAATAATTGCAGTGTTCCTTCTTTCTTATGAATCTCACTTTCAAAGACCACAACAATGTCTCTATTACATCTGCTAGGAAAATGATAGGGTGAATAATGAGAACCTTCAAATTGATAGGATGGATAATAAGAACCTTCAAAATGATAGGATGGATAATGAGAACCTTCAAAATAATAGGATGGATAAAGAGAACCTTCAAAAATGATAGGATGGATAATGAGAACCTTTAAAATGATAGGATGGATAATGAGAACCTTCAAAGCAGGGATGCCAAGGCAATGATGATTCTCTATAAATCAGTTGTCCTCTCTAAGCTGGAATATTGCTGTACATTAACAGTTCCTTTCAAGGCAGGTGAAATTGCAGATCTTGAGAATATACAGAGAACTTCCACTTGAGTCCAGCACCTTAATTACTGGTATATTTTGAAGTCCTTTGACCTGTACTCCTTGGAATGCAGGCGAGAAAGATACATCATAATTTACACCTGGAAAATCATAGAGAGACTGATCCCATATCTGCACACAACAATCATTCCCAGTGAAAGCAAAGATTTGGTAGGGATGCCGTGAGTACACTAAGAGACAACACAATAAGTGTCAGGGGCCCAAGACTGTTTAACTGCCTCCCAGCATACATAAAGGAAATTACAAATAGACCCTGGCTGTCTTCAAAAGGAACCTGGACAGTTACCTCAAGTAAGAACCTGACTAGCTGGGCTGTGGCCCGTTCATTGGATTGCGTGCAGGCGAGCAGTAACAGCCTGGTTGATCAGGTGCT
Source organism: Cherax quadricarinatus (assembly GCF_026875155.1). NCBI lineage: Eukaryota > Metazoa > Arthropoda > Malacostraca > Decapoda > Parastacidae > Cherax > Cherax quadricarinatus. Next base: position 9,793,323 of record NC_069401.1, read on the forward strand.
GATCCACTGGGAGGCCTGATCATGGACCGACCCGCAGGGGCATTGACCCCCGGAATACAGTCATTGACTCACTCAATGCAATGCCTGACTCACTCAAAACAGTGAGTGACTCGCTCAACACTACCTGGCTCACTCAACACAATGCCTGACTCACTCAACACAGTGAGTGACTCACTCAACACAATACCTGACTCATTCTACACAGTGAGTGACCCACTCAACACAGTCACTGACTCACTCAACACAGTGACTGACTCACTCAACACAGTGAGTGACTCACTCAACACAGTGAGTGACTCCCTAAACACAGTGAGTGACTCGCTCAACACGGTCAATGACTCACTCAGCACAGTCACTGACTCACTCAACACAGTCACTGACTCACTCAACACAGTGAGTGACTCACTCAACACAATGAGTGACTCGCTCAACACAGTAAGTGACCCACTCAACACAGTGACTCACTCACTCAACACAATGAGTGACTCACTCAACACAGTGAGTGACTCACTCAACACAATGAGTGGCTCACTCAACACAGTGACCCACTCAACACAAACACTGACTCACTCAGCACAGTGAGTGACTCGCTCAACACAGTACCTGACTCACTCAACACAGTGAGTGACCCACTCAACACAGTCACTGACTCACTCAACACAGTCACTGACTCGCTCAACACAGTAAGTGACCCACTCAACACAGTGACTCACTCACTCAACACAATGAGTGACTCACTCAACACAGTGAGTGACCCACTCAACACAAACACTGACTCACTCAGCACAGTGAGTGACTCGCTCAACACAGTACCTGACTCACTCAACACAGTGAGTGACCCACTCAACACAGTACCTGACTCACTCAACACAGTGAGTGACCCACTCAACACAGTCACTGACTCACTCAACACAGTCACTGACTCACTCAACACAGTGAGTGACTCACTCAACAGAGTGATTGACTCGCTCAACACAGTACCTGACTCACTCAACACAGTACCTGACTCAGCACAATGCCTGACTCAATCAACACAGTGAGTGGCTCACTCAACACAGTACCTGACTCACTCAACACAATGCCTGACTCACTCAACACAGTGAGTGACCCACTCAACACAGCGACTGACTCACTCAACACAGTACCTGACTCACTCAACACAATGCCTGACTCACTCAACACAGTGAGTGACTCAATCAACAAAATGCCTGACTCACTCAACACAGTGAGTGGCTCACTCAACACAGTCACTGACTCACTCAACACAGTGAGTGACTCACTCAACACAGTACCTGACTCACTCAACACAATGCCGGACTCACTCAACACAGTGAGTGACTAGCTCAACACAGTACCTGACTCACTCAACACAGTGAGTGACCCACTCAACACAGCCACTGACTCACTCAATAAAGTCATTGACTCACTCAACACAGTGAGTGACTCACTCAACAGAGTGAGTGACTCGCTCAACACAGTACCTGACTCACTCAACACAGTGAGTGACCCACTCAACACAGTCACTGATTCACTCAACACAGTACCTGGCTGACTCAACACAGTGAGTGGCCCACTCAACACAGTGACTGACTCACTCTACACAGTGAGTGACCCACTCAACACAGTCACTGACTCACTCAATACAATGCCTGACTCACTCAACACAGTGAGTGACTCGCTCAACACAGTACCTGACTCACTCAACACAATGCCTGACACACTCAACACAGTGAGTGACTCACTCAACACAGTACCTGACTCACTCAACACAATGCCTGACTCACTCAACTCAGTGAGTGACCTACTCAACACAGTCACTGACTCACCCAACACAGTGACTGACTCACTCAACACAGTGACTGACTCACTCAACACAATACCTGACTCACTCAACACAATGCCTGGCTCACTCAACACAGTGAGTGACTTACTCAACACAGTGATTGACTCACTCAACACAGTGACTGACTCACTCAACGCAGTGAGTGACTCACTCAACACAATGCCTGACTCACTCAACACAGTGAGTGACCCACTCAACACAGTCACTGACTCACTCAACACAGTGACTGACTCGCTCAACACAGTCACTGACTCATTCAACACAGTACCTGACTCACTCAACACAATGCCTGACTTACTCAACACAGTGAGTGACTCGCTCAAAACAGTCACTAACCCACTCAACACAGTGAGTGACTCACTCAACACAGTGAGTGCCTCACTTAACACAGTGAGTGACTCACTCAACACAGTCGCTGACTCACTCAACACAGTGAGTGACCCACTCAACAGAGTCACTGACTCACTCAACACAGTGAGTGACTCGCTCAACACAGTGAGTGACCCACTCAACACAGTCACTGACTCACTCAACACAATGAGTGACTCACTCAACTCAGTGAGTAACTCACTCAACACAGTCACTGACTCACTCAACACAATGAGTGGCTCACTCAACACAGTGAGTGGCTCACTCAACACAGTGAGTGACTCACTCAACACAGTGAGTGACTCACTCAACACAGTCACTGACTCACTCAACACAATTAGTGATTCACTCAACACAGCGAGTCACTCACTCAACACAGTACCTGACTCAGCACAATGCCTGACTCACTCAACACAGTGAGTGACCCACTAAACACAGTGACTGACTCACTCAACACAGTACCTGACTCACTCAACATAATGCCTGATTCACTCAACACAGCAAGTGACCCACTCAACACAGTCACTGACTCACTCAACACAGTGAGTGACTCACTCAACACAGTACCTGACTCACTCAACACAATGCCTGACTCACTCAACACAGTGAGTGACTCACTCAACACAGTCACTGACTCACTCAACACAGTCACTGACTAGCTCAACACAGTGCCTGACTCACTCAACACAGTGAGTGACCCACTCAACACAGTCACTGACTCACTCAACACAGTCACTGACTCACTCAACACAGTGAGTGACTCACTCAACAGAGTGAGAGACTCGCTCAACACAGTACCTGACTCACTCAACACAGTGAGTGACCCACTCAACACAGTCACTTATTCACTCAACACAGTACCTGAATCAATCAACACAGTGAGTGACCCACTCAACACAGTCACTGACTCACTCAACACAGTACCAGGCTCACTCAACACAGTGAGTGACCCACTCAACACAGTCACTGATTCACTCAACACAGTACCTGGCTCACTCAACACAGTGAGTGACCCACTCAACACAGTCAATAACTCACTCTACACAGTGAGTGACCCACTCAACACAGTCACTGAGTCACTCAGTGCAATGCCTGACTCACTCAACACAGTGAGTGACTCGCTCAACACAGTACCTGACTCACTCAACACAATGCCTGACTCACTCAACACAGTTACTCACTCAACACAGTACCTGACTCACTCGACACAATGCATGACTCACTCAACACAGTGAGTGACCCACTCAACACAGTCACTGACTCACTCAACACAATGACTGACTCACTCAACACAGTGACTGACTCACTCAACACAGTACAGGACTCACTCAACACAATGCCTGACTCACTCAACACAGTGACTCACTCAACAAAATGCTTGACTCCCTCAACACAGTGAGTGACTTACTCAACACAGTGACTGACTCACTCAACACAGTGACTGACTTACTCAACACAGTGAGTGACTCACTCAACACAGTCACTGACTCACTCAATACAATGCCTGACTCACTCAACACAGTGAGTGACTTGTTCAACACAGTACCTGACTCGCTCAACACAGTGACTGACTCACTCAACACAGTACCTGACTCACTCAACACAATGCCTGACTCACTCAACACAGTGAGTGACTTACTCAACACAGTGACTGACTCACTCAACACAGTGAGTGACTCACTCAACACAGTGAGTGACTCGCTCAACACAGTGAGTGACCCACTCAACACAGTCACTGACTCACTCAACACAGTGAGTGACTCGGTCAAAACAGTCACTAACCCACTCAAAACAGTGAGTGACTCACTCAACACAGTGAGTGACTCACTCAACACAGTGAGTGACTCACTCAACACAGTCGCTGACTCAATACAGTGCGTGACTCACTCAACACAGTGAGTGACTCACTCAACACAGTGAGTGACCCACTCAACACAGTCACTGACTCACTCAACACAATGAGTGACTCACTCAACACAGTGAGTGACTCACTCAACATAGTCACTGACTCACTCAACACAATGAGTGACTCACTCAACACAGTGAGTGGCTCACTCAACAGAGTGAGTGACTCGCTCAACATAGTGAGTGACTCGCTCAACACAGTGAGTGACCCACTCAACACAGTCACTGACTCACTCAACACAATGAGTGACTCACTCAACACAGTGAGTGACTCACTCAACATAGTCACTGACTCACTCAACACAATGAGTGACTCACTCAACACAGTGAGTGGCTCACTCAACACAGTGAGTGACTCGCTCAACACAGTGAGTGACTCAACACAGTCACTGACTCACTCAACACAATGAGTGACTCACTCAACACAGCGAGTGACTCACTCAACGCAGTGACTGACTCACTCAACACAGTGAGTGACTCACTCAACACAGTGACTGACTCACTCAACATAGTGACTGACTCAACACAGTGACTGACTCAAGACAGTGACTGACTCAACACAGTGACTGACTCACTCAACACAGTGACTGACTCACTCAACACAGTGGCTGACTCAATGAACACAATCACTGACTCACACAACACAGTCACTGACTCACTCAACACAGTGACTGACTCACTCAACACAATCACTGACTCACCCAACTCAGTCACTGACTCACTCAACACAGTCACTGACTCACTCAACACAGTGACTGACTCACCCAACACAGTCACTGACTCACTCAACACAGTCACTGACTCACTCAACACAGTCACTGACTCACTCAACACAGTCACCGACTCACTCAACACAGTCACTGACTCACTCAACACAGTCACTTACTCACCCAACACAGTCACTGCCTCACTCAACACAGTCACTGACTCACTCAACACAGTCACTGACTCACCCAACACAGTCAGTGACTCACTCAACACAGTCACTGACTCACCCAACACAGTCACTGACTCACTCAACACAGTCAGTGACTCACTCAACACAGTCACTGACTCGCCCAACACAGTCACTGACTCACTCAACACAGTCACTGACTCACCCAACACAGTCACTGACTCACTCAACACAGTCACTGACTCGCTCAACACAGTCACTGACTCACCCAACACTATCACTGACTCACTCAGCACAGTCACTGACTCACCCAACACAGCCCACTGACTCACTAACACAGTAAATGACCCCACTCCACGGGGAAAAAAAAAACCCCCCCCGCCCCCCCACGCCACTCAAAAAAAAACCCCCCCAAAAAAAAAACCCCCCCCCAAAAAATTACTACCCCCCAAAAACCTTTTCCCCCCCAAAACCCCCACCCCCCCCCCCAAAAAAGCCCCCCCCCCCAAAACCCCCCCCCAAAAAAAAAAAAATTTTTCACCCCACGCCCCCCCCCCCCCAACACAAAAACTACCAAAAAACCATAACCCCCAACAAACAAAAACCCCCCCGAAAACCCCCCCCAAAAAACCCCCCCCCAAAAAATTACTCCCAAAACCATACTACTCACCCCCAAAAAAAAAACCATTCCCCCCAAAAAAAAACCCCCAAACCAAAAAAAAACCCCCCCCCCAAAAAAAAAACCCCCCCCCCAAAATCCCCAACCCATCAAACCACCCAAAAAAAAAAACCCCCCCCCCCCAAAAAACCCCAAAAAAACCCCCCCCCAAACCCCCAAACCCCCCCCCCCCAAAAAAACCCCCCCCCCTTCAAAAAACCACCCCCCCAAAAAAAAAAAACCCCCCCAACCCCCAAAAACCCCCCCAAAAACCCCCCCCCCCAAAAAAACCCCCCAAAAAAAAACCCCCCCAAACCCCAAAAACCCCCCCAAAATTTTTAAAAAAAAGGCCCCCCAAAAAAAAAACCCCCCCCCCAAAAAAACCAAAAAAAAAAAATTTCACTAACCCCCACCCCCACAAAACCCCCACGCCCCCCACCCCAACCACAAAACCCCCCCCCAAAAAAACAAACCCCTAAAAAAAAAAACCCCCCCAAAAAAACCCCCCCCCCAAAAAAAAACCCCCCCCCCCCCCCCCCCCAAAAACCCCCCCCCCCCAAACCAACCCCAAAAAAAACCCCCCCAAAAAAAACCCAAAAAAAAAAACGCCAAAACCCCCCCAAAATAAAAAAAAACCCCCCCCCAAAAAAACCCCAAAAAACCCCACGCCCCAAAAACCCCAAACCATTCCCCAAACCAAAAAACCAAAAAAACCCAAAACCCCCCCAAAAACCCTAAAAAAAACCCCCCCCCCCAAACCCCCCCTCCCCCCCCCAAACAAACCCCCCCAAAAAACCCCCATCCCCCCAAAAAAAATTTTTCCCCACAAAAAAAACCCATCCCCCCAAAAAACCCCCCCAAAAAACCCAAAAAAACTCAAAAACCCCCCCTTTAACACCCACGCCCCCCCCCGGGTTTTCCCAAAAAAACCCAAAAATTTTTCCCCCCCACGCCCCCCCCACGCCCCCCCCCCAATCACCCCATCAAAAAAACCCCAAAAAAAACCCCCCCCCCCAAAAAACGCCCCCCCCCAAACGCCCCCCCATTACTAATTTAAAACCCCAAAAAAAAAAAAAAACCCCCCCCCACGCCAAACCCCCCCCAAAAAAAACCCCCCCCCAAAAAAAAAAACCCCCCCCCAAAACTAAACCAAAAAACCCTTTCCCCCCCCGGGAAAAAAAAACCCCCCCCAAACAAAAAACCCCAAAAAACCCCCCCCAAACAGCCCCGAACCCTCCCCCCCTTTCACTTCACTAAAAAACCCCTACCCCTTAAAACCATCCAACAAAAAAACCCCCCCCAAAACCATATTTAACCCAAAACCAAAAAAAAAAAAACCCCCCCAAAAAACCCCCCCCAAAAAAAAAAAACCCCCCCACCCCCCCCCCCCGGGCCCCCCCAAAAAAAACCCCCCCCCCCCCCCGGCCCCCCAACCACGCCTCCCCCCAATAAACCATTACTACTCAACCCCCCCCCCCCCCCAATCACTTTTCCCCAATTAACCCAAAAAAAAAAAAACCCTTAAAAAACCCCAAACCAAAAACCCCCAAAAAACGGGCCTCCCAAAAAAACCATACCCCCCCAAACCCCAAAAAACCCCCCCAAAAACCCCCAAAAAAACCCCCCCAATCCCCCAAAAACCCCCAATCACAAAAAACCCCCCCAATCAAAAAACCCCCCCCAATAAATTTAAAAAACCCCCCCCCCCCCCCAAAAAACCAAAAACCCCCCCCAAACCATACAAAACCCCAAAAAAAAAAACCCCCCCCCCAAAAACCCCCCCAAAAAAACCCCCGACCCCAAACCCCCCCAAAAACCAGCCCCCCAAAAACACCCACTAAAACAAAAAAAAAAAAAAAAAACCCCCCCCCCCCCCCCCCCTTTTTAAAAAAAAAAACCCCCCCCCAAAAAAAAAAAAAAAAAAACCCCCCCCCAAAAAAAACCCCCCCCCAAAAAAAAAATTAAAAAAAAAACCCCCCCCCCAAAAAAATTTACCCCCAAAAACCCCCCCCCCAAAAAAACTACCCCCAAAAAAAAACCCCCCCAAACCAACTACCCAAAAAAAAAACCCCCCCCAAAAAAAAACCCCCCCCAAAACCATACTACCCCCAAAACCAATCCCCCCCCCCCCCCCCAATCCCAAACCATAAAAACCCCCCCCCCCCCCCAAAAAAAAAACCAAACCCCCCCCCCCCCCCCCCCTTTTTCCCCCAATCCCCCAAACCACCCCCCCCGGCCCCCCCCCTTCCCCCCCACCCCCCCAAAACCATAATTCCCCCCCCCCCCCCCCCCCCCCCCAAAAAAACCCCCCCCCCAAAAAAAAACCCCCCCCCCAAAAAAAAACCCCCCCCCCAAAAAAACCCCCCCCAAAAATTTCCCCCCCCAAAAAAACCCCCCCAAAAAACATATTTCCCCCCAAAAAAAACCCCCCCCCCCCCCCAAAAAAAAAATTTTTTTAAAAAGGGGTTTTTTAAATTTTTTTTAAAATTTTTTTTAAAAAAAAAACCCCCCCAAAAAAAAAAAAAAAAAAAAAAAAAAAAAAAACCCCCCCCCCCCCCCAAAAAACCCCCCCAACCCCCCCCGCCCCCCCAAAAAAAAAAACCCCCCCCCCCCCCCCCCCCCCCAAAAATTCCCCCCCCCCCAAAAAAAAAAACCCCCCCCCCCCCCCCCCCCCCCTTTTTTTTCCCCCCCCCCCCCCCCCCCCCCCCCCCCCCCCCCCCCTAAAAAAAAATTTTTTTTTTTTTTTTTTTTTTTTTTTTTTTTTTTTTTAAAAAATTTTTTTTTTTAAATTTTTTTTTGGTTTTTTAAAAATTTTTGGGGGGGGGGGGGGGGGTTTTTTTGGGAAAAATTTTTTTTTTTTTTAAAAAAAACCCCCCCACCCCCCCCTTTAAAAACCCCCCCCCCCCCCCCCAACCCCCCAAAAAAAAATTTTTTTTTTCCCAAGCCAACCCCCCCCCCCCCCCCCCCCCCCTTTTTTTTTTTCCCCCCCTTCCCCCCCTCACCCCAAAAACCCCCCCCCTTTTTCCCCTTTTTCCCCCCCCCTTTTCCTCCCCCCCCTTTTTTTTTTTTTTTTTTTTTTTTTTTTTTCCCCCCAAAAAAAAACCCCCCCAAATTTAAGCCCCCCTTTTTTAACCCCCCCCAAAAAAACCCCCCCCCCAAAAACCCTTTTTTCCCCCCAAACACAGTCACTGATTTCACTAAAACCATCACTGAACCATTAAACACAGTCACTGACTCCCCCAAACACAGTCATTTGCCCTCATTTAAAACAGTCACCGGACTCACCCAACACAGCATTTATTTTCCACAAACACAGTCACTGACTCACCCAACACAGCCCACTGACCCCCCTTAAAAACAGTCAAATTTAACACACCCCATTTAAAAAGTCACGGACTCACCAACACAGTCACTGAAACCATTTAACACAGTCACGGGACTCAACTCAACACAGTCCCCTGAACCTTCAACCCCAACCAGCCCACTGACTCCTAAAACACAGTCACTGACTCATTAACACAGCCCCACTCCCCTTCCTCAACACCCCCACCCCCTTTTAAACTCACCCAACACAGCCCACGACTCATTTAACAAAAGGCCATTTTACCAAACCCACCTCCTCAACAACAGCCCACTGACCCTTTTCACCCAAACCCCAAAAAAAGCCCACGACTCATTTTCCCCACAGTCACGGATTTCACCCAACACAGTCACTGACTCACTCAACACAGTCACTGAATCACCCAACACAGCCCACTGACCTCACTCAACCACAGTCACGGGACTCACCCCAACACAGTCTTGACCCCCCCCAAACAAAGTCACTAAATTTCACCAACAAAAATAAACTGACACCCCCAAAACCCCGTCACTGACCCCCCAAAACCCCAAGTCCCCCACTTACTAAACCAACACCCCCCATCAACCTGCCCTCACCCAACACAGCCCACTGACTCAACTCAACACAGTCACTGACTCACTAAACACATCACTGACCCCCCCAACACAGTCACGGACTAAACCCTCAACAAGTCAAGACTCACTCAACACCCCTGACCCCACCCAAACAGTCATTTGACCCCAACTCAACACAGTCACTGACTCCCCCAAACCCCACGGGCCCACTGCTCACTAAAACCGGGTAACTGACCCTCAACACAGTCATGACTCACTAAACAAGTAACTGACTCACCCAACACAGTCACTGACTCCCCAACACAGTCACTGACTCACTCAACCAGCACTGACCCCCCCAAACACAGTCACTGACTTTCACCCAACACAGCCCACTGACTCCCCAAACAAAATAATGACTAAACTCAACCCCCGTACTGACTCACTAAAACAAGCCCACTAACTAAACCCAACAAAATAATGACTCCTCAACACAGTAGGGGCTCACTCAAAAATCATGACTCCCCAACAAGTAGGACTCCTAAACACAGTAATGAACCCCACCCAACCCCGCCCCTCCTAAAAATCACTAACCCCCCAAAAGTACAACCCACTCAACACATTTAAAGGACTCACTCAACAAAGTCCTGACTCACCCAACAAAATATGACTCATTTCAAACATCAGGCTCACTCAACACAGTTTGCCTCCCAACCCAGTATGACTCAACACAAGTCACTGACTAAACCCAACAAAGCCCGACTCACTAAAACACAGCATGACTCACTAAACCCAAAAGTACTGACTCACCCAACCAGTAAGGGACTCACTAAACACAGTACTGACTCATTTCAACAAAGGGACAAACCCCCCCCAACAGCAGACACTCAAGACTTTTACTCCAACACAGTACTGACTCACCCAACACATTTACTGCCCTTCACTCAACACAGTCCTGACTCTTAACAAAATAAATCCCCCTAAAAACCCCATAACCCCCAACACAGTCCCTAAACACTAAACACAGTCCCCTAAACCTCACTCAACAAAACCCACTGACTCCCCCAAACCCTATCCCCCAAAGCACTGACTCACTAAAACAAAATATGACTCACTCAACACATTTGATGACTAAACCAACAAGTCACTCGATTTTCACTCAACAAAAAATTGTACTCAACCAAACCATAAACATTTCCCCCCTGGAAACTCCTCAACCCAGTAGGACCCCACTAAAACACAGCCCACTGACCCCCACCCCAACAAAAGGATGATACCCCAAACAAAAGGATGCCTCACTCAACAAAGCCCCTGACTCCCCTAAACCCAAAATCCCCAACAAATGGCCCCAAACACAGTAAGGACCCTCAACAAAGTATGACTAAACCCAAAAAGTCACTGACTCACCCAAAACCAAGAGTGACTCACCAACACAGCCAATGACTCCCCAACCATTTCCCCTGACTCACTAAACAACACATTATGACTAAAACCAACACAGTACTGACTCACTCAACAAGTACTGACTCCCAAAACGCCCAAGGACGGGACTACCCAACACAACTGACTCACTAAACAAAAGTACTGATTTCACCCAACACAGTCATTTAAAAACCTTCACTCCAAAAAACCAGAAATGACCACCCAACACAGTACTGACTCACTCAACCCCTCACAGACTCACCCAAACGTCCGGGACACACTAAAAACAAGCACTGACTCACCCAACACAGTACTGCCCTCACCCAACACAGTCACTGCCCTCACCCCAACACAGTCCCCTAAACTTCCCCCCAAACACGTCCGGGACCCCCCAACACAGTCCCCCGACCCCACCCAACCCAGCACTGACTCACTCAACACAGTCCTGACTCCCCCAAACCCACAGTCACTGCCTCACTCAAAAACCAGCCACTCCCACACTTCAAACCCAGTCATAAACCACTCAACACAGTCCCCTTACTCACCCCAACACAGTCACTGACTCCCCTCAAAACAGTTCGGGACTCCCTCAAAAACATCCCCGCCCTCCCCAAAAACACAGCCCACTAAACTCCCCTCAAACCAGCCCACTGCCCTAAAACCAACCCCCAGCACGCCCTCCCCTCCACACACACTTGACTTCCCCCAAACAGTCAAGACTCCCCCAAACACATAAACGGGCCCCATAAACCCCGTCCTGACTCACCCAAAAAGTCCCCAAACTCACTAAAACACAGTCACTGCCCCAACCCCCCCCAAAAAAAAAACCAGTCAAAAAAACTCATCCCCAACAGCACGGACTCACCCAAACAGTAAACTAAACTCACTAAAAAGCCCCACGGGAACCACCCAACACAGTCACTGACTAAACTAAACACAGCACTGACTCCTCAAAAAGGCACTGACTCACCCAACACGTCCCCCTGACCCACCCCAACACAGAACCCAGACTCACCCAACCATCACGACTCACCAACACATTCACTGACACACCCAAAACAGTTCACTGACTCACTAAACCCACAGCCCCGGGGGCTCATTTAACCCCGTCACTGCCCACCTAAACACGTCATTTAACCACTAAACACAGTCACTGACCCCACTCAAACACATTTCCCGACTCACTAAACCCCCAGCACTGACCCCCCCACAGTCACTGACCATTTTCAACACCACGATTTCACTAAACCCAGTCACGGGACCCCTAAAACACTTTCACGGACTCCCCAAAAAGTCACAGACTCCCGTCCACCCCCCAGCCCACGCCCTCATTTAACCACATCACGGGACACACCAAAAACAGTCCTAAACTCACTTAACAAAAGTCACGGGACTCCCCAAAACACAGCCACTGACTCCCCAAACACATTTCACTGCCCTCAAAAACAGTCACGACTTCACTCAAACAAGTCACTGACCATTTAACAACAGCCGGGACTCACTCAAAAAGTCACTGACTAAATCCTTTAAACACAGCACTGTACTCAACACACCCACTGCTCACTAACCCCCAGTCACTGATCAAAAACAGTCACTGACTCACCCCACACAGTAAATGACTCACTTAAAAAACATTTCACTAAACTCACTCAACACAGTATGACCATTTAAAAACATTTTAAATGACCCTCAACAAAATTCACTGTCACTAAACCTTCCCTAAACACAGTCATTTACTCCACACAACAACCACTCCCTGACGATCCCAACACGGGCCCAACTAAACTCCCCCCCCCCATTTCCACTAAACTCACTCAACAAAAGTCCTACTCATTTAACCCAGTCATTGATCACTCAACACGGGCACTAAACTCACTTAAACCCAGTCACTAAACTCACCAACACGTCACAAACTCATTTAACACAGTCACTGACTTCCAACACGGGTCACAGACTCCCCAAACCAGCACTGACTCCCCCAAACACGGGTCACTGATTTCACCCCAACAAAGTCCCCTGACCCCTTAACACAGCACTGACCCCCAACCACAGTCACTCCCCCATTTCACTCAAAACCCATCACTGACTCACTCAACACAGCCCAATAAACTCCCCCAAACAGTCATTTGGCCCTCACTCAACACAGTCACTGACTCCCCCCAACACAGTCAAAGGGACTCACTCAACACAATCTCAAACCGCAGTCACTCAACACAGTCACTAGACCCCAATCAACACAGTCCACTATACCCCAACAAAAGTCACTGACTCACTAAATAAACAGAACTAACTCACCCCAACACAGTCACTGACTTCACTCAACACAGTCACTGACCACTCAAAAAGTCCCTGACCCCACCCAACCCAGTCACTGATTTTCTTTTTAACAAACTGACAATCAACAAAGATTCACCCCAACACAGTCCCAAAACTCACTTAACACAGCCATTACTAAACACTTACTCACTTAACACATTTCACTGAACTCCCCCAAACACGCCCCACTGACCCCCAACACAGTCACTGACCCCACTAAACACAGTCCCCTGCCCTTCCCCCAAACAGCCCAACTGACTCACTAAACAAAATTCCACTAAAAATTTCCCCCAAAAAACATCACTGACTCAAACACAGCCCACCTGACTAAACAAAAAACACGGGTTTTTTCAACCCCCAACCCTTAAAAAGCATCAGGTCCCTAACACAACACAAGTCACCCCCTTCTCACTCAACACAGCCCAATGACTAACTTAAAACAGTCACTGACCACCCCAACACAGCCCACTGACTCATTTAACACAGTAATAAAATCACTCAAACACAGTCACTGCCCTTCACTTAACAAAAAGCCCCTTTGACTCACTAAAACCCCAGTCACTGACTACTAACCAGTCACTGCCCACCCCAACACATTCACGACTCATTTCAACACGGTCACTGACTCATTTAAACACATTTCATAAACTCACCAACACGGGCACTAAATCCAAACCAATCCCCAGTCACTGACCCTTCCGACCCAACACAGTCCCCGGGACTCACCCCAACACAGTAAAGGGACTTATTTAACACAGTCACTAAATTTCACCCAACACAGCCCACTGACCATTTAAAAAGGGGTTCAATGACTCACTAAACCCACAGTCACTAAATTTCATTTTAACACGGGCCACTGACTCACCCAACCAGTCACTAAATCACTCAACACAGTCCCATTTAACCTTCCCCAAAAACAAAAGTCACTGACCCCACCCAAATTTAAAAATTTCCAGCCCTCACTCAAAAACAGTCACTGACTCCCCCAAAAACACAGTAAATGACTCACCCAACACAGTCCACGACTAAACCCCAAAAACAGTCACGATTTCCCAACTAACACAGTCACGACTCACCCAACACAGCACTGACTCACCCAACAAAGTCACTGACCCCACTCAACACAGTCCACTGATTTCACTCAACACGGGAAACTGCTCCACCCAACACAGTCACTGACTAAACTAAACACAGTCCCCCTACTCCCATCAACTCCCCAAACATTCACTGACTCCCCTTCCCCCAGTCCCTGACTCACCCCACAGTCACTGACCCCACTCAACCCCGTCACGCCCTCATTTCAACACAGTCCTGACTCACCCAACACAGCACTGACCCACTCAACACAGCACTGACTCACCCAACACAAGTCACTGACTCACTAAACACAGCATTTGACTCACCCCCAAAAAATCACTGCCCTCACCCAACACAGTCACTGCCACTAAAACCTTTAAAACCCACAGTCACGGCTCCCCTTCAACACATTTCCACGACTCACCAACACAGAAATTTGACTCACTCAACACACCCACTGACCCACTCAACACAGCACTGACTCAAACACAGGCACGGGACTCCCCTTCAACACAGACACAAACTCACTCAACACAGTCACTGACTCACCCCAACACAGTCACTGACTCACTCAACAGTCACTGACTCACTAAACCCACAGTAAATGATTTCACTTAACAACAGTCCGACTCACTAACACAGTCACGGACTCATTTAAACACGTCACTGACCCCACTAAACACAGTCATTTGATTCACTAACACACCACTGACTCAACACAGTCACTGCCCTTCACTCAACACAGCCTGACTCATTTAACACATTCACTGACTCATTCAACAAAAGTCACGCCCCTTTAAAAATTTCCAATTTGCCCCCATTCAACACATCACTGACTCCCCTTAACACAGTCCAAACTTGACCCCAAAAAACCGTCACTGACTCACTCAACAAACACGCCCCAATTAACCTCACTTAACACAGTCACTGACTCACTTCAACAAAAGTCCATTTGCCTCACTTAACACAGTCAATAAACTCACTCAACAAAAGTCACTGACCCCTTTAAACAAAATTTTCCCCCCCCCACGACTCATTTAACCAGTCACGATTTCAAACACAGTCACTGACTCCCCCAAAAACACAGTAAATGATTTCATTTAACACAGTCACGACCACTCAACACAGTCATTGACTATTTAACACAGTCAATACTCACTAAAACACAGTCACTGACTCCCCCAACACAGTCCTGAATTCACTAAAACACAGTCACTGATTTACTCAACAAAAGTCACTGCCCCTCCCCCAAAACCAGTCACTGACCCACTCAACACAGTCACATACTAAACCTTTTCAAAAACAATAAACTGCCCAAATCAACCAGTCACTACTCACCCAACACAGTCACGGACTCACTCAACACAGTCCTGATTTACTCAACCAGACACTGACTCACCCAAAACAGCCCACTGACTCACTCACCCCAGCCCAACTGACTCCCCCCAACACAGTCACTGACCTCAAAATCAACCCCCCAAACCCCCCCTGACTTCCCTCAACACAGTCACTGACTCACTAAACCCACGTCACTGACCCCCCCAAACAGTCACGATTTCACTAAACACAGCACTCCCTCACCCAACCCCAGTCACTGACTCACTCAACACAGTCACTGCCCAAAACCAAAAGTCACTGACTCCTCAACACACCCACTGACTAAACAACACAGTCACAAAAAGCCCAAAACCCTCAACACAGCCCCACTGCCCAAAATTTAACACAGCCCTGATTTCACTCAACAGTCACTGACTCCCCAAACACAGTCACTGACATTAACACATTTCCTACTCATTTAAACCCACAGTCCAGACCATTTAACACAGTCCCGGGACTCACTCAACACAGTCACTGACTCCTTTAACCCCAGTCACAAAGGTGACCAAACACGGGTTCCACTGACTCACTTAACACAGTCCACTGCCCCCTCAACACTTTTCCACGACCTCCTCAACACCCCCCATGACCCAACAAAAGTCACTGACTCATTTAACCACTGCCCACTGACCCCAACACAGTAAAGGACTCACTAAAACACATAAAATAATCATTTAACACAGCCCACGGACCCCACTCAACCCCGTCACTGCCCTCATTTAAAAACAGTAAAGATTTCCCACCCAACACAGTCATTTGACTCCCCAAACACAGCCCACTGATTTCACTCAAAAAAGTCATGACTCACCAACACAAGCCCCTTTACTCCCCAACACGTCACTGACTCACCCAAACACAGCCCACGGGGGCACATTAAACACAGTCATTGATTTACTAAACACAGCCCACTGACTCACCCAAAAACAGTACGGGACTCACCCAAACACATTTTGACCTCACTCAACACAGTCACGATTACTCAACACAGTCCTAAACTCACCCAACAAAAGTCACGACTCACTCAAAAACGGGTCCGGGACTCATTTTCAACAAAAGCCCACTGACTCACCCAAACGTCACTGACCACCCAAACATTTTCACTGCCCTCACCCAACAAAAGTCACTGACTCACTAAAACACAGTCACTGACTCACCCAAACAGTCACTGACTCACTAAACACAGTCCTAAACTCATTCCCCCAACCAAGCCCACTGACTCATTTCCAACACGTCAACCCCCCTCAACTCAACACAGTCACGGGATTTCACTAACACAGTCACTGACCCCCCCAAAAATAAATCCAAACACAGTCACTGCCCAAACATCAACCCAGTCACTAACTCACTAAAACACAGTCACTGCCCTCACCCAACACAAGCCCACTGACTCACACCAAAAAAAGTCCTAAATAAACTCAACACAGTCCTGACTCCCAACACGGGTCACTGACTCCCCCCAACACGTCACTGACTTCCACTAAACATACTTCAACACAGTCACGACTTAAAAAACCCAACCCAGTCCCCTGACCACTAAAACACAGTCCTGACCCCCACCCAACCAGTCACGACTCACTCAACACAGTCACTGATTTCACCCAACACAGTCACTGACTCACCCAACCCAGCCCCTAAACTCATTTCAACACAGTCACTGTGTCACCCCAACAAAAGTCACTGACTCCCCCAAAACACAGCACGACTCACCCAACACGCCAAAAAACCCCCCAAAGTCACTTACCCCAAAAAAACCTAAAAAAAGTAAATGACCCCATTTCAACACAGTCACTTGACCCCACCCCAAACACAGCACGGGACTCACCCAACAATCACTGACTAAACTCAACACAGTCACTTGACTAAACTCAAACATTCACTAACTCACCCAAAAACGGGCCCAATGACTCACTCAACCCACCCCACTGCTCCCCCCAAAACACAGCACTGACTCATTTAAAACACAGTCACTGACTCTCTAAACACAGTCACTGACTCACCCCAAACCCCGTCACTGACTAAACCAACACAGCCCCTGCCCTCACTCAACACAGCCACTGGCTCACTAAAAACCCCAAGTCACGACCCACTCAACACAGTCACAAACTCACCAACACAGTCACTGCCCTCACTCTTCCCAACAGTAACAAAACTAAACCCCAAAAAAACAGACACTGACTCACCCAACACGGGTAAAGACTCACTCAACATCACGCCCCTCACTCAACACGGTCACTAAATTTCCACCAACACACTCACTGACTACCCAACAAAAGCACTGACTCACCCCAAACCAGTCATTTGGCTCCCCTCAACACAGTCACGACTCACTAAAACCAACAGTCACTGACTCACTCAACACAGTCACTGACTCACTCTACAAAACACTATTTCAATAAAAAACACATTTTTTTCTGACTCCCCCAAACACAGTCACTGACTAAAAAACTCAACATTCACTGCCCTAAAACTCAACACAGTCACTGACCACCCCCAACACAGAAAACTGACTAAATAAACATTTCACTGACCACTCAACCCAGTCACTAACTCCCCCAAAACAACACTGACTCCTCAACACAGTCACGACCCCACTAAACACAGCCCCTTTGGACTACTCAACGCCACTGACTCACTCAACACAGTCACGGGACTCACTTAACACATTAAACGACCCAACTCAAAAACAGCCCACTGTTTCACTCAACACAGTCACGACTCCCTCAACCCAGTAAACTGACTCACTCAACACAGCACTGACTCAACACAGTCATTTGACTCACCCCCAACACAGACACTAACCACTCAACACAGTCACTGACTCACCAAAAACAGTCACTGCCCCACTAAACAGTCACTGACTCACTCAACCCCGTCACTCCCTCATTTTAAAAACAGTCACTGACTCACTCAACACAGCACTGACTCACTTAACACATCCGGGACTCACTCAACACATTAAACGGACTACTAAACACAGTCACTGACCCAAACAGTCACTGACCATTTCAACACAGTCACTGCCCTCCCCTTAAACCACAGTCCCTGATTTCACTCAACAAAAAGCCCACTGACTCCTTAAAACAGTCCACTGACTCCCCTCAAAAACAGTCACTGACTCATTTAAACCCACAGTCACTGACTCAACACAGCCCCATTTAAATTTTTCCTCAACACAGTCACTGACTCACTTAACAAAAGTCATTAAACTCACTCAACCCGTCACTGACTCGCTTAACACAGTCATGACTCAACACAGCCCACTGACTCATTTAAAACCACATCATTTGGACCAACACAGTCACTGACTCACTCAACACTCAATGACTCATTTAAAAAAGTAAACCTGACCCCCTTTCCAAAAACAGCCCCACGACTCACTTAACACATTTCAATGACCCCACTCAACACGGGTCACGACTCATTTAAAACACAGCACGGACTCACTCAACACAGTCACTGACTCACTCAAAAACATTCCTGACCCCACCCAACACAGTCACTGCCCCCCCAACACGGGTCACTGACCACTCAAACAGTCATTGACTCACTCAACACAGTCCACTGACTAAACTCAACACAGTCATTTGAACCCCCAACACAGCACTGACTCACCCCAACAAAAGGCCAACTGATTTATTTAAAACACGGGTACTGCACTCCCCCCCAACACAGTCACTGACTCACTAAAACAAAAGTCATTTGACTCCCCTAAACAAAAAGTCACTGACTCACTCAAAAACGGGGTCACTGACTCACCCAACACAGTCACGGGACTCACCAACACAGCCCACTGAATCACTCAACACAGTAAACTAAACCACCCCAATACGTCATTTGACCCACCAACACAGTCCCCGACTCACCCAACACATCACTGACTCACCAAACAGTCACTACTCACTCAAACGCCAACTACTCACTCAACACAGTCACTGACTCACCAACACAGCCCCTGACTTTCCCCCAAAACACATCCAGCCCTCACTCAACACAGTAAACTAAACCACTCAACACAGAAACTGACCACCCAACACAGTCATTTTTGACTCCCCCCTAAACACAGCCCATTTGACCCCACTCAAAAACAGCCCACTGACTCACTAAAAACACATTTCCCCCTGCCCTCACCCAACACAGCCCACTGACTCCCTCAACAAAAGTCCTAAACTCACTCAACACAGTCACAAAACTCACCCAAACATTCACTGACTCACTCAACACAGCCACTGACTCACCCAAACACAGTCACTGACTCACTCAACACAGTCACTGACCCCCCCAACCCAGCCCACTGACCACTCACACGGGTAAACTGACTCACTAAACACAGCCCACGCTCACCCAAAAACGGGTCACTGACTCACCAACACGTCACGACTCCCCTCAACACAGTCACGACTCACCCAACAAGTCACTGACTCACCCCCAAAAACATCACTGACTCACCCAAAAACAGTCCCCTGATTTCCTCAACAAAAGTCATGACTCACTAAACACATCCCCTGACTAAACCCCACAAAAGTCACTGCCCTCCCCTAAAACACAGCCCACTGACCCCACTCAACACAGCACTTGACTCCCCCAAAACACAGCCCACGGGATTTCACTCAACACAGCCACTGACCACCCAACACATCACAAACTCACTCAACACAGTCACTGACTCTCCAACCCCAGCAATGACCATTTCACCCAGCACTGACTCCCCCAAACACAGTCACTGACTCACTCAACCCCAGCCCCACTGGCTCACTCAACACAGTCACTAAACTCACTCAACCCACCCACAAACCCTCATTTCCAACACAGTCCAAAACTCACTTTTAACACAGCCCACTGATTTCACTCAAACAGACACTGACTCCCCCCAAACACAGTCACTGATTTTCCACTAAAACAGTCACTAAACCTCACTCAACACCCCCCACTGACCCCCCCACTCAAACAAAACTCACTAAAAACCTCACCCAACACAGCACTGACTCACAAAAACCAAGAAAACGGCTCACTCAACCCCGTCACGGGACCCACTCAACACAGTCCCTGACCCCACTAAACACAGCCCAAAATAAACTCACTCTAAAACAGCCCACGACTCCCCTCAACACAGACACTGACTCACCCAACCCAGCCCAACTGCCCTCACTAAACAGTCCCCTGACTCACTAAAACAAAAATTTCCCCTGACTCACTCAACACAGACACTGACTCATTTCAACAGTCACTGACTCACTCAACACAGTCACAAAATCACTCAACACAGACACTGAATCACCAAACAGCACTGACCACCAACACAGTCACTGACTCACTCAACAGTCACTGACTCCCCTCAACAAAAAGTCCCTGACTCACTTAACCATCACGACTCCCTCAACACAGTCCCTGATTTCACTCAACACAGCCCACTGACTACTCAACACAGTCCTGACTCCACTCAACACAGTCACTGACTCAACACGTCCTGCTCACTCAACACAGACACTAACTCACTCAACACAGCCCACTGACTCACTCAACACAGTCGCTGACTCACTCAACGGGCACTTGACTCACTAAACACAGTCACTAAAACTCCCCTTAAAAAACAGTCACGACTCCCCTAACACAGTCACAGATTTCACTTAACACAGCCCCACTGACCACTCAACACAGTCACTGACCCATTTAAAACCCCGTAAACTGACCAACACGCACTGCTCACTCAAAAAACAGTCACGACTCACTTAACACAGTCACGCCTCACTCAACACATCACGACTCATTTAAACCCACGTCACTGCCCCTTCATTTCAACACAGTCCACGACTCATTTAAACACAGCCCTCTGACTAAACAAAATTCACTGATTTCACTCAACACATTTCATTTTCCCTCACAAAAACCCACAGTCACTGACTCACTCAAAAACAGTCACTGACTCACTTAACACAGTCACGACTCACTCAACACGGGTCACTGACCATTAAACCACATTCACTGACTCACTCAACACAGTCACGGACTCACTTAACAAAAGTCACTGCCCTCACTCAACAAAAGCCCACTGATTTCCTTAACAAAAGCCACTGACTAAACACAGTCACTGACTCCCCCAACACAGTAAACTGGCTAAAATTAACACAGTAAATGACTCACTCAACACATAAACTGACTAAACTTAACACAGCCCAACTGACTAAACCCCAAACACAGTCACTGACTCATTTAAACCCCCAGTCACGACCAACACAGTCACTGACCATTTAACACAAGTCACTGACTCAACACAGTCACTGACTCCTCAAACAACCTGACTCACTTAACAAAACACGGACTCACTCAAAAAACAGTCACTGATCATTTAAACACAGTAAATTTACTAAACTCAACAAGCCCTTTAAACTCACTTAACACAGTCACTGACCCCACTAAACACAGTCACTGACTCACTCAACACAGTCACTGACTCCCCCCAACCAGTCACGGCCCTCATTTCAAAAACAGTCACTGACTCACTAAACCCCAAAGTCATTCCCTCATTTCAACACATCACTGACCCCACTCAACACAGCCCACTGACTCAACCCAACACAGCCCACTGAAAACACTCAAAAACAGTCACTGACTTACCCCAACACAGCCCACTGACCCACCCAACACAGTCACTGACTCACTCAACACAGCCCACTGACTCATTTCAACACAGTCTCCCTGACCCCCCCAAACACAGTCACTGACTCACTCAACCCCGCCCACTAAACCACCCCAACACAGTCACTGACTCCCCCCAATACAGTCACTAAACCACTCAAAAACAGTCCTGACCACCCAACCAGTCACTGACTCACTCTACACAGTCCTGACTATAATTCAACACAGTCACTGACTCACTAAACACAGTCACTGACTCACCCAACCCGGGTCACTGACTCACCCAACCAGTCATTTAACTCCCAAACACAGTCACTGACTAAACTCAACCAGTCCCCTGACTCACCCAACCAGTCACTACATTCACCAACCCCAGTCACTGCCCTCACTCAACACAGTCACTGACTCACTCAACACAGTCACTGACTCACCCAACACAGTAAACTGCCCAAACCAAACTCAACAAGTCCTTAAATTTCACTAAACACATCACTGCCCCCCCCAAACACAGTCACTAAAATCACTCAAAAAACAGTCATTTGACCCACCCAACACAGTAAAACTGACTCACTAAACCCACAGCCACTGACCCCACCCAACACAGCCACGACTCACTAAACACAGTCCTGCTCACTAAACACAGTCACAACTCCCCCCAACACAGTCACTGACTCACTCAACCCAGTCCTGACTCAACTAAACACAGTCACTGCTCCCCCAAACACAGTAAAATTTGACTCCCCTAAACCCACAGTCACTGACTCACCCCAACACAGTCACTGACTCACTCAACAAAAAGTCACTGACCCCACCCCAAACACAGTCACGGACTCACCCAACACAGTCACTGACTCACTAAAACACAGCACTAAACTCACTCAACACGGGTACTGACTCACCCAACACAGTCACTGATCACCTAACACAGCACTGATTTCCCCGCAACAAGTCATTTACTACTCAACACAGTCACTAAATCACCCAACACAGTCACTGACTCACTCAACACACCCCCCCCTTTAACTCCTAAACACGCACTGACTCACTAAAACCAGCCCACTGCCCAAAAACCCAACACAGCCCACTGACTCACTCAACACAGTCACTGACTCACTCAACACAGTCACTGACTCACCCAACACAGTCACTGACTCACTCAACACAGTCACTGACTCACTCAACACAGTCACTGACTCACCCAACACAGTCACTGACTCACTCAACACAGTCACTGACTCACTCAACACAGTCACTGACTCACTCAACACAGTCACTGACTCTCTCAACACAGTCACTGACTCACTCAACACAGTCACTGACTCACTCAACACAGTCACTGACTCACTCAACACAGTCACTGACTCACTCAACACAGTCACTGACTCACTCAACACAGTCACTGACTCACTCGTAGATACTCGTCTACATTTTGTGTTCACGTGATCTGTTATTGTTTTTTTTTTTTTGCGATGTTTGTGTTTTTTGATTTATTGGAGGGGAGGTGGGAGGGGAGGGGGAGGAAGGAGGGGGGAATGAGGGGGGGGTAGTTCAATGTATGGAACCAGGACTAGAGTAAAGATCGTTGCCTTGGGTAGGTGTTTTGACCGCCTCTCCCCCCTATAACAACTCCACCCCGAGCCCCACCCCGCCCCCCTTTACACCCCCCGCCCCCCTCCTGGCTCTCCCTCAGGCTTCCCGCCAAAACTGATCCTTCCTTTGTTCAAGACACGTGCACCACGAGCTCCCCTCTCCCCTCCCCTCACTCACCTCTTTTTCTCTTTCTTCCTCTCCCCTCAACTTACCTCTCTC
The DNA here is from genome assembly GCF_026875155.1 of Cherax quadricarinatus. NCBI lineage: Eukaryota > Metazoa > Arthropoda > Malacostraca > Decapoda > Parastacidae > Cherax > Cherax quadricarinatus. Next base: position 9,817,521 of record NC_069401.1, read on the forward strand.
TCTCTCTCTCTCTCTCTCTCTCTCTCTCCCCTCTCTCTCTCTCCTCTCTCTCTCTCTCTCTCTCCTCTTCTCTTTTTTTTTTTTTTTTTTTTTTTTTTTTTTTTTTTTTTTTTTTTTTACACAGGGTTTGACAAGGTTAAGGATCCCTAGCTTTATTGACAGCTATATTACAGGTTAAGGATTCCTAATTTTATTGGCAAGCTAAGAGCTGTTACCTACATCAGCTCATTTGAAAGCATTTTTATTGTTATGAGACATACAAGTACGGGACAGGATGAAGTTGGAGCCATCTGTGGGCCAGCATTTTCATTTGATCAACTGACTTTATCTCGTTGATATCATTATGCTGTACGAATGTGTTCCATACTCGAGTCATCCTGGGTATGTATGATCTCAGATGGAGTGATGTTCTGGAGAAGGGTACAGCCAGAGTGAAGTTGCTGCTTTCTGCCCGTCTTGTGGCATAAAAGCTTGTTTCACGCTGTCTTCGAAGTGGATCCAAGTGTGGTATTTTGACAATATTGGCCTTGTACATAACAGTAAGGCCACCCACATCCCTCCTATGTTGAAGGCTCTGCTGAAATGACAGATCTATCCAGGATGGGTCCAGGCGAGAGATGAGACGTCTTGCTCTGTTCTCTACTCTGTCAAGCAGTCGCAGATGAGAGGGGGGGCAGGCAAACCAAGAAAGTGGAGCATACTCAAGGTGTGAGCGTACTTGTGCCTCGTACAGGATCTTGCAACCCCTACTGTCAAGCAGATGCGAGATACGGCGAAGTGCTGTAAGCTTCCTGGCTGCCTTGTTTGCAAGATTTACAACATGGTTCTTCATGGTTAGTTTGGAGTCAAATTTCACCCCAAGGAATCAACTTCTTCTCCAGGTGCCAACATCGTCCCATTCATCCTTACTACTGCACCAGCATTACCATCATGGTGCCTAGAGACGATCATCATTTGCGTTTTCTCAGGTGCAAATGTTACTTGCCATCTATTTCCCCAAACTGATATAGCTCTCAGCTGGTGATTGATGTAGCTTAGAGCAGCTGGCATTTCTTCTCTTGGATAAGTGAAAGTCAGTGTACAGTCGTCTGCATATGCATGTGATTCTGGGATGAGATGAAGAAGGTCGTTGAAGTAGACATTCCATAACAGTGGACCCAGCACGCTTCCTTGTGGAACGCTTGCCCCAATAGGATGCCTTGCTGATTCCGTTCCATTGAGGACTACACTTAGAGATCTACCATGAAGGTAATCACTGAGGAGACATAGCGTAGAGCCTGCAATTCCCAGTGCTTGAAGTTTTGCTAAGAGGCCCTTGTGCCACACCCGTCGAAAGCGCCAGCAATGTCCAGTGCTGCCACACAGCTGACTTTGGATTCATCCAGTGACTGGTGCCACTTAGTGGAGAGGTTTAGCAACAGATCAGCAGCAGAGTAACCTTTCTGAAGCCATATTGACGATCACAAAGTAGTGAGTGGTAGTCAAAAAATCTGTCATTTGCCTTGAGATAATTGTCTCAAGGATCTTACCAGTGATTGACAGGAGTGACACTGGTCTGTAGTTGCTGATTTCTGCTCTGCTCTTCTTTTTGTGAACAGGGACTACATTTGCCTCTTTCCATGGAGAGGGCCATTTACACTGTACTAGGCAGTGCTGAAAGATGCGAGTTAGAGGTGCTGCTAGCTGGTCTGCACATCTTCTCAACAATCTTGGGCTCAACTTGTCTGGGCCCACAGCCTTTTCTTGGTCAAGTGATTTAAGAAGGAAATGCACCTCCTCCTGCCTTATTGTCACCACTGACAGTTTTGACACAGTTCTTGCAGCTAGCCAAGGAGGGTCCCTTGCTGGATCAGGAACTTGCATTTTGGTAGCAAAGTGTTCAGCAAAGAGGTCCGCCTTCTCTTGACTACTAGTAGAGGTGGTCCCATCCTGTCGATTTAGAGGTGGAATAAGTTCATCAGGCAGATAACCTTGTCTGTCCTTGACCAGGGACGACCAGGTTTTGGAGCCTACCCTACCTGATGCTAACTTTCTTTTAGTGTCCACCTCCCATTTAGCAATGGCCCACTTTTGAACATCACCCATATGCCTACAGGCTTCCATGTGCAAGTTCCTGTTATAGGTGGTAGGATGTCTCTTATACCTTCGCCATGCTTTGTACTTAGCAGTAGCAGCCTCTCTACAACGAAAGCCAAACCAAGGCTGATCTGTAGGCTTTGTCACATATTGCCGGTGAGGAATGTGTTCTTGTTGCAGATTAAGGATGTGTCCAGTGAAGGCTTTCACTTGGTTGTCAACATCCCCCTGGAGAAGAGCATTCCAGTCGGTGGTGGCGAGCTCAGAGCAAAGGGCTGGCCAATTACCTCTTTCCCATAGCCAGGTTGTGCGTGTGGACTCCTCACCTCGTTCTGTTGGGATCTTAAGTGTGGTAAAAACAGCCTTGTGGTCAGACGATCCAACGTAGCCGAGGGGTTGACAAGTGACTATGCCTTCTGCCAGATCACTCACTACTGGGTCAAGGGAGGAGCCAGAGATATGAGTAGGGAAATCAAGAAAGTTTCTCATGTCAAACACTGCAAGAAGTCATCAAAGTCCCTCTGTTTAAGGTGCTGGTTGAGGTCACCAACAATTATAATATGTTGACAGTTGTGTTGTAGCAGAAGGGAGTCAATATTTTCCATTAGGAAGTTGATAGGGTCTGCATGTTGCCACTGAGGTCTGTACATTGCACATGCTAGTACAGAGGTACTAGTGTTTATACAGAGCTTGAAGAACATCATTTCAAGATGTGTAGGGGTGGCAACATTAATGTGCTGGGCATGAACACTTTTAGAGAAGCACACAGCAACACCACCTCCTTGCCCTCCTTGCTCTCTCTCTCTCTCTCTTTCTCTCTCTTTCTCTCTCTCTCTCTCTCTCTCTCTCTCTCTCTCTCTCTCTCTCTCTCTCAATTCGCCTCTTCCATTCCTTTACTTCCTCTAAATAAGTGTTTTGAGAATTTCGATTTTCATTTTTTTTATATAAACCTTTTGAATGATTCTGGAACCTGACTCAGCTGTCAGCATTAACCAGCCTGGTAGTGCTGACACAGCGTAGTAGTGCTGACACAGCCTGGTAGTGCTGATACAGCGTAGTAGTGCTGACACAGCCTGGTAGTGCTGATACAGCGTAGTAGTGCTGACACAGCCTGGTAGTGCTGACACAGCGTAGTAGTGCTGACACAGCCTGGTAGTGCTGACACATCGTAGTAGTGCTGACACAGCCTGGTAGTGCTGACACAGCGTAGTAGTGCTGACACATCCTTGTAGTGCTGACACATCGTAGTAGTGCTGACACAGCCTGGTAGTGCTGATACAGCGTAGTAGTGCTGACACAGCCTGGTAGTGCTGACACAGCGTAGTAGTGCTGACACAGCCTGGTAGTGCTGACACAGCGTAGTAGTGCTGACACAGCCTGGTAGTACTGACACAGCGTATTAGTGCTGACACAGCGTAGTAGTGCTGACACAGCCTGGTAGTGCTGACACATCGTAGTAGTGTTGACACAGCCTGGTAGTGCTGACACAGCGTAATAGTGCTGACACAGCGTAGTAGTGCTGACACAGCCTAGGAAGGACCTGGTGTTGGTAGCATCACTGGTGGCATTATCCAGACTAATACTGTACTTGGTATTGTAATGTTAAGAAGGGAAGGAAAGTCTGTCACTAAGAATCTCACTCAGAGTCTGGAAGTAAACACACGTAGTAGATCTCAGTAGGTTGTCAAACCATGATGAGGTTACATTAAGTTTTATAACCTGCATGAACTGTATCACTGTAGACAACAAGAGCATTTCACCCCTCCGTGGAAGATGTGTTCATTTAATATCACATACCTACAAGTCCCTCCCAAGAAGCTTATTGCTAGTAATCCCTTCCTTAAATCACTGGTTAAATCACTTGTTAAAGCAACTGCTCAAGAAGAAATTTCTGGCCTAGCTGGTGGTAATAATATACCACAAGTTATATACACTGATGGATCTAAGCAGGAGTCTTCTGGCAGGGCTGCATCTGCTCTTGTTGCCACCTTCCTAGTTAAGAATGATAGCAACTTTGTTGCTATCATTAGGCGTAAGAATTAACAACTGGGTGTCTACACTGCAAACTAAATTGGTTGCCATCTTAATGACTCTAAAGCTAACTCATGACACTGATCTTGACTCTATGACTATTACTGATTCTGTCATCACTAAAGACTCTTGATTCACATAACAACTAACAACATGCTTATTGCAGAAGCTAGATATAGACACTAAAAAATCAGGGCAATAAGGAATTAATGTACAATTTTTATGGATCCCATAAATTGGTAAGTTAGCCACGAAAAAGTACCCTGAAGGATAATGTAGATTATAACCTTGGCGTGTCTGTGTCTAGCATTAGGAATAACGTTAGAAGAGAAGACAATAATGAAACTGAATGTTATAGAATGCAGTTAGAAGTCTAATTTAGATTTTGCTTAACCTGACCTAACCCATACCTGATAAGATTGATCATGTGTGTGTCTGCCACACTGCCAGAAGTATTTGTAACCAAGCCTAAGTCTGGCCACTACAACCTAAGTCTACGAGTCTACAATACTGACAGAAGTACTTGTCATTTGTCTATTAAGTAACTCTGGTAGTTTGTACAGAGACACAGATGTATAATCAAACCAAATACAAAAGTATGTAACCAACTATGGTCACTTTCTTACACACTATGTCTAATTTATCCACTTACTAAAAAATATAGAGATAGTATAAAAACCTATGTGATATAATAAGATATCTTATTTATGAAAATAAGATGCCAGACATATTAAGCAAATATTATTTTAACAGATGTATTCATGTTGAACCTATTGAGGCCTAGCTTCTAGGCCTATCATGTATCCATGTGGTCTTGCACTCCCCGCCACAAGATAGATAAGGTGCACAATAAACTAGCAACATAGTCTGCAAAATCTACATCTTCTTCTATGGTCGCTTTCTGGAACATTCTTTCTCATCAACTTTATCTTCACTTTCTCAGATAATCTCTCTTTCCCTTCACTCTCTCTTTCCCTTGTCTCATTCCCTATCATTATCCACTGCCTGGGTCTCACCCTACAGTTCTTCCCCTAGTTAGAATATATTAGTGATGTGAAGTGTATGCAGTTACCATAACATTGTCTTCCAGTTCTTCTTCTCTCCCACTATCCATTGTTCTCTCTCTCCACTCTCTTTTATATATAATATATATATCATAATATATAGATATATATATATATATATATATATAATATATATATAATATATATAATATATATATCATATATTATATATAATAATAATATAATATAATTATATATAATATATATATATAAAATATAATATATATATATATAATATATATATATATATATATATATATATTATAATCAAAAGTTAGGATTATAAAGTTAGGATCGAAAAGTTAGGATCATAACGTTATTATCATAAAGTTCGAATAATAAACTTCGAATCATGAAGTTCGAATCATAAAGTTAGAATAATAAAGTTGGATCATAAAGTTAGAATCATAAAGTTAGAATCATAAAGTTAGGATCATAAAGTTAGAATCGTGAAGTTAGAATCATAAAGTTGGATAATAAAGTTAGAATCATAAAGTTAGATAATAAAGTTAGAATCATAAAGTTAGATAATAAAGTTAGATCATAAACTTAGATCATAAAGTTAGAATCATAAAGTTAGAATCATAAAGTTAGATCATAAAGCTAGGATCATACAGTTAGAATCATAAAGTTAGAATCATAAAGTTAAATAATAAAGTTAGGATCATAAAGTTAGGATCATAAAGTAGGATCATAAAGTTAGAAATCATAAAGTTAGATCATAAAGTTAGGATCATAAAGTTAGATCATAAAGTTAGAATCATAAAGTTAGAATCATAAAGTTAGAATCATAAAGTTAGGATCATAAAGTTAGGATCATAAAGTTAGAATCATAAAGTTAGGATCATAAAGTTAGAATCATAAAGTTAGAATCATAAAGTTAGGATCATAAAGTTAGATCATAAAGTTAGATCATAAAGTTAGGATCATAAAGTTAGATCATAAAGTTAGATCATAAAGTGATCATAAAGTTAAATAAAGTTAGGATCATAAAGTTAGATCAATAAAGTTAGATCATAAAGTTAGAATCATAAAGTTAGGATCATAAAGTTAGAATCATAAAGTTAAAATCATAAAGTTAGAATCATAAAGTTAGGATCATAAAGTTAGATCATAAAGTTAGAATCATAAAGTTAGATAATAAAGTTAGAATCATAAAGTTAGATAATAAAGTTAGATCATAAACTTAGATCATAAAGTTAGAATCATAAAGTTAGAATCATAAAGTTAGATCATAAAGTTAGGATCATACAGTTAGAATCATAAAGTAGAATCATAAAGTTAAAATCATAAAGTTAGATCATAAAGTTAGGATCATAAAGTTATGGATACATAAAGTTAGAATCATAAGTTAGAATCATAAAGTTAGAATCATAAAGTTAGAATCATAAAGTTAGAATCATAAAGTTAGAATCATAAAGTTAAATAATAAAGTTAGGATCATAAAGTTAGGATCATAAAGTTAGGATCATAAAATTAGGATCATAAAGTTAGAATCATAAAGTTAGAATCATAAAGTTAGGAATCATAAAAAGTCTAGATCAAAAAGTTAGATCATAAAGTTAGAATCATAAAGTTAAGAATCATAAAGTTAGAATCATAGAGTTAGAAATCATAAAGTTAGATCATAAAGTTAGATCATAAAGTTAGAATCATAAAGTTAGAATCATAAAGTAGAATCATAAAGTTAGAATCATAAAGTTAAGGATCATAAAGTAGAATCATAAAGTTAGATCATAAAGTTAGAATCATAAAGTTAGAATCATAAAGTTAGAATCATAAAGTTAGGATCATAAAGTTAGATCATAAAGTTAGAATCAATAAAGTTAGAATCATAAAGTTAGGATCATAAAGTTAGAATCATAAAGTTAGAAATCATAAAGTTAGAATCATAAAAGTTAGAATCATAAAGTTAGAATCATAAAGTTAGGATCATAAAGTTAGAATCATAAAGTTAGAATCATAAAGTTAGAATCATAAAGTAAGAATCATAAAGTTTTGGATCAAAAAGTTAGGATCATAAAGTTAGATCATAAAGTTAGAATCATAAAGTTAGAATCATAAAGTTAGAATCAATAAAGTTAAAATCATAAATTTAGAATCATAAGTGCTAGAATCATAAAGTTAGATCATAAAGTTAGAATCATAAAGTTAGAATCATAAAGTATAGAATCATAAGTTAGGATCATAAAGTTAGATCATAAAGTTAGAATCATAAAGTTAGAATCATAAAGTTAGGATCATAAAGTTAGAATCATAAAGTTAGAATCATAAAGTTAAAATCATAAAGTTAGAATCATAAAGTTAGGATCATAAAGTTAGATCATAAAGTTAGAATCATAAAGTTAGAATCATAAAGTTAGGATCATAAAGTTAGAATTCAAAAGTTAGAATCATAAAGTTAAAATCATAAAGTTAGAATCATAAAGTTAGGATCATAAAGTTGGAATCATAAAGTTAGAATCATAAAGTTAGAATCATAGTTAGAATCATAAAGTTAGGATCATAAAGTTAGAATCATAAAGTTAGAATCATAAAGTTAGAATCATAAAGTTAGAATCATAAAGTTAGAATCATAAAGTTAGAATCATAAAGTTAGAATCATAAAGTTAGGATCATAAAGTTAGAATCATAAAGTTAGAATCATAAAGTTAGAATCATAAAGTAAGAATCATAAAGTTTGGATCATAAAGTTAGGATCATAAAGTTAGGATCATAAAGTTAGAATCATAAAGTTAGAATCATAAAGTTAGAATCATAAAGTTAGAATCATAAATTTAGAATCATAAAGCTAGAATCATAAAGTTAGATCATAAAGTTAGAATCATAAAGTTAGAATCATAAAGTTAGAATCATAAAGTTAGGATCATAAAGTTAGATCATAAAGTTAGAATCATAAAGTTAGAATCATAAAGTTAGGATCATAAAGTTAGAATCATAAAGTTAGAATCATAAAGTTAAAATCTAAAGTTTAGAATAAATAAAGTTAGGATCATAAAGTTATCATAAAGTTTAGAATCATAAAGTTAGAATATAAAGTTAGATCATAAATTAGATTCAATAAAGTTTAGGAATCCATAAAGTTTAAAATCATAAAGTTAGAATCATAAAGTTAGAATCATAAAGTTAGAATCATAAAGTTAGAATCATAAAGTTAGAATCATAAAGTTAGAATCATAAAGTTAGGATCATAAAGTTAGAATCATAAAGTTAGAATCATAAAGTTAGAATCATAAAGTTAGGATCATAAAGTTAGAATCATAAAGTTAGAATCATAAAGTTAGAATCATAAAGTTAGAATCATAAAGTTAGAATCATAAAATTATTTTCAAAGACTTCTAAAATTTGCTTTAGAAAATAAGTTTGGCAAAATGTTATTTAATTCCAGCATAATAGCGATACTTATTTGTCTCGCGTATGGCAACTTATGTCTCGCGTATGGCAACTTATGTCTCGCGTATGGCAACTTATGTCTCGCGTATGGCAACTTATGTCTCGCGTATGGCAACTTATGTCTCGCGTATGGCAACTTATGTTCAGCGTATGGCAACTTATGTCCTGCGTATGGCAACTTATGTCTCGCGTATGGCAACTTATGTCTCGCGTATTACAACTTATGTCTCGCGTATGGCAACTTATGTCTCACATATGACAACTTATGTCTCGCGTATGGCAACTTATGTCTCGCGTATTACAACTTATGTCTCGCGTATGGCAACTTGTGTCTCGCGTATGGCAATTTATGTCTCGCGTATTACAACTTATGTCTCGCTTATGGCAACTTATGCCTCGCGTATTATAACTTATGTCTCGCGTATGGCAACTTATGTCTCGCGTATTACAACTTGTCTCGCGTATTACAACTTATGTCTCGCGTAATGGCAACTTATGTCCTCGCGTATAGGCAACTTATCTCGCGTATGGCAACTTATGTCTCGCGTATGGCAACTTATGTCTCGCGTATGGCAACTTATGTCTCGCGTATGGCAACTTATGTCTCGCGTATGGCAACTTATGTCTCGCGTATTACAACTTATGTCTCGCGTATGGCAAATTATGTCTCGCGTATTACAACTTATGTCTCACGTATGGCAACTTATGTCTCGCGTATTGCAACTTATGTCTCACGTATGGCAACTTATGTCTCGCGTATGGCAACTTACGTCTCGCGTATTACAACTTATGTCTCGCGTATGGCAACGTGTGTCTCGCGTATGGCAATTTATGTCTCGCGTATTACAACTTATGTCTCGCTTATGACAACTTATGCCTCGCGTATTATAACTTATGTCTCGCGTATGGCAACTTATGTCTCGCGTATTACAACTTATGTCTCGCGTATGGCAACTTATGTCTCGCGTATGGCAACTTATGTCTCGCGTGTGGCAACTTATGTCTCACGTATGGCAACTTATGTCTCGCGTATGGCAACTTATGTCTCGCGTATGGCAACTTATGTCTCACGTATGGCAACTTATGTCTCGCTTATTACAACTTATGTCACGCTTATGGCAACTTATGTCTCGCGTATTACAACTTATGTCTCACGTATGGCAACTTATGTCTCGCGTATTACAACTTATGTCTCACGTATGGCAACTTATGTCTCGCGTATGGCAACTTATGTCTCGCGTATTACAACTTATGTCTCGCGTATGGCAGCTTACGTCTCGCGAATTACAACTTATGTCTCGCGTATGGCAACTTGTGTCTCGCGTATGGCAATTTATGTCTCGCGTATTACAACTTATGTCTCGCTTATGGCAACTTATGCCTCGCGTATTATAACTTATGTCTCGCGTATTACAACTTATGTCTCGCGTATGGCAACTTGTGTCTCGCGTATGGCAATTTATGTCTCGCGTATTACAACTTATGTCTCGCTTATGGCAACTTATGCCTCGCGTATAACTTATGTCTCGCGTATGGCAACTTATGTCTCGCGTATTACAACTTATGTCTCGCGTATTACAACTTATGTCTCGCGTATGGCAATTTATGTCTCGCGTATTACAACTTATGTCTCGCGTATGGCAACTTATGTCTCGTATATGGCTACTTAGATGCTTTGTGTATGATAACTGAGATGTCTAGTGTATGGCAACTTAGATACCCCGTGTATAGCAACTTAGATGCCTCGTGTATGTCAACCTAGATGCTTCACATATGACAACTTAGATGCTTCGTGTATGGCAACTTACAGGTTTCGTGTATGGCAACTTAGATATCTCGTGTATGGCAACTTAGAAGCCTCGTGTATGGTAAATATTTGGTGTATATAATGTTTCTTGGTAGTGGATAAATAGTACTGAAGACGATATTCTTGCTGAGAGAGTCTGGTTGTATTGTACTCAACAACACTCTTGCTGAGAGTGAGTCTGGCAGTGTTGTACTCAACACTTGCTGAGAGAGAAAGTCTGGCAGTGTTGTACTCAACACTTGCTGAGAGAGAAAGTCTGGCAGTGTTGTACTCAACACTTGCTGAGAGAGAGAGTCTGGCAGTGTTGTACTCAACAACACTCTTGCTGAGAGTGAGTCTGGCAGTGTTGTACTCAACACTTGCTGAGAGAGAGAGTCTGGCAGTGTTGTACTCAACACTTGCTGAGAGAGAAAGTCTGGCAGTGTTGTACTCAACACTTGCTGAGAGAGAGAGTCTGGCAGTGTTGTACTCAACACTTGCTGAGAGAGAAAGTCTGGCAGTGTTGTACTAAAACACTTGCTGAGAGAGGAGTCTGGCAGTGTTGTACTCAACACTTGCTGAGAGAGAGAGTCTGGCAGTGTTGTACTCAACACTTGCTGAGAGAGAGAGTCTGGCAGTGTTGTACTCAACAACACTCTTGCTGAGAGTGAGTCTGGCAGTGTTGTACTCAACACTTGCTGAGAGAGAGAGTCTGGCAGTGATGTACTCAAGAACACTCTTGCTGAGAGAGTCTGGCAGTGTTGTACTCAACAACAACTCTTGATGAGAGAGCGTCAGGCAGTGATGTACTCAAGAACACTTGCTGAGAGAGTCTGGCAGTGATGTACTCAGCAAGCCAGGTCTAACCATAGTTAACAGGAGTGATGAGTCAGGTCGCCACTCCACTGCCTTAAATTAACCGTGATAAGCGAGGTTAATTAGAGTTTTAACGCTATTAACTTTACAGAGTTTAGGAATGAAACTTAAAGTCGTTCAAAGTAAAGCCAGTAGAAGCGGCTTTAACGGTAGACCGTAGTGGCGAACTTTGTAACTTTATTGATCAAACTTATATGTTGTTGTGACACTGACAAGTTTAATTTATCAATAAAACGACTCTATTGAAAAGTTGCCATAACCAGCATTAAGTTGCCATCCACACACTTGTGTATGCATGTATTTATGTATATGTATGTAATATATATATATATAAATATATATAAAATATTATAAAATATATATAATATTATATATATAATAAAATATTATATAATATATTGAATATAAATTTTTATATATATATATAAAAATATATATAATATATATATATATATAAAAATATTATATATATATATATATATGTGTGTGGTGGTGGTGATGTGGTGTGTGTGTTGGGGTTTTGTGTGTTTGTGTGGTGTGTGTGGTTGTGTGTGTGTGTATGTGTGTGCAGTCACCTAGTTGTGGTTGCAGGGGTCGAGTCACAGCTCCTGGCCCCGCCTTTTCAATGACCGCTACTGGGTCACTTTTCCTGCTCCATGAGCTTTGTCATACCTCTTCTTACAGCAGTGTATGGATCCTGCCTCCACTACATCACTACACAGACTATTCCACTTCAGGACAACTCTGAGACTGAAGAAATACTTCCTAACATCCCTGTGATTCATCTGTCTTCAACTTCCAACTGTGTTCCCTTGTTGCTGTGTCCCATCTTTGGATCATCCTTTCTCTGTCCACCTTGTCGATTCCTCTCAGTATTTTATATGTCGTTATCATGTCCCCCCTATCTATCCCGTCCTCCAGTGTCGTCAGGTTGATTTCCCTTAACCTCTCCTCGTAGGACATACCTCTTAGCTCTGGGACTAGTCTTGTTGCAAACCTTTGCACTTTCTCTAGTTTCTTTACGTGCTTGGCTAGGTGTGGGTTCCAAACTGGTGCCGCATACTCCAATATGGGCCTAACGTACACGGTGTACAGGGTCCTGAACGATTCCTTAAGATGTCGGAATGCTGTTCTGAGGTTTGCCAGGCGCCCATATGCTGCAGCAGTTATTTGGTTGATGTGCGCTTCAGATGTGCCTGGTGTTATACTCACCCCAAGATCTTTTTCCTTGAGTGAGGTTTGTAGTCTCTGGCCCCCTAGACTGTACTCCGTCTGCGATCTTCTTTGCCCTTCCCCAATCTTCATGACTTTGCACATAGTGGGGTTGAACTCCAGGAGCCAATTGCTGGACCAGGTCTGCAGCCTGTTTGTGCAGTGTGTGTATTTGTGTGTGAGTGTGTGTGTGTGTGTGTGTGTGTGTGTGTGTGTGTGTGTGTGTGTGTGTGTGTGTGTGTGTGTGTGTGTGAGTGTGTAGTGTGTGTGTGTGAGTGTGTGTGTGTGTGTGTGTAGTGTGTGTGTGTGTGTGTGTGTGTGTGTGTGTGTGTGTGTGTGTGTGTGTGTGTGTGTGTGTGTGTGTGTGTGTGTGTGTGTGTGATTGTGAGTGTGTGTGTGTGTGTGTGTGTGTGTGTGTGAGTGTGAGTGTGTGTGTGTGTGATTTATACACCAGATCACTGGAGAGTAAGTTTTATAATGTTAAAAGCATTATCTTAAGAGATAATGTGTGAGGCAGTGAGTAAGTCCGTGTTGATGTTAGGTAGTGAGTAAGTCAGTGTTGATGTTAGGCAGTGAGTAAAATCCGTGTTGATGTATAGGTAGTGAGTAAGTCAGTGTTGATGTAAGTAGTGAGTGAGTCAGTGTTGATGTAAGTGTAGTGAGTTGAGTCAGTGTTGATGTAAGGTAGTGAGTGAGTCAGAGTTGATGTTAAGGTGGTAGTCAGTGTTGATGTAAGATAGTGAGTGAGTCAGTGATGATGTAAGGTAGTGAGTGATTCAGTGTTGATGTAAGGTAGTGAGTGAGTCAGTGTTGATGTTAGGTAGTGAGTAAGTCAGTGTTGATGTAAGATGTGAGTGAGTCAGTGTTGATGTAAGGAGTGAGTGAGTCAGTGTTGATGTAAGTATGGTAGTGAATCAGAGTTGATGAAGGTGGTGAGAGTCAGTGCTGATGTAAGATAGTGAGTGATTCAGTGTTGATGTAAGGTATGTGAGTGAGTCAGTGTTGATGTAAGTGTGTGGTGATTCAGTGTTGATGTAAGGTAGTGAGTGAGTCAGTGTTGATGTAAGGTGGTGAGTGAGTCAGTGTTGATGTAAGGTGGTGAGTGAGTCAGTGTGATGTAAGTGTGAGTGAGTCAGTGTTGATGTAAGGTGGTGAGTGAGTCAGTGTTGATGTTAAGGTGTGAGTGAGTCAGTGTTGATGTAAGGTGGTGAGTGAGTCAGTGTTGATGTAAGTTGGTGAGTGAGTCAGTGGTGATTGTAAAGTGGTGAGTGAGTCAGTGTTGATGTTAGGTGGTGAGTGAAGTCAGTGTTGATGTAAGGTGGTGAGTGAGTCAGTGTTGATGCAAGGTAGTGAGTAGTCAGTGTTGATGTAAGGTGGTGAGTGAGTCAGTGTTGATGTAAGGTAGTGAGTGATGAGTCAGTGTTGATGTAAAGTGGTGAGTGAGTCAGTGTTGATGAAGGTGGTGAGTGAGTCAGTGTGATGTATAGGTAGATGAGTTGAGTCAGTGTGTGATGTAAAGTGGTGAGTGAGTAGCAGTGTTGATGTAAGGTGGTGAGTGAGTCGTGGTGATGTAAGGTGGTGAGTGAGTCAGTGTTGATGTAAGGTAGTGAGTGAGTCAGTGGTGATGTAAAGTGGTGAGTGAGTCAGTGTTGATGTAAGGTAGTGAGTGAGTCATTGTTGATGTAAGGTAGTGAGTGAGTCAGTGGTGATGTAAAGTGTGAGTGAGTCAGTGTTGATGTAGGTAGTGAGTGAGTCAGTGTTGATGTAAGGTAGTGGGTGAGTCATGTGATGTAAAGTGGTGAGTGAGTCAGTGGTGATGTAAGGTGAGTGAGTGAGTCAGTGTTGATGTAAGGTAGTGAGTGAGTCAGTGGTGATGTAAAGTGGTGAGTGAGTCAGTGTTGATGTAAGGTAGTGAGTGAGTCAGTGTTGATGTAAGGTAGTGAGTGAGTCAGTGTTGATGTAAGGTAGTGAGTGAGTCAGTGTTGATGTAAGGTGTGAGTGAGTCAGTGTTGATGTAAGGTAGTGAGTGAGTCAGTGTTGATGTAAGGTGGTGAGTGAGTCAGTGTTGATGTAAGGTGGTGAGTGAGTCAGTGTTGATGTAAGGTAGTGAGTGAGTCAGTGGTGATGTAAAGTGGTGAGTGAGTCAGTGTTGATGTAAGGTAGTGAGTGAGTCAGTGTTGATGTAAGGTAGTGAGTGAGTCAGTGTTGATGTAAGGTGGTGAGTGAGTCAGTGTTGATGTAAGGTAGTGAGTGAGTCAGTGGTTGATGTAAGTGTGATGAGTGAGTCAGTGTTGATGTAAGGTAGTGAGTGAGTCAGTGTTGATGTAAGGTAGTGAGTGAGTCAGTGTTGATGTAAGGTTGGTAGTGAGTCAGTGTTGATGTAAGGTAGTGAGTGAGTCAGTGTTGATGTAAGGTAGTGAGTGAGTCAGTGATTGATGTAGGTGTGAGAGAGTCAGTGTTGATGTAAGGTGGTGAGTGAGTCAGTGTTGATGTAAGGTAGTGAGTGAGTCAGTGTTGAGTAAGGTAGTGATGAAGTCAGTGTTGATGTAAGGTGGTGAGTGAGTCAGTGTTGATGTAAAGTGGTGAGTGAGTCAGGTTGATGTAAGGTGTGGTGAGTCAGTGTTGATGTAAGGTAGTGAGTGAGTCAGTGTTGATGTAAGGTGGTGAGTGAGTCAGTGTTGATGTAAGGTAGTGAGTGGTGATAGTGTTGATAGTAAGGAGTGAGAGTGAGTCAGTGTTGATGTAAGGTGGTGAGTGAGTCAGTGTTTGTATAGTAAGTGTGATTCCTGTATCCGTTATTCACCGTATGCATGATGTCGTGGCCAACATTACCGCATTAATTGCTTCCTTCTGTGAATGTGTTCATCGTTTATCACCTCGTTACCACCCTCCAGGACACGTGTGCATGTCACGTGTCATGAGTCATGCGTGTTGTCAATGTTGCCTGAGTCCAGTACATGGCACACTGCCCTATTTCCACAAGCGGTTGCAAAGGCGGCCATATTTAAAGGGACCTGTAATGCTCGATTATTCTCTGTTTTGGGGAGTAGTAGTGTGATTTAAGCGTGATATAGAGCCATACATATGATCTAGCCGCGTGGGGTAGGGAGAAATGCCCGGACGAGTCAGAAAGGTTCTGACCACAACGTGGTAGGCGGCGCACGTGGCCGCGTTTTTCCCGCCAAAATGAATGTAAATAAAGTGGTTTGGCGCGCGCGTTGCGCTCCAGGCCTTGCACGTGTATGTATTCTTGTTTGCGTTTATATGCTGCTGATATTTTTTACGCTACAAACTTTCAGCTGTTGTGAGTTGCATTTAAAAATTAGTAACTTCCATGTGTCTTCATCTCTCTCCTCTCTCTCTCCTCTCTCCCGTTCTCCGTCTCTCTTCTCCTCTCTCCTCTTCTTCTCTAAATACACCCACAGCACATACACACACACACATCACAAGCGCAGGGGCGAGCTGATCTGCGACCCTGCCAACCAATTAGGTGAGGTACACACACACAACACTAAACACACCCTACATCAACTACAGCACTACACACACACACACACACTCACACAACTACCACACACACACACACACACACTCACCAAACTACATCGACACACACAGCACCACACACTACCTTCCCCTCACCTTAAAAACCAGTTATCTTTTAACTCTTATTTACGCTGACAATCTGCTAAAAAATGGTATTTTCTCCCCCATGGTAATAACACTGCTGACGTCTACCTCTACCACCTGCACCATCTGCATCACCTGTACCACCTGTACCACCTGCAACCACCGCTGCCTCGTACTCTTCCAACCTTTTTCATATATATATATATATATATATATATATATATATATTATATATATATATATATATATAAATATATATATATATATATATATATATATATATATATATATGTATATATATATATATATATAATATATATATATATATATATATATATATATTTATAATAATATTTATATATATAATATATATATATAATATATATATATATATATATAATATATATATATATATATATATATATATAAATATATATATAATATATAATATATATATATATATATATGCAATAAGATCACAGTAAACAGGTGATATCAGAATATGCATAACAACCACTGTGAAAGAATAGTGAAATTCCAAGCGCTTTTGTGACTTCTCACATTATCAAGGAATTATTAATACAATACATCAAAGGAAGGCATGTAAGAGGTAAAGACCACACCTCACCATCACATCCCACAACAAAGCAACACCTGACACGCGACGACACCCGACTCATAAAAAAGGAACACTGCAGCAGGCCTGTTGGCCCCAACTAGGCATGTCCTTCACGATATCCCAAATACTCTACTCAAGAATTAACATATATTATTTGTCCAATGTATTATTAAATTCTTCACAAATTTTATTAATTAAATGAATCTAATTTATATAAACCAAAAGAAATATTCATAGTATTTTCAACACTGCTTTTTATGAAACAAGATTCAATTATATTCCTGTCGACCATGGACTTGCTTGATACTACTTTCTCAACTTTGGGAAAAGCAATTGGATGGTTTAAAATCTCTCACAAAATTTTATATAAGTATTGGCATCTTTTTCCAGTTCAATTCATATATTTGTTTGTATTTTAATCTAAGTTCGAGACTTTTACCAGTTTGACCGTAATAAACTTTATCGCAAATTTTAACAATGAATCTGTTTTTCATATATATAATATATATATATATATATATATATATATATATATATATAATATATATATATATATATAAAATATATATATAAAATTATATATATGTATATCACTTTAATATTGTTGCAGAACATGGTAACAGTACAGTATGAGAATTATGTGCACCAGAGTATCATCATGCCAGTCTTCACTTCTATCCTACTATGAAATCTTTTTAAACAATAAAAGGGAGGAAAAAAAACTAGAATTCCGAGAATTTCAACCAGGCGGTAAAAAAAAAAAGCAAAAATAACGCCAGTGGAAGAAAACTGTGAATTTTCACTGTTGTTATCCTGTCTGTTGTTATGTCACGTTTTTATTGTGATTTTATTATTCTCTTGTTATCGATTTTTTTAGTGTTGAAGATTATTATTGTTTATTAAATAAAACTGAATTAGAAAACGGGTAAATATGGTCCGAAAAAAGGGGGGGGCGGCGAATTAATGTAATTTCTTTTAATATATATGAAATGGAGCTCAATTATTACGTTTTGCTTTTAATGTAATAAATGAAAAAAGGTAATTCATCACTCGCTTTTGTAATTAATATATTAATACTTTTGAATATTAGTTACATACTTTTATGAATGGTCTATATACACTGCCAGTCATATTTTGAGTATACTCTGATGTATATACTCGATATGCAGTGTGTATGCACTTGAAGGGTGAGTCTCACTATACACTTAGAGTTTAATATTATGATTGTATTAGGGAATATAGTGACCTTGACTGGTAGTGTATAAGACTTCATCGGTCTTGAGTGATCTTAAATCTATTGAACTCTCTCTCTCTCTCTCTCTCTCTCTCTTTCTCTCTCTCTCTCTCTCTCCTCTCCCCTCTTCTCCTCTCTCTCTCCTCTTCTCTCTCTCTCTCTCTCTCTCTCTCTCTCTCTCTCTCTCTCTCTCTCTCTCTCTCTCTCCCCCTCCTCTCCTCTCTCTCTCCTCTCGTCTCTCTTCTCCATTCTCTCTCTCTCTCTCTCCTCTCTCTCTGACCATTTAAATCGCCGCAAAAAAGGCTGTACTCACTCTGTGTTTTGGGGTGTGGTGTGTGTGGTGTGGTGTGTGTGTGTGTGTGTTGTGTGGTGTGTGTGTGTGTGTAGTGTGCGGTGTGTGCGCGCGCGTGCCCCCCGGGTAATATGATCTGCTGCGGCAGCCCGGGTTATAGGAAGGGGCGGAGATGAGACCGTATCCCCGGTACTTTTACGGGGTCCACAATCAAAACACACAGACGACAGACACACAACACACACCACACACCACACACACACAACACACCACAACACCACAACCACACATACACACACACACACACAAAAAGGAAGTGGAAAGCCTGCATGAATAAGGAGGCGGGAACCCTAATATTTTTTTAAAAAAGGGGATGACAAATTCAGGAAGCGGAGAGAGATGCCTATAGCGTCAGGAAGGGGGGGGCCAGGGCTGAGTCCCCGCCCCCTGAAACCCAAATTGGTGAGTAAAATTTAGGTGAGTACACACCCCAAAAACCACACACAACCCTGCAAAAAAAAAAAGGTGATACAACAAATGGCCCTAACGAAAAATGGAGGACAGGGGGTCACGGAGAATGTAACAACATACAAAAAATGCGTGGAATAGAAAGGTGGACAAGACAGGTTTTTCCAGAGAGTCTAGGGATGTTGGGAAAGTATTTTTTCCCAGTAAAGAGTCGTCGGGAAGGGGAATAGCCTAGCAGGTTTAAGGGAGGGGAACCAACAAACTTTAAGACGAGGAGACAAAGTCGGGAAGGAAGAGAAAGAGAGGACCTACTAGCGATTGTGAAGAGGGGGGGCCCGGACTGAGCTCGCCTCTGCACCAAAATTAGGGGGTACAATTGGGTAGTACAAACAAAACACAAACGGGAGTTTTTAAAAGGAGATTTAAGGAAGTTTTTACTGGGGGAACAGGAAGGCCTCTGGGAAGACACACGGGGGGAACATCAACGGGGAATATACCAACAGTTTTGGGATACATACAACAACGAGGAGGGGGTGAAGAAGCTGCTAATGACCTGATCCCTTTTAAAAAAGGCGATGGTACCAGACACACCCCCCGGGGGTCCTTAGAGAAGGACAGAGTGCTGGTGTCCTTTAAACCAAAATTTTAATACATCCCTTGAAACTGGCAACTATTGAGTTTGGGAAGACGGCAAATGTAGTCCCCCTTTTCAAGAAACCCACTCAGAAACGAGGCATAATTACAGCCAGTGCTGTGATGTGTATAGTATGCAAAATCTGGAAAGATTATCAGAGAAGAGTGGGGGAAAACCCCGGAACAAACAAATTATAAATGCAACCCCCAAGGATTATAAAAGCAAATCCTTTCACAACCCCCTGGGGTTTTTTGAAAGGTAACAGAAGTAAGACACGAGAGAGAGGGGTGGGTTGATTGCATTTTCCTGGACTGCAGGAAGGCCTCCGACACAGTTCCTCACAAGAGATCAGTGCAGAAGCTGGAGGATCAGGCGCATATAACAGGGAGGGCACTGCAATGGATCAGAGAATACCTGACAGGGAGGCAACAACGAGTCAAGGTACGTCAAGAGGTATCACAGTGGGCGCCTGTGACAAGCGGGGTCCCACAGGGGTCACTTCTAGGACCAGTGCCATTTTTTATTTATGTGAACGACATGACGGAAGGGACAGACTCTGAAGTGTTCCTGTTCGCAGATGATGTGAAGTTGATGAGAAGAATTAAATCAGATGAGGATCAGGCAGGACTTCAAAGAGACCTGGACAGGCTGGCCACGTGGTCCAGCAACTGGCTTCTCGAACTCAACCCTGCCAAATGCAAAGTCATGAAGATTGGGGAACTACAAAGAAGACCGAAGACAAAGTATAGGCTAGGTGAACAAAGACTACAAACCTCACTCAAGGAGAAAGATCTTGGGGTGACCATAACACCGAGCACGTCCCCGGAGGCACACATCAACCAGATAACTGCTGCAGCATATGGGCGCCTGGCAAACATGAGAACATCGTTCCGATACCTTAGTAAGGAATCGTTCAAGACACTGTACACTCTGCACGTTAGACCCCTACTGGAGTATGCAGCACCAGTTTGAAACCCACACCTGGTCAAACACGTACAAAGGTTGGCAACAAGGCTAGTTCCAGAGCTCAGGGGAATGTCCTGCGATGAAAGGTTGAGGGAAATCGGACTAACGGCACTGGAGGACAGAAAGGTCAGGGGAGACATGATAACGACATACAAGATATTGAGTGGAATAGATAAGGTGGAAAGAGACAGGCTGTTCCAGAGAGGGGACACAGAAACAAGGGGTCACAGTTGGAAGCTGAAGACTCAGACGAGTCATAGGGATGTTAGGAAGTATTTCTTCAGTCATAGACTCGTCAGGAAGTAGGATAGCCTAGCAAGTGGCGTAGTGGAGGCAGGAATCATACATAGCTTTAAGATGAGATATGACAAAGCTCAGGAGCAGAGAGAGAGAGGACCTAGTAGCGATCAGTGAAGAGGTGGGGCCAGGAGCTGAGTATCAACCCCTGCAACCACAATTAGGTGAGTACAGTTAAGTGAGTATTCACTCACTCACACACACACTCACACACACACACACACACACACACACACACAAAACACACACACACCCACCACACACACACACACACACACTCACACACATACACACACATCACACAAACACACACTACACTCACACACACTACACACACACACACACACACACACACACACACACACACACACACACACAACACACACAAACACACAACACACACACACACACACACAAATACACACAGACACACACACACGCACACCACACACACACACACACACACACACACACACAACACACACACACACACACAAACACACACACACACACACACACACACACACACACACACACACACACACACACACACACAACACACACACACGCACACACACACACACACACACACACACACACACACACACACACACACACACACACACACACACACACACACACACACACACCACACACACACACACTGGAGGACAGGAGGGTCAGGGGAGACATGATAACGACATATAAAATACTGCGTGGAATAGACAAGGTGGACAAAGACAGGATGTTCCAGGGAGGGGACACAGAAACAAGAGGCCACAATGGAAGTTGAAGACACAAATGAGTCAGAGAGATATTAGGAAGTATTTCTTCAGTCATAGAGTTGTAAGGCAGTGGAATAGCCTAGAAAATGACGTAGTGGAGGCAGGAACCATACACAGTTTTAAGACGAGGTTTGATAAAGCTCATGGAGCGGGGAGAGAGAGGGCCCAGTAGCAACCGGTGAAGAGGCGGGGCCAGGAGCTAAGACTCGACCCCTGCAACCACAAATAGGTGAGTACAAATAGGTGAGTACACACACACACACACACACACAGACACACACACACGCACACACACACACACACACACACACACACACACACACACACACACACACACACACATTGACAGACTGTAAGAGGACAGAGGACAGGGACAGAGGACAGGGACAGAGGACAGGGACAGAGGACAGGGACAGAGGACTGGGACAGAGGACAGGGACAGAGGACAGGGACAGAGGACAGGGACAGAGGACAGGGACAGAGGACAGGGACAGAGGACAGGGACAGAGGACAGGAGAGAGGACGGGGACAGATGACAGGGACAGAGGACAGGGACAGAGGACGGGGACAGAGGACAGGGACAGAGGACGGGGACAGAGGACAGGGACAGAGGACAGGGACAGAGGACAGGGACAGAGGACAGGGACAGAGGACGGGGACAGAGGTCAGGGACAGAGGACAGGGACAGAGGACAGGGACAGATGACAGGGACAGAGGACAGGGACAGAGGACAGGGAGAGAGGACGGGGGTAGGGGTGTGTGGTCCGAGAAGGATTACTGGAATTAAATCCCAGTACGAAGTAACGAACAGTGGCTTAGCGAAGAGTTCGGTCTAGTGGGTGGCTTAAGCCACGAGTTCAATCTAAGGAGTGGCTTCAACCAAGAGTTTAATATGGGGGACGAGTGGCTTTACAATCATAAAATACTGAAAAAAAATAAAATCGAAACATTCGTTTTCAAAGCCAAAAAATTTGTTTTCCGCCTATCGTGACGTCATGGTTAAAATTCAGTGTGACACAGTGTAAGTGAACCTCCTTAGGCCTCTCTCTCTCTCTCTCTCTCTCTCTCTCCCAATCTCTCCCTCTTTTCTCTCTCTACTTCTCTCTCCTCTCCTCTCTTCTCTCTCTCTCTCCCCTACCCATGGCTGCCCCAGGGGTTATGAATATGGGGAAAAATGACAGCAGACTTGAGAGAGAGGATTCAACGAAGGGTGCTGAGGTAAACAGAGTGCCGAGCATATTCATTCCTTGAGGCAAGTTCTACCGTCGCCAGAATTGTGTCAGCGGCCAGCGGAGAGGTGGGACCAGGAGCTGTAACTCGAAAGAAGAAAGAAGATCTTGACAGGAAAGGAAAAAAACGTGGTGAGAAAGAAATTTACAAGAGAGGTAAGGGCGGATTCCGAGTGCCGTGAATCAAAAAAAATAGAAAAAGGGTCGCTATTGGCACTTGAAGATCCAGACGAGTGGTAGGGCTGTTAGGAAGTAATTCTTCAGCCTCAGGGTGGTGAGGAAGTGGAGGAGGCAGCCCCACACAACATCTACAGTCTTGAAGATCAGCACGGCAGGTAGAGGGTTAGAAGGCAGAGTACCTGTGATACCAGTCGTAGGAGGCCAAGACGAGGCTGTCACAGCCCAGACTCAATCCTGGATACTACAAGTGGGAAGGTACAAATCCGAGAGCAACATCAGTGGTCGATTCAGCAACCACAATGGTCGACACAGCAACAGTGGTCGATACAGCAACAATAGAGTGGTCAACATAACAACAATAGTGTGGACAACACAGAAACAACAGTGTGACTGACCCAGCAACAACAATGTGATTGACACAGCAATAACAGTGTAGTCGACACAGCAACAACAGTGGTCGACACAGCAACGACAGCATGATCGACACAGCAACAACAGTGGTCGACACAGCAACAACAATATGGTCGACACAGCAACATCAGTGGTCGACACAGGAACCACAGTGGTCGACACAGCAACAGTGGTCGACACAGCAACAACAACCTGGTCGACACAGAAACAACAGTGGTCGACACATAAACAACAGTGATCGACACAGGAACAGTGGCCGACACAGCAACAACAGTGGTCGACACAGCAACAACAGTAGTCGACACAGCAATAAGAGTGGTCGACACAGCTACAACAGTAGTCTACACAGCAGCACCAGTGTGACTGACCCAGCAACAACAATGTGATTGACACAGCAATAACAGTATGGTCGGCACAACAGCAACAGTAGTCGACACAGCAACAACAGTGGTCGACACAACAAAAACATCAACGACAGCAAGAGTCCATATAGCATCAGAAACAGGATCCATAGAGGGAATAAAATGATGGACGTGGTGATGAAAAGCAAAGAATTATTTGCCATAATGTTAGGGAGACAACAAGGGAGAGAGACGGAGAAAAAGGGTGGATGAACCGGCACGACTAGACTTAATATTCACCTTAAATACCTTTGAAACAGGAGTAATATATTAGGAGAGTCGTCAGAATTATAGTGATCATGTAGTGTTGAGTTTCCAAGGTCATCATGATGTAAATAAGAAGTGAAACACAACAAAAGAGGAGTGAAACGCTGAAAACAAGGAATTGAACACTGCAAACAAGGAGTGAAACACAACAAACGGGGAGTGAAACGCTGAAAACAAGGAATTGAACACTGCAAACAAGGAGTGAAACACAACAAACGGGGAGTGAAACGCTGAAAACAAGGAATTGAACACTGCAAACAAGGAGTGAAACACAACAAACGGGGAGTGAAACGCTGAAAACAAGGAATTGAACACTGCAAACAAGGAGTGAAACACAACAAACGGGGAGTGAAACGCTGAAAGCAAGGAATGGAACACTGCAAACAAGGAGTGAAACACAACAAACGAGGAGTGAAACGCTGAAAACAAGGAATGGAACACTGCAAACAAGGAGTGAAACAGTGAAAACAAGGAATGGAACACTGCAAACAAGGAGTGAAACACTGCAAACAAGGAGTGAAACACTGAAAACAAGGAGTGAAACACTGCAAACAAGGAGTGAAACACTGCAAACAAGGAGTGAAACACTGAAAACAAGGAGTGAAACACTGCAAACAAGGAGTGAAACACTGCAAACAAGGAGTGAAACACAGCAAACAAGGAGTGAAACACAGCAAACAAAAAGTGAAACACAGCAAACAAGGAGTGAAACATTGCAAACAATGAGTGAAACAAAGCAAAAAGGAGTGAAACACTGCAAACAATGAGTGAAACACCGTAAACAAGGGGTAAAACGCCGCAAATAAGAAGTGAGACACCGCAAACAAGGAGTGGAACACTGCAAACAAGGAGTGAAACACAGCAAACAAGAAGTGAAACACAGCAAACAAAAAGTGAAACACAGCAAACAAGGAGTGAAACACAGAAGATGAGTAGAAAGGAGAAATCAGATCACATTAGAGAAGAGTAAATATGGATATGAGAAAGTCTGTGAAAGTATCGCTGGAGGATCTTACTCAAGACTGATGAGAGGAAGAATAGAAGGAGATATTGCCGAGAAAAAGAATAAGTGGTGAGAGAGTAACCCATGGTTCATTGTCACAGCTGGGAGAACCCATGGTTCATTGTCACAGCTGGGAGAACCCATGGTTCATTGTCACAGCTGGGAGAACCCATGGTTCATTGTCACAGCTGGGTGAACCCATGGTTCATTGTCAACAGCTGGCGTGAACCCATGGTTCATTGTCACAGCTGGGTGAACCCATGGTTCATTGTCACAGCTGGGTGAACCCATGGTTCATTGTCACAGCTGGGTGAACCCATGGTTCATTGTCACAGCTGGGTGAACCCATGGTTCATTGTCACAGCTGGGTGAACCCATGGTTCATTGTCACAGCTGGGTGAACCCATGGTTCATTGTCACAGCTGGGTGAACCCATGGTTCATTGTCACAGCTGGGTGAACCCATGGTTCATTGTCACAGCTGGGAGAACCCATGGTTCATTGTCACAGCTGGGAGAACCATGGTTCATTGTCACAGCTGGGGAACCCATGGTTCAATTGTCACAGCTGGGAGAACCCCTAGTTCATTTTTACAGCTGGGAGAACCCATAGTTCTTGCACAGGGGAGAACCAGGTTTTGTCACGCTGGGTGAACCCTGGTTCTTTGTCACAGCTGGGAGAACCCATGTTCATTGTCCAGCTGGGTAACCAGGGTTCATTGTCAAGTGGGGAAAACCCCCATGGTTCAGTCAAGCGGGGAGAACCCGGGGTTCATTGTACACTGGGAGAACCAGTTTATTGTCAAGTTGGAGAACCTAGTTTGTCACAGCTGGGAGACTCATGGTTCTTGTCACATGGAAACCCATGGTTCATTTCACAGTGGGAGAACCCATGGTTCTTTGGTCAAGACTGGAGAACCCATGGTTCATTTCACAGCTGGTGAACCCTGGTTAAATTGTCACAGCGGGGAAACCCAGGTTCATTGTCACAGTGGGAAAAACCATGGTTCATTGTCACAGTGGGAAAAACCCATAGTTTATTGTCACAGTTGGAGAACCCATAGTTTGTCACGTGGGAGAAAACTCATGGTTCATTGTAAAAGTGGAGACCCAGGTTCATTGTCACAGCTGGGAAAACCCCAAATGGTCATGTACAGCTGGAAAACCCATGGTTCATTGTCACAGTGGGTGAACCCCAGGGTTTCATTGTCACAGCTGGGAGAACCCATGGTTCATTGTCACAGCTGGGAGAACCCATGGTTCATTGTCACAGCTGGGAGAACCCATGGTTCATTGTCACAGCTGGGAGAACCCATGGTTCATTGTCACAGCTGGGAGAACCCATGGTTCATTGTCACAGCTGGGAAACCCAGGGTTCATTGTCACAGCTGGGAGAACCCATGGTTCATTGTCACAGCGGGGTGAACCCATGGTTATTGTCACAGCTGGGAGAACCCATGGTTCATTGTCACAGCTGGGAGAACCCATGGTTCATTGTCACAGCTGGGAGAACCCATAGTTTATTGTCACAGTTGGGAGAACCCATAGTTTTGTCACAGCTGGGAGAACTCAGGTTTTCATTGTCACAGCTGGGGAACCCATGGTTCATTGTCACAGCTGGGAGGAACCCATGGTTCATTGTCACAGTGGGAAAACCCCATGGTTCATTGTCACAGCTGGGTGAACCCATGGTTCATTGTCACAGCTGGGAAACCCATGGTTCATTGTAAACAGCTGGGAAAAACCATGGTTCTTTGTCACAGCTGGGAAAAACCATAGTTTATTGTCACGGGTTGGGAGAAACCCTATTTTGTCACAGCTGGAGACTATGTTCATTGTCACAGCTGGGAAAAACCCAGGGTTTTCATTGTCACGGGAGAACCAGGGTTCATTGTCAAAGCTGGGAGAACCTGGTTCCATTGTCACAGCTGGGGAGAACCATATTTTATTGTCACAGTTGGGAGAACCCATAGTTTATTGTCACAGCTGGGAGAACCATGGTTCATTGTCACGCTGGGAAAACCCCATAGTTTATTGTCACAGTTGGGAGAACCATAGTTTATTGTCACAGCTGGGAGAACTCATGGTCATTGTCACAGGGGTGAAAACCCCATGGTTCATTGCCCACAGCTGGGAAAACCCCATAGTTTATTGTCACAGTTGGGAGAACCCAATTTTGCCCACAGCTGGGGAACCCATGGTTCATTGTCACAGTGGGAGAACCCATGGTTCATTGTCACAGCTGGGAGAACCCATGGTTCATTGTCACAGCTGGGAGAACCCATGGTTCATTGTCACAGCTGGGAGAACCCATGGTTCATTGTCACAGCTGGGAAACCCATGTTTATTGTCACAGTTGGGAGAACCATAGTTTTTGTCACAGCTGGGAGAACCCATGGTTCATTGTCACAGCTGGGAGAACCCATGGTTCATTGTCACAGCTGGGAGAACCCATGGTTCATTGTCACAGCTGGGAGAACCCATAGTTTATTGTCACAGTTGGGAGAACCCATAGTTTATTGTCACAGCTGGGAGAACCCATGGTTCATTGTCACAGCTGGGAGAACCCATAGTTTATTGTCACAGTTGGGAGAACCCATAGTTTATTGTCACAGCTGGGAGAACTCATGGTTCATTGTCACAGCTGGGAGAACCCATGGTTCATTGTCACAGCTGGGAGAACCCATAGTTTATTGTCACAGTTGGGAGAACCCATAGTTTGTCACAGCTGGGAGAACTCATGGTTCATTGTCACAGCTGGGAGAACCCATGGTTCATTGTCACAGCTGGGAGAACCCATAGTTTATTGTCACAGTTGGGAGAACCCATAGTTTGTCACAGCTGGGAGAACTCATGGTTCATTGTCACAGCTGGGAGAACCCATAGTTTATTGTCACAGCTGGGAGAACTCATGGTTCATTGTCAGTGGGGAACCATGGTTAAATTTCACAGCTGGGAGAACCATAGTTTATTGTCACAGTTGGGAGAACCATAGTTTGTCACAGTGGGAGAACTCATGGTTCATTGTCACAGCTGGGGAACCCATGGTTCATTGTCACAGCTGGGGAACCGGGTTCATGTCAAGCGGGAGAACCCATGGTTCATTGTCCACTGGGAGAACCATGTTCATTGTCACAGCTGGGAGAACCCATGGTTCATTGTCACAGCTGGGAGAACCCATGGTTCATTGTCACAGCTGGGAGAACCCATGGTTCATTGTCACAGCTGGGAGAACCCATGGTTCATTGTCACAGCTGGGAGAACCCATGGTTCATTGTCACAGCTGGGAGAACCCATGGTTCATTGTCACAGCTGGGAGAACCCATGGTTCATTGTCACAGCTGGGATAACCCATGGTTCACTGTCACAGGTGGGAGAACCCATGGTTCATTGTCACAGCTGGGAGAACCCCTTGATTCATTGTCACAGCTGGGAGAACCCATGGTTCATTGTCAAAAGCTGGAGAACCATGGTTCATTGTCAAAACTGGGAGAAACCCATGGTTAATTGACAAAAGCTGGGAGAACCATGGTTCATTGACACAGCTGGGAGACCCATGGCTCATGGTCCAACGGAGAACCTGATTCTTGTCCCAGTGGAGAACCATGGTTCATTGTCACAGCTGGGGAGAACCCATGGTTCTTTGTCACAGTGGGTGAACCCAGGGGTTCCATTGTCACAACTGAGAGAACCCATGGTTCATTGTCACAGCTGGGAGAACCCATGGTTCACTGTCACAGGTGGGAGAACCCATGGTTCATTGTCACAGCTGAGAGAACCCATGGTTCATTGTCACAACTGAGAGAACCCATGGTTCATTGTCACAGCTGGGAGATCCCATGGTTCATTGTCACAGCTGGGAGAACCCATGGTTCACTGTCACAGGTGGGAGAACCCTGGTTCATGTCACAGCTGAGAGAACCCATGGTTCATTGTCACAACTGAGAGAACCCATGGTTCATTGTCACAGCTGGGAGATCCCATGGTTCATTGTCACAGCTGGGAGAACCCATGGTTCACTGTCACAGGTGGGAGAACCCATGGTTCATTGTCACAGCTGAGAGAACCCATGGTTCATTGTCACAACTGAGAGAACCCATGGTTCACACAACGATGCAGGAGCACACAAGCTTGGCTTAAAATCTCTAGCTAAGACAAGACAGAAAAAAACCGGAGAAGCATAACAAACGGAAAGGAATATTGAGATGTGAGAAGACAGCCTCAGTAACCGCAGCACCTTCACGAAGGTGATGATGGCAAAATACCAAATAATAAAATTAAGGAAAAACAAGAAAGAGGAAATCACACCTGGAATGACAAGGAAATCTCTGAGGAACTGAATAATACACTTAAAGTTTTGTTAAGGAAACTGATACAGAGAGAAAGAGTACATTAACAGGTACTGAACACTACTCTGGAGAGCGAAACGTTGCTACAGTAAAGAATGTTGCATTAGGTGAATATACTAACGAGTGAGCTGGATACCTCAAAAATAATAATGGGATCTAACAACGTCACCAGGGATCCTGAAGGAGAGAGCAGAAGCACTGTGTGATCCTCTAACGAAAATGTACAAGTCAGTGATGGTGAACACCGCAGAAGTAGTCCCGGTATTAGGGACAAACACCCCAGGCGAGTGTTACTGACATGTACAGTGTATATGAGGTTATGGAGAAGATTAACGGAAGAAGACTGTGAAGAACCCGGAGAGAGATGGATTTCGTAAGCAAAAAATAGCCCTGGTGTGCAGTCTTGTCTCACAAGGTTCTGTGGTGAGATAAGTCTTGTCTCACAAGGTTCTCTGGTGAGGTAAGTCTTGTCTCACAAAGTTCTGTGGTGAGGTAAGTCTTGTCTCACAAGGTTCTGTGGTGAGGTAAGTCTTGTTCACAAGATTCTGTGGTGAGGTAGTCTTGTCTCACAAAGGGTTTCTGGTGAGGTAAGTCTTGTCTCACAAGATTCTGTGGTGAGGTAAGTCTTGTCTCACAAGGTTCTGTGGTGAGGTAAGTCTTGTCTCACAAGGTTCTCTGGTGAGGTAAGTCTTGTCTCACAAGATTCTGTGGTGAGGTAAGTCTTGTCTCACAAGGTTCTGTGGTGAGGTAAGTCTTGTCTCACAAGATTCTGTGGTGAGGTAAGCCTTGTCTCACAAGATTCTGTGATGAAGTAAGTCTTGTCTCACAAGGTTCTGTGGTGAGGTAAGTCTTGTCTCACAAGGTTCTGTGGTGAGGTAAGTCTTGTCTCACAAGGTTTTTCTGGTGAGGTAAGTCTTGTCTCACCCAAAATTCTGTGGTGAGGTAAGTCTTGTCACAAGGTTCTGTGGTGAGGTAAGTCTTGTCTCACAAGGTTCTCTGGTGAGGTAAGTATTGTCTCACAAGATTCTGTGGTGAGGTAAGTCTTGTCTCACAAGGTTCTGTGGTGAGGTAAGTCTTTTCTCAACAAGATTTTTGGGGTGGGGTGTCTTTTTCTCACAAGGTTCTGTGGTGAGGAAAAGTTTTGTTCAAAAGGGGTTTCTGGGTGGGGAAAGTTTGTCTCCCCAAGATTCTGGGGTAAAAGGTAATTTCTTGTTCAAAAGGGTTTTTGGTGGGGTAAGTTTTTGTTCAAAAAAGATTCTGGGGTTTGAGGTAACTTGTCTCAGGGGGTTCTGGGGTGGGGTTAATTTCTTGTCTCAAAAGGGTTTTCTTTTTGGGGTTAGGAAGTCTTGTTCAAAAGGGTTTTCCTGTGGTGGGGTTTAAGTTTTGGTCTCACAAGGTTCGGGTTTTGGGTTTGGGGATAAAGTTTTGGTCTCAAAAGGGGTTCTGGGGTTTGGGGTTAAGTTTGTCTCAAAAGGTTTCCCTGTGGGAGGTAAGTTTTTGGGTCTCAAAAGGGTTCGTGGGGGGGAAGGGGGGGGGAAAGTCTTGTTTTCACAAGGTTCTTTTTGGTGAGGTGGTCTTGTTCAAAAGGTTTTGGGTGGGAATCTTTTCCTACAACTTGAGGAAGTTTTTTTCTACAATTCTTTGGGGGAAGTTTTTCCCACAAACCAAACCGCCACAACCCTTAAAACCCTCACTTCTTGGGGGGAAAAGGGGGCAAAAATTTAAATTTTCACCCCCAAAAACAAAACTTAAAAACCCCCCAAACAAACCAAAAAACCACTTTAAAAAAACCACAAAACCCCCCAACACCCCCACACCCCCACCCCCCCCCCCCCCCCACCCCACCAACCCGGGGTGGCAAAAAAGGGGGAAATTTAAAAAGAAGGTTTAAAACCCCATTAACCCTTTTATTTTTTTTCCTTTTTAGGGTTGGGGCTTGGGGGAGGGGTAGGAAAAGGGGAAGTGGGGGGGCCCCCAAAAGGAAAAAACCGGGGGGCAATTTTAAAACTAATGTAAGGGGGAATGTTAAATATAACAGTTGAGGGGAAACCCCCACACTCTCATAAAACGGGGGGAATGTTACCCCCACACTCAAAATGAAAACTTGGGGGAATTTTTCCCCCCCACACTAAACATGTAACGGGGGAAATGTTACACCCCCCATTTCACATGTAACGGGGGGAAGTTACACCCCCAACATTTCCACATTTTAACGGGGGAAGGGGTTACACCCCCACACTCACATGAAAACGGGGGGAATTTTTCCCACCCCACACTCAAATGTAACGGGGGAAAATTTTAACACCCCCCCCACTAACATGTAAGGGGGAATGTTACACCCCACACTCACATTTTAACGTGGGAATGTTACACCCCCCCCACTCACATTTAACGGGGGAAATGTTCCCCCCCCAACACTCCATGTAACGTGGGATGTTACCCCCCAAAACCACATGTAACGGGGGGAATGTTACCCCCCCCAAAAACTACATGTAACGTGGGAAATTTTTTACCCCCCACACTCCCCGGTAACGTGGGAATTTTTACCCCCCCACACTCACATGAAAACGTGGGAATTTTTTACCCCCCCACACTAAATGAAAACGGGGAAAATTTTAAACCCCCCCAAATTTCCATGTAACGGGGGAAATGTTACACCCCCACACTCACATGAAATCGTGGGAATGTTACACCCCCATTTACATGTAACGTGGGAATGTTCCCCCCCCCACATAAAACCATGAAAACGGGGGAAATGTTACACCCCACACTCACTTGAAAAGGGGGGAATGTTACACCCCCACACTAATGTAACGGGGGGAATGTTACACCCCCACATTTACATGAAAACTTTGGAAATGTTACACCCCCAAAACCAACATGAAAAACGTGGGAATTTTTAAAACCCCCACACCCCCACATGTAACGGGGGGAATGTTACCCCCCACACTCAAAATGAAAACGGGGGAATTTGTTACCCCCCCACACACATGTAACGGGGGGAATGTTACACCCCCACATTTCAAATGTACGGGGAATGTTACCCCCCCACACTCACATGAAAAGGGAATGTTTACCCCCCAAACTCAATGAACTGGGAATGTTACACCCCCACCCCCACATTTTAACGGGGGGAATGTTTACCCCCCCACACTCAATGAAAACGGGGGAAATTTTACACCCCCACACTCACATGTAACGGGGGAAATTTTACACCCCACCCCAACATGTAACGGGGGAAAATTCCCACCCCCACACTCCATGTAACGGGGGTTGTTCCCACCCCCCCCACTCCATGTAACGGGGGAAATTTTTACCCCCCCACACTCACATGAAAACGGGGGAATGTTACACCCCCACATCACATGTAACGTGGGAATTTTTAACCCACAACATGAAACCGTGGGAAGGGTTTACCCCCCAACATTTCACATTTTAACGTGGGAATTTTTTACACCCCCACCCCTCACTTTAAAACGGGGGAAATGTTACACCCCCATCCCCATTTTAAACGTGGGAATTTTTACACCCCAACCCCCGGGGAAAACGGGGGAATGTTAAAAACCCCCCACACTAAATTTTAATAACGTGGGTTTGTTACACCCCCACATCCCCTTTGTAACGGGGGGAATTTTTTACCCCCCCAAAACTAAATTGTAAGGGGGAAATTTGTTACACCCCCCCCTCAATGTAACGGGGGAAATTTTTACCCCCCCCCACACTCCATGTAACGGGGGAAATTGTTACCCCCCCCACACTCACAGTAACGTGGGAATGTTACCCCCCCCACACTCACATGTAACGGGGGAAAATGTTACCCCCCACATTTCCATGTAAGGGGGAATGTTACACCCCCCACTCAAAATGTAACGGGGGGAAATTTTTTCCCCCCCACACTCAAAATGTAACGTGGGAATTTTAAACCCCCCCCAACTCCCATTTTTAACGTAAAAATTTGTTACACCCCCACACTCCATGAAAATTGGGAATTTTTAACCCCCCACACTCACATTTAACGTGGGAATGTTACCCCCATAACCTGTAACGGGGGAAAATGTTAAAACCCCACATAAACATGAAAACTTGGGAAGGGTTACACCCCACCTACATTAACGGGGGGAATGTTACCCCCCACCCTCACTGAAACGGGGGAAGGGTTACCCCCCCAACCCCCAAAGGAAAAGTGGGGAATGTTACCCCCCCCACACTCCTTTGTAAGGGGGAAGTTACACCCCCCACCCCAAATGTAACGTGGGAATGTTAACCCCAATCCCAAAAAAAGGGGGAAATTTTACCCCCCACATTCCCCATGTAACGTGGGAATGTTACCCCCCCACCCTAAACATGTGGGTGGGAATGTTACCCCCCCCACATTTCCACATGTAACGGGGGAATTTTTACACCCCCCACTCACATGTAACGTGGGAATGTTACACCCCCACACTCACATGTAACGTGGGAATGTTACACCCCCACACTCACATGTAACGTGGGAATGTTACACCCCACACTCACATGTAACGTGGGAATGTTACACCCCCACACTCACATGTAACGTGGGAATGTTACACCCCCACACTCACATGTAACGTGGGAATGTTTAACCCCCCACACTCACAGGGAACGGGGGGAATGTTCACCCCCCACACTCACATGTAACGTGGGAATGTTACACCCCCACACTCACATGTAACGTGGGAATGTTACACCCCCACACTCACATGTAACGTGGGAATTTTTTCCCCCCCCCACATTTCCAGGGAAAACGGGGGGGAATGTTACACCCCCCCCCTCCAGGGTAACGGGGAAAATTTTACACCCCCCATACATGAAACGTGGGAATGTTACACCCCCCACACTCACATGTAACTTTGGAAAATGTTACACCCCAACCTCCCCCATGAAAACGGGGAATTTTTAACACCCCACACTCACAGTAACGGTGGGAATGTTAACCCCACACTCACTTTAATTGGGAAATGTTACCCCCCCACATCACATGAAATACGCGGGTATTTTACACCCCCACATAAAATTTTAAGGGGGAAAATTTTTCACCCCCACTCACATTTAACGGGGGGAATGTTCCACCCCCACACTCACAGAAAACGGGGGAATTTTTTACCCCCCCCAAAACTAAATTGTAACGGGGGAATTTTCACCCCACATCCATGAAACGGGGGAAAGTTACCCCCCACTTAAATGTAACTTTGGGAATGTTAACCCCACACTCACATGTAACGTGGGAATTTTACACCCCCCCCAAAAAAATTTTTAAACGGGGGAAATTTTTACACCCCCCAAATTTAAAATGTAAGTGGGAATGTTACACCCCCCCCACTCACAGGGAAACGTGGGAATGTTCACCCCCACACTCACTTGTAACGGGGGGAATGTTAACCCCAACTCCCATTTAACGGGGGAAATTGTTACCCCCCCCACACTCACTTTAAACCGGGGGAATGTTACACCCCCACACTCACTTTTAAAAGTGGGAATGAAAAACCCCAATCCCATGAAACGTGGGAATTTTTTACCCCCCCACACTCCATGTAACTTGGGAATTTTTAAACACCCCACATCACTTTAAAAAGTGGGAATGTTACACCCCCCAAAACTCACATGTAACGGGGGAAAAGGTTACCCCCCCCAACTCCCATGAAAGTGGGAAAAGTTTCACCCCCCCCTCACTTTTGAAAAGGGGGGGTTTGTTACACCCCCACCTCACATGTAACGGGGGAATGTTAAACCCCCAAAATTCCCATTTTAACGTGGGAAATTTTTTACACCCCCCACCCTTTGAAAACGTGGGAATTTTTACACCCCAAAATCACATGTAACTTTTGGGAATGTTACACCCCCACCCCACATTTTTAAACGGGGGAAATGTTACCCCCCACACTCCCCATGAAAAACGGGGGGAAAATGTTAACCCCCCACCCCACTTTAAAAAAAGGGGGGTTTTTTTTTAAACCCCCCACACTCCCCATGAAACTTTGGGAATTTTTACACCCCACATCACTTTGAAACGGGGGAATGTTCCCCACCCCCACTACATTAACGGGGGAATGTTTACCCCCCACACCCCAAAAGAAAACGGGGGAAATTTTACCCCCCCAAACCCCTCACATGTAAAGGGGGAAATTTTAACACCCCAAAATCACTTTAAAAAACGGGGGAAAGGGTTACACCCCCATCACATAAACGGGGAAAAATGTTACACCCCACCTCACAGGGAAACGGGGGAATGTTAAACCCCACACTAAACATTAAGTGGGAAATGTTACCCCCCCACACTACATATAAACCCGGGGAATGTTACACCCCCCACTAACTTGTTAAACTTTTGGGAATGTTAACCCCCCCCCCAACTCACTTTAAAACCCGGGGGAATTTTAAACACCCCCCCCATCAAAATGAAAACCGGGGAAAATGTTACCCCCCCACACTCAATGTAACGTGGGAATTTTTTTTTCCCCACCCCCCCACCACATGTAACGTGGGAATGTTAAAAACCCCCACTCACATGTAACGTGGGAAAAGGGTTCACCCCAAACCACTCCATGAAAACGTGGGGAATTGTTACACCCCCAAAATTCACATGTAAACGGGGGGAATTTTTCCCCCCCCCAAAATCAATGTAACGGGGGAATGTTACCCCCCCACACTCCTTGAAATTTTTGGGGAATTTTTACCCCCCACACTCACTTGAAAACGGGGGAATGTTACCCCCCCACACTCAATGTAAGTGGGAATGTTAACCCCACACCCCAATGTAACGTGGGGAATGTTAAACCCCCACATCACTTGTAACGGGGGAAATTTTTAAAAACCCCCCCCCCACCATGAAACCCGGGGGGAAATTTGTTACCCCCCCACACCCCACATGTAACGGGGGGGAATTTTTTACCCCCCCCCACTCACATGTAACGGGGGAATGTTACCCCCCCCACTAAAGTAACGTGGGAATGTTACCCCCCACACTCCCCCATGAAAACTTTGGGAATGTTACCCCCCAAAACTCACATTTTAACGGGGGGGAAAATGTTACCCCCCCACACTCACATGAAACGGGGGGAATGTTACACCCCCACACCCCCACTTTGTAACGTGGGAATTTTTACCCCCCCACATTTCACATGTAAAAAGGGGAAAAATGTTACCCCCCAAACCTTCACAGGGTAACTTGGGGAAAATGTTACACCCCCACATCAATGAAAAACGGGGGAAATTGTTCACCCCACATTTCCACATTGTAAACGTGGGAATTTTTACCCCCCACTCCCCTGAAACTTGGGAATGTTTCCCACCCCCCCACTCACATGAAAATTTTGGGAATGTTACCCCCCCCAACACTTAAACTTTGAAAACGGGGGGAATTGTTACCCCCACACTCACATGTAAGGGGAAGTTACACCCACCTCAAAATGAACGTGGGAATGTTAAAACCCCACAACTAACTTGAAAACGTGGGAATGTTACCCCCCCACCCCACATGTAACGTGGAAATTTTACACCCCCAACACTCAAGTAACGGGGGAAGGGGTTTAACCCCCACACTCACAGGTAACGGGGGAAGGTTACACCCCCACACTCCATGTAACGGGGGAAGGGTTCCCACCCCCACACTAAATTGTAACGTGGGAATTTTACACCCCCACACTCACATGTAACTTTGGGAATTTTTACCCCCCCACACTCCCCTTTTTAAAGGGGGGAAATGTTACACCCCCCCCACTCAAATGAAACGTGGGAATTTTACCCCCCCCACATTTCAAAATGTAACGGGGGAATTTTTACACCCCCACACTCACATGAAAAAGGGGGAAAAATTTACACCCCCACACTCACTTTTTAAACCCGGGGGAAAATTTTAAACCCCCCCCACACTCACATGTAACGTGGGAATTTTTTACCCCCCACACTCCAGGGAAACGTGGGAATGTTACACCCCAACTCCCTTTGTAACGTGGGAATTTTAAAACCCCCCCAAACTAAAAATTTAAAACGTGGGAATGTTCCCCCCCCCACCCCCACATGTAACGGGGGAAAAAGTTACCCCCCCAAACCTCCCATGAAAACCGTGGGAATGTTAAAACCCCACACTCACATTTAACGTGGGAATTTTACCCCCCAAACACTCAATGAAAACGTGGGAATTTTAACCCCCCCCACACCCCACATGTAACGTGGGAATGTTACCCCCCCACACTCCCCATGTAACGGGGGGAATGTTACCCCCCAACACTCACAGTAAAGGGGGGGAAATTGTTACACCCCCACTCACATGAAAGGGGTTTTCCCCCCCCCCCACCCCCCCCCCCCCCCCCCCCCCCCCCCCCCCCCCTGGGAATGTTACCCCCCCACACTCACATGTAACGGGGGAATTTTACCCCCCACATCCCCTTTGAAAAGTGGGAAAATGTTACCCCCCCCCACTCACTTTAAAAAGGGGGGAATTGTTACCCCCACATTTCACATGTAAGGGGGGAAATTTTTCCCCCCCCACACTAAATTTGTAACGTGGGAATGTTACACCCCAACTTTTGGTATCTTGGAATGTTACCCCCCCACCTAATTTAAGGGTTGGGAAATTGTTCCCCCCCACACTCACATTTTTAACGGGGGGAATGTTACCCCCACATCAAAATTGTAACGTGGGAATGTTTACCCCCCCAACACCACATGTAACTTGGGAATTTTTAACACCCCCAAAATTTCACATGTAACGTGGGAATGTTCCCACCCCCCACTCAAAAGTAACGTGGGAAATTTTTACACCCCACACTCACATGTAAGTGGGAATGTTACACCCCCACTCACATGAAAACTTTGGGTTTGTTACACCCCCCACCCCAATGTAATTGGGAATGTTACCCCCCCCCAAAAAACCAGGGTTAAACCCGTGGGAATGTTACACCCCACACTAACATTTTCGTGGGAATGTTACACCCCACACTCACATGAAAGGTGGGAATGTTACACCCCCCCACTCCCCTTTTAACGGGGAAATTTGTTACCCCCCCACACCCCAATTGTAACTTTGGGAATTTTACCCCCCCACACTCACATGTAACGGGGGAAATGTTACCCCCCACATTCAATGTAACGGGGGAATTTTGTTACCCCCCCACACTCACATGAAACCGGGGGAATGCCCCCCCCCACCCCCACTCAATGTAATTTGGAAAAATGTTACCCCCCCAACTACATGAAACGGGGAAATTTGTTACACCCCCACACTAAACAGAACGGGGGAATGTTTCCCACCCCCCCACTCACATGTAAACTTTTGGGGAATGTTACCCCCCCCAATCCCATGTAACGGGGGGAAAGTTACACCCCCACATTTTAAATTAACGTGGGAATGTTACCCCCCCACACTCCCCTTGAAAACGTGGGAAGGTTCACCCCCAAACCCAAAGGAAAAAGGGGGAATTTTAAACCCCCCCACCCCCAAACAGTAACGTGGGAATGTTACACCCCCACACTCACTTTAAAAATTTGGGAAATTGTTACCCCCACACTCACATGTAACTTTGGGAAATTTTAAACCCCCCCACACTCAATGTAACGTGGGGAAGTTACCCCCCCACACTCACATTTTAACGGGGGAAAATGTTAACCCCCCACACTCACATGAAAACGGGGGAAATTGTTAAAACCCCACACTCACATGTTTGGGGGAAAATGTTACCCCCCCAAAATAAACATGTAACGGGGGGAAGTTACCCCCCCACACCACATGTAACGGGGGAATGTTACCCCCCCACACCCCACATGAAACTTTGGAAGGGTTTACACCCCCAAACTCACATGTAACGGGGGAAATGTTACCCCCCCAAACCCCTCACATGAAAACTTTGGGAATTTTTAACCCCCCCACACTCACTTTTAAACGTGGGAATGTTACACCCCCCACTCACTGTAACTGGGGAATGTTACACCCCCCCCTTTCACATTTTAACGGGGAATTTTTACCCCCCCATACTCACATGAAACGGGGGAAATGTTACCCCCCCAAACACTCCTTTAAACCCGTGGGAATGTTACACCCCACCCCCACAGGGAACGTGGGGAATTTTTACACCCCCCCACCCCCACGTAACGGGGGGAATGTTCCCCCCCCAACACTCACATAAACGGGGGAATTTTTAAAACCCCCAAAATTTCCAATGAAAAGGGGGGAATGTTACACCCCCACACTCACATGTAAACGGGGGAAATTGTTACACCCCAATAAAATGTAACGGGGGAATGTTACACCCCACACTCCCCATGTAACGTGGGAATTTTTAAAACCCCAAAACTCACATGAAACGTGGGAATTTTTTACCCCCCACACTCCCCATGAACGTGGGAATTTTAAACACCCCCCACTCACATGTAACTTGGGAATGTTACCCCCCCACATCAAAATGTAACGTGGGATGTTACACCCCACACTAAAATTGAAAACGTGGGAATGTTACACCCCCCACTCAAATGAAACGGGGGAAATGTTACCCCCCACATAACATGTAAACGTGGAATGTTACACCCCCCCCTCACATGAAACCCCCTTTTTGGGGAATGTTAAAACCCCCCCATAAAATTGAACGGGGGAATTTTCCCCCCCACACTCACATTTTAACGGGGGAAAATGTTCCCCCCAAACACTCACATGAAAAGGGGGAATGTTAAAAACCCCCACACTAACATTTTTAAAGTGGGAATGTTAAAACCCCCACACCTAAAGGAAAAACGGGGAAATGTTACCCCCCACACTCAGTAACGTGGAAGGTTACACCCCCCACTCACATGTAACGTGGGAATGTTCCCCCCCAAACACTCACATGTAACGGGGGGAATGTTAACCCCCACACTCACTTGAAAAAGTGGGAATTTTTACACCCCCCACTAAACATGTTAAAGGGGGAATGTTAACCCCCCACTAACATGTAACGTGGGAATGTTACACCCCACACTACATGTAACTTTGGGAAAATTGTTACCCCCCCACACTCACTTTGAAAAGGGGGGAATTTTTACACCCCCACACTCACATGTAACGTGGGAATGTTACACCCCCACACTCACATGTAACGTGGGAATGTTACACCCCCACACTCACATGTAACGTGGGAATGTTACACCCCACACCACATGAAAAAACGGGGAATTTTTAACCCCCCCCACACTCACAGGGAACGGGGAATTTTCCCACCCACCCCACATTTTAACGGGGGGAATGTTACACCCCACCCCCTTTTTTAAACCCGTGGGAATGTTACCCCCACACTCAATGAAACGGGGGAAATGTTAAAACCCCCCACACTCAATGTAACTTTGGGAATGTTACACCCCCCATCACATTTTTAACGGGGGAATTTTTTAAAATAATTTTTTTTTAAAAATTTTTTTTACACCCCACACTCACATGTAAGTTTTTCCCCCCCCCCCCGGGGGGAATTTTAAACCCCCAACACTCAATGAAACGGGGGAAAATGTTACACCCCACACTCCACTTTTAAAACGGGGGAATTTCCCCCCCCCACACTCACATGTAAGGGTGGGAATTTTACCCCCCCCACATTTCACCATTTTTAACCCCCTCCATGGGGGAATGTTACACCCCACACTCAATGAAAACGTGGGAAGGTTACAAAACCCTCATTTCCATGAAAACGTGGGAATGTTAAACCCCACCCCCCACATTTTAACGGGGGAATTTTTACCCCCCACACTCACATTTAACGTGGGAATGTTACCCCCCCACACTCACTTTAAACGTGGGAATGTTACACCCCCCCCAACTCCCCCATGTAACGTGGGAAGGGTTACCCCCCCACATAACATGAAACGTGGGAAATTGTTACCCCCCCACACTCCATTTTAAAGGGGGAAGTTACACCCCCACACTCCATTTTAACGTAAAAATGTTACACCCCCACACTCACATGAAAACGTGGGAAGGTTAACCCACCCCAAACTTTGAAACGGGGGAAATTTTTTTTTTTTAAACCATCCCCATTTTCACATGTAAACGTGGGAAGTTACACCCCACACTCACATGTAACGTGGGAATTTTAAACACCCCCCACACCCCACATGAAAACGGGGGAATGTTACCCCCCACACCCATGTAACGGGGGGAAGGGTTTCACCCCCCACTAAATTTGTAACGGGGGAATTTTACCCCCCACATCAAGGGAAACGTGGGAATGTTAAAACCCCCACACTACATGAAAAGGGGGAATGTTACACCCCACACTCAATGTACGTGGGAATGTTTCCCCCACACTACAGGTAACGGGGGAAATTGTTACACCCCCCACTAAACAGGTAACGTGGGAATGTTCCCACTCCCAAACTAACATGAAAACGGGGGAATGTTACCCCCACACACCCCAAATTTGTAACTTTGGGAATTTTAAACCCCCCCCAACTCAAAATGAAACGGGGAATGTTACCCCCCAAACCCTCAATTAACGGGGGGAATTTTTACCCCCCCACATTTCACATTTTAACGGGGGAAAATGTTAAAACCCCCCCCTTTTTTCACATTTTAATGGGAATGTTAAAACCCCAAAATCACATGTAACGGGGGAATTTTTCCCCCCAACCCCCCACATGTAACGTGGGAATTTTTTACCCCCCACACTCAATGAAAAACGTGGGGTATGTTACCCCCCACACTCAAAATGTAACGTGGGAATGTTAAAACCCCAACTCACATGTAACGGGGGAAAATTGTTACACCCCCACACTCACTGAAAAGGGGGAAATTTTTAACCCCACATAACATGAAACGTGGGAATGTTACCCCCCCCAACTCATATTTTAAGTGGGAATGTTCCCCCCACATTCACTGTAACGGGGGAATTGTTAACCCCACCCTCCAGGGAAACGTGGGAATGTTACACCCCACACTAAACATGTAACGGGGGAAAATTTTTAACCCCCCACACTCAAATTTAAGTGGGAATGTTACACCCCCACACCCAACATGTAAGGGGGGAAATTTGTTACACCCCCACACTCACATTAACGTGGGAAGGGTTAAAACCCCACCTCACAGAAAAACCGTGGGGGGGGGGGTTTTTTAAACCCCCCAAACACTCACATGAAAATTGGGAATGTTACCCCCCCACACTCACTTTAAAAGTGGGAATTTTTACCCCCCACAATCAATGTAATTTTGGGAAAAATTTTACCCCCCACACTAAACATGTAACGGGGGAATGTTACCCCCCCACATCACAGGTAACGTGGGAATGTTTACCCCCCCCAAACATCCCCATGTAAGGGGGGGAAATGTTACACCCCCACACTCACATGAAAACGTGGGTTGTTCCCCCCCAAAATC
Organism: Cherax quadricarinatus; assembly: GCF_026875155.1. Taxonomy (NCBI): domain Eukaryota; kingdom Metazoa; phylum Arthropoda; class Malacostraca; order Decapoda; family Parastacidae; genus Cherax; species Cherax quadricarinatus. The sequence continues at coordinate 9,860,070 of NC_069401.1, forward strand.
ACATGTAAGGGTGGGAATGTACACCCCACCCTTTCCATGTAACGTGGGAATGTTAAAACCCCACACAAAATTTTTCGGGGGGAATGTTTACCCCCCACATACATGTAACTTGGGAATGTTTAAACCCCCCCACTCACATGAAAACGGGGGGAATGTTAACGCCCCCCAAACACTCACATGAAAACGTGGGAATTTTTCCCCCCCCCACATCACATGAAAAGGGGGAAAATTTTACACCCCACACCCACATGTAACGTGGGGAATTTTAACCCCCCAAAATCACTTTTGAAAGGGGGGAATGTTACACCCCCACCTCACATGAAAACGTGGGAATTTTTACACCCCACCCCTCTTATGAAACGTGGGAATGTTACACCCCACATTTCCTTTTAACGGGGGGAAAGTTAACCCCACCTCACATGTAACTTGGGAATGTTACCCCCCACCACTCACATGAAACCGTGGGAATTTTAAACCCCCCAAATTTCCCATGTAACGGGGGAAATTTGTTACACCCCACCCCCTCACATGTAACGTGGAATGTTACCCCCCCACACTCACAGGAAAAGTGGGAATGTTCACCCCACACTCACATGTAACGGGGGAATTTTTTTAACCCCCCCCACACTTTCACATGTAACTTTTGGGAATGTTACCCCCCAAAATCCCCATGAAAAACGGGGGAATTTTAAAACCCCCACACTCACATGTAACGGGGGAAAATTTTTTCCCACCCCACACCAAAAGAAACCGGGGGAATGTTACCCCCCACCATTTACATGAAAACGGGGAATGTTACCCCCCCAAACACTCACATGAAAACGGGGGAAAATTGTTACACCCCCCACACTAAAAAGTAACGGGGGGGAATGTTAAAACCCCCCACCCCTCACATGTAACGGGGGAATTTGTTACACCCCCCACCACTGAAAACCGTGGAATGTTACACCCCCCCTCCCCTGAAAAGGGGGAATTTTAACCCCCACACTCAAATGTAACGGGGAAAATTTTTTACCCCCCCAATCACATTTTAAGGGGGAAATGTTACACCCCCCACACTCACTTTTGGAACCCGTGGGAATGTTACCCCCCCCCACTCACATGTAACGGGGGAATGTTCCCCCCCCACACTCCATGTAACGTGGGATGTTACACCCCACATCCATGAAAAATGGGAAATGTTACACCCCAAAACTTCACATGTAACGTGGGGAATGTTAAACCCCACACTCACATTTTAACGGGGGAAATTGTTACCCCCCCACACTCAAAATTAAATTTTGGGAATGTTACCCCCCCCCACACTCAAATGTAAGGGTGGGAATTTTTTACACCCCAAACACTAAAGAAATTGAAAACCCCCCTCAATGTAACGGGGGAAGGGTTTACCCCCCCAACACCCCTTTTGTAACGGGGAAAATTTTTCACCCCCCACCCCTTCATGTAACGGGGGAAAATGTTACACCCCCCAACTCACATTTTAACTTTTTGGGAAAATTTTAAAACCCCCCCACACCCCAACATGTAATTTGGGAAATTGTTACCCCCCCACACTCACTGAAACGGGGGGAATTTTAAAAAACCCCACATCAAAAGTAACGGGGGAATGAAAAACCCCCCAAATTCACATGAAAAACGGGGGAAAATTTTTTTAACCCCCACACCACATTAACTTTGGGAATGTTACCCCCCCAAACACTCACTGTAACGTGGGAATGTTAAAAACCCAAAAGCCCCCGGAGTGGGGTTTGCGCTCACGGGCCGGGGAGACGGGTAATCTCCCTTCTGATGTTGCAGCCCTGGGGCATTTTGGGCAAGCCCCCTTTTTAAAGGCGATGGGGCCCGCCTTTCCAACTTGACTGTTTGGAGCCAGGGGCGGCACAAAGGGTTTGGTGCTGGAGCACCCAAGAGTCCCCTTTCAGTGTGGCACTGAATAGCTGGGGTCTTCTTTTTCCGGGTGAGTCGCGAGGGTATCGGGAAAAGAATTTGTCTTTTTAAAACTCGTTTGATGCTTTTGGAAGAGGAAAAAAAAAGGTGGAAAGAGAAATCTGGGGGGGATCTGCGCCCCCGGGAGTCCCCCAAGCCTGCCCGGGGTAAAGTGAGGCTTGTAACATGCCCCTTTAAAGGGGAAAGATTCAATCCCACTTTTCTAGCGGGTTCTTAAGGAGAGAGTCATTTTCCCTTGGGATTTTTGGGATTTGCTAAAGGGCCTGGGGAGAATTCTCGAAAGTGGGAAATTTTTGGGGAATTTGAAAAAGGCACCTGGTGAGTGGGTAGAAGGCACCCGTGTTTTTGCCCCAAGGGTTTTTCTCCTGCTTTCCATCGCCCGGGAAAGGTCTGAAGTTTTTTTTTTCTAGGATCAGGTCTTTTGGCATTGGACCGATGGCTTTCCCAAATTTCCCAGTGCCGGGTTTTCCCCAGATTGCCAAATTTTTGAAAGTCCCAAAGGTTTGCGGTCCCGGTTTGAAAGGCCGGGTTTTTGCCCCAGGGGCCCAATTTTTGCACTCCCAATTTTTGGCACTCCCAAAGGGTTTGCAGTTAGGTTTGGAATACCCAATTTTGGGGAAATTTACCAATTTTGCACTGCCAACTTTGCAGTGCCAAAATTTGCTAAAACCCAAGTTTGTGGGGCCCAAATTTTTCCCAAGGGGGTTTGCCGGGTTTTTTCAGTCCCAAAATTTTGCAGTGAAAGGTTTTTGCCCCGGCCCAAACCCTTTGCAGTGCCAAGTTTTGATTTGGCAGGTTTTGAAATTTGCCGGGTTTTGCTGTCCCCAATTTGCAGGTGCCGGGTTTTTTGCAGTGCCAATTTTCCCAGTTTTGTCAAGTTTGCAGTGCCCGGGTTTTGGGGCAATGCCAATTTTTGCAGTGCCAAGTTTCCCAGGTGCCCAAGGGGTTTGTAGTGTCAGGTTTGCAGTCCCCAAGTTTGTTTGTGGAAAAAGTTTTGGCATTTGTCAAGTTTGAAAAGTGCCAGGTTTGCAATGCCAAGTTTTGCAGTCCCAAAGTTTGCAGTGCCAAGTTTGTAGTGCCAGGTTTGCAGTGCCAAGTTTGCAGTGCCAAGTTTGTAGTGCCAAGTTTGCAGTGCCAAGTTTGCAGTGCCAAGTTTGCAGTGCCAAGTTTGTAGTGCCAAGTTTGCAGTGCCAGGTTTGCAGTGCCAAGTTTGCAGTGCCAGGTTTGCAGTGCCAAGTTTGTAGTGCCAATCTTGCAGTGCCAGGTTTGCAGTGCCAAGTTCACAGTTCCAAGGCTAAGTGATAATGAGTGCCTGTAATTGATTTTATATATAGTAAAGAGGTTGACGAAGTAGTACTCGGTGACAGCAGTTTACCAGACTGTTGGTGCTGCATAAATGTTTGATGAGTATGATGAATAAGGTTGATGGACCTGTATGTTGGTAGAGGAAAGACTGGTATAAGTGGCAAGCTTTTAAGAGTACTTTATCCTGGTCGTTCTGCTTCCTTTGTACAGTGTATGGCGTGTGTGTGTGTGTGTGTGTGCGTGTGTGTGTGTACTCACCTAGTTGAGGTTGCGGGGGTCGAGTCCGAGCTCCTGGCCCTGTGTGTGTGTGTGTGTGTGTGTGTGTGTGTGTGTGTGTGTGTGTGTGTGTGTGTGTGTGTGTGGGGTGTGTGTGTGTGTGTGGGTGGGTGTGTGTGTGTGTTGTGTGTGTGTGTGTGTGTGTGTGTGTGTGTGGGGTGTGTGTGTTGTGTGTGTGTGTGTGTGTGTGTGTGTGTGTGTGTGTGTGTGTGTGTGTGTGTGTGTGTGAATTGTAAACACGTAGAACGTATATTTCGTCCTCTGTGATAAACAGACATGTACACACACACACACACTCACACACACACACACACACACACACACACACACACACACACACAACACACACACACACACACACACACACACACACACACACACACACACACACACACACAAATACTACCACGTTCCCATTCCCATGCTAAAGTCACGCTCCCTCACGTCACTCTGGTATTCCCAGGAGCTCACAGAGTCCCGCCCTCAACGCTGCATTCAATCCCTATTCCCACAGATTCTCAGCCAGAGCTGCTGCTCACTACTCTGATACATATTTGTAATTGTGTATAAAGTATACAGTGAAGTCACTGACTTCCTTCATACAGGACTCACTGAGCTTCCTTCATACAGGACTCACTGTATTTCCTTCATCAATGACTCACTGTACTTCCTTCATCCATGACTCACTGTACTTCTTTCATCTATGACTCACTGTACTTCCTTCATCCATGACTCACTGTACTTCCTTCATCCAGGACTCACTGTACTTTATCTATGACTCACTGTACTTTCTTCATCCAGGACTCACTGTACTTCCTTCATCCAGGACTCACTGTACTTCCTTCATCCAGGACCCACTGTACTTCCTTCATCCAGGACTCACTGTACTTCCTTCATCCAGGACCCACTGTACTTCCTTCATCCAGGACTCACTGTACTTCCTTCATCCAGGACCCACTGTACTTCCTTCATCCAGGACTCATTGTACTTCCTTCATCCAGGACTCACTGTATTTCCTTCATCCAGGACTCACTGTACTTCCTTCATCCAGGACTCACTGTACTTCCTTCATCCATGACTCACTGTACTTCCTTCATCCAGGACTCACTGTACTTTATCTATGACTCACTGTACTTTCTTCATCCAGGACTCACTGTACTTTCTTCATCCAGGACTCACTGTACTTCCTTCATCCAGGACCCACTGTACTTCCTTCATCCAGGACTCACTGTACTTCCTTCATCCAGGACCCACTGTACTTCCTTCCCCCATGACTCACTGTACTTCCTTCCCCCATGACTCACTGTACTTCCTTCATCCAGGACTCACTATGAACAATAGGCCCAAACATCTTTTAGGGCAGAAGAAAGGTATTTACATTAGAATCAAAAGAGATGAATTAATATATTCACATTAAGAGGAAATAAGAAAAGGTAAAGGGGGATGTGAGATTAAAGTAGCTAAGGATTCACGACTCTGGACAACTTACTGACAACGTGAAAGGAAGTTACTCGTTGCTCGCCAATTATTTTCTTCCAGTCTTTACACGAGGAGACACAAGCAATTTCCCAGTAATTAATTACTATGGCGGACTTAACGAAAACTAATCATGTAATACATAGTCACAATGGTTCTTTAAGAATTGCAAGATGGAATTTCATGAACTGTTAACAAATCGTTTTTAATATCTTGCTCCAACAGGTGTAATGTTGATGTGGACGATCGCTATTGTAAGTCCTATTTTTAAAGCAGGAGATAAGTCACTACCGTCAGATTACCGCCCACTAAGCCTGTTCTTAATAGTAGGAAAATTATTAGAATGAATTATTGCAAGTAAATAAGGAATTCATCTTGATCATAATTTAATTAATGAATCTCAGCAAAGATTCACAAGGGGCCGCTCGTGCCTAACGTAACTACTGACCATCTGAGTCAGTGGATCATGATGAAGAATACGATGTTGTTTATTTGGATTTTGGCAAGCTAGAGAACACACAAAAGAATTTTAAGAAAAGTGGCAACACACAGGGAAAAATCTTCATTCACTGCAAGAGACATGACTGACAAATATTCAACAAAAACTTTGCATTAATAACTGATAAAGCTAGAATGAGACCAGTGACACAAGTGGCGTTCCACAAGAACCAATTATAGGTCCCTCAGTGTTTATAATTTATATAAGTGTCTTAGACAACGTAGTAAGCAATGACTTGAGTAAATTCAATGACGACACAAAAATTGGCCGAATAATAGATTCAAAGGAAGAAGCTACTGAACTTCAGGAGAATTTAGAAACGTTGATTTTGTGGTCCGAAAAGTAGCAGATGCAGTTCAATGTAGATGAATGTATAGTCATAAAGCCCGGGAATGTAAATAACGTTGGCATTTATAAATTTAATATTATAAAAATCTATCATACAAAATGTGAGAACGACCTGGGAGTCACTGTAAACAAAAATCTCAAGCCAGGACAGCTTAGTGTGGGTAAAAAGGTTCAGACTGTTTGGATTTATATCAAGAAAAGTCCGTAAAATGAGTCCAGGGATTCTTTTTCAATTCTAACCATCTAGATTGTGCTGCTGAATTCTGGTCTTCATACTACAGAAGGGATAAAAATACATTGGAGAACATACAGAAGAGGATGACAAAATTAATCTACTGTATAAGGAATCTCTTATACGAGGTACGAGGATAGACTGTGAGCCTTGAACCTCTGCTTTCTTGAATGACGGTTGAAGGTTTCTGAAATACTGAGGAGGCTTCGGTCCATTCACAGTGAAAGAGAAGTGTTATAATTGTATGGAACTTGCATAGCATCAGTTAGTAAGGTTACTGAAGCTTCAACTTCGTGCGGCTTCAAAAACAGGTTGAATAAATGTTGGAGGGAGTTAGGGGGTGGGGAGGGGGGATAGATTTTAGAATGACATGCTAAGCAGGAGCCAATAAACCATCACCATTACCCCCACCATCATTATCACCACTACCATCATTATCATCACTAAACACTACCATCAGTATCACCACAACCATCATTATCGTCACAATCACTACCATCATTATCACCACCACCATCATTATCGTCACCAACAGTACCATCAATATCACCACCACCATCATTATCGTCACCAACACTACCATTATTATCACCACCATCATTATCGCCATCACCATTATTATCGCCATCACCATCATCACCATCATTATCACCACAATCACCATCACCACCATCACCATCATTATCACCACCACCATCTTCAACATTTCTGTCATTATCACCGCCACCATCATTATCACCACCATCACCATCATTATCACCACAATCAAGATCACCGCCATCGCCATCATTATCACCACTATCACCATCATTATCACCACCATCACCATCATTATCACCACCATCACAATCTTTATCACCACCACCATCATTATCGTCACCAACACTACCATCATTATCGTCACCAACACTACCATCATTATCACCACTACATCATTTTCACCACCATCATTGTCACCACCACCATCATTATCACCACCACCATCATTATCACCACCATCACCATCATTATCACCGCCATCACCATCATTACCACCACCACCATCATTATCACCACCACCATCATCATCACCACCACAATCATTATCGCCACCATCATCATTATCGCCACCAACACTACCATCATTATCACCAATAACACTACCATCATTGTCACCACCGCCATCATTATCACCACCACCACCATCATTATCACCACCAACACTACCATCATTATCACCACCACTATCATTATCGTCTCCAACATTACCATCATTATCACCACCACCATTATCGTCACCAACACTTCCATCATTATCACCACCACCATCATCAACACCACCACCATCATTATCACCACCACCATCATTATCACCACCACCATCATTATCACCACCATCGTCATTATCACCACCACCATCATTATCACCACCACCATTATTATCGTCACCAACACTACCATCATTATCACCACCAACACTACCATCATTTTCACTACCACCATCATTATCACCACCACCATCAATATCGTCACCAACACTACCATCATTATCACCACCACCATCATTATCGTGACCAACACTACCATAATTATCACCACCACCATTATCGTCACCAACACTACTATCATTATCACCACCACCATCATCATCATCACCACCACCATCATTATCACCACCACCATCATTATCACCACCAACACTACCATCATTGCCACCACCATCATTATCACCACTAACACTACCATCATTATCACCACCAACACTACCATCATTGCCACCACCATCATTATCACCACTAACACTACCATCATTGCCACCACCATCATTATCACCACTAACACTACCATCATTATCACCACCACCATCATTATCATCACCACCATCATTATCACCATCATTATCGTCCCCAACACTATCATCATTATCACCACCACCATCATTATCGTCACCAACACTACCATCATGATCATCACAACCATCATTATCGTCACCAACACCATCATTATCACCACCACCATCATTATCACCACCACTATCATTATCACCACCACCATCATTATCACCACCACTATCATTATCACCATCACCATCACCATCATTATCATCAGTACCATCATTATCATCAGCACCATTATTATCACCATCACCATCCTTATCACCACCACCATCATTATCACCACCACCGTCATTATCACCACCACCATCATTATCACCACCACCATCATTATCACGAACACCATCATTATCACCACCACCACCATTATCACCACCACCATCATTATCACCATCACCATCTGGTGCAACCCCGAATGGGTTGCAATGTATATATATAATTATTACCTTTTCATATAATTTTATATTGCTTATATTTGCGATAATAGCTAAATCGTAAATGTATTGCTTTATATTATTATTTGACTTAGTTATGTTGTTAGGTAGGATGTAACATATTATGTGCTCAGTTCAAGTCTTGATTGTCTAACTACTGTAATTATCGCTTGTGGCTCGTTTCCCTGCCGGCTTCTCATT
>NC_069401.1:9869161-9889270 GCF_026875155.1 Cherax quadricarinatus
CACTCCCATCATGCCACCCCCATCATTGCCACCACCATCATTGCCACCCCATCATTCCCACCACCATCATTATCACCACCAACCTACCTCATTGCCCCCACCATCATTATCACCACCAACACCACCATCATTGCCACCACCATCATTGCCACCACCATCATTATCACCACCAACACCACCATCATTGCCACCACCATCATTATCACCACCAACACTACCATCATTGCCACCACCATCATTGCCACCACCATCATTGCCACCACCATCATTATCACCACCAACACTACCATCATTGCCACCACCATCATTATCACCACTAACACATACCATCATTATCATCACCACCATCATTATCACCATCATTATCGTCCCCAACACTATCATCATATCACCACCACCATCATTATCGTCACCAACACTACCATCATGATCATCACAACCATCATTATCGTCACCAACACCATCATTATCACCAGCACCATCATTATCACCACCACTATCATTATCACCACCACCATCATTATCACCACCACTATCATTATCACCATCACCATCATTATCATCAGTACCATCATTATCATCAGCACCATTATTATCACCATCACCATCCTTATCACCACCACCATCATTATCACCACCATCGTCATTATCACCACCACCATCATTATCACCACCACCATCATTATCACGAACACCATCATTATCACCACCACCACCATTATCACCACCACCATCATTATCACCATCACCATCTGTTGCAACCCCGAATGGGTTGCAATGTATATATATAATTTTTACCTTTTCATATAATTTTATATTGCTTATATTTGCGATAATAGCTAAATCGTAAATGTATTGCTTTATATTATTTGACTTAGTTATGTTGTCAGGTAGGATGTAACATATTATGTGCTCAGTTCAAGTCTTGATTGTCTAACTACTGTAATTATCGCTTGTGGCTCGTTTCCCTGCCGGCTTCTCATTGTTACTGAGCAGCAGCTGTCCACGGAGCTATCACGTGATCGAGGGGGGGTGTCCTCACCTCGCCTGAAGTATGCGGTCTGGTCTAGACTCTCTTGGTGGTTGGACGTATTCCAGACAAGAAGTACCTAACTCTTCCTTGTTGGCCCTTGTTGGAGGATCGTCTCTGTAGCTTTGTTAGTTCTGTAGAACTCTGTTCTCAGAACATTGTATAGACTTAGTGATTTTCGACGTTGTACTGAGGTTGTGTGTCGCATAGACACTCTGAGCAACTCAGGTCCTGAGCTGTAGCTTCTGACCTAACTTGTACTGGTCTGTGTACTGTCACAGTCTGGGATTTTCTTATGCTGAACTTAGATTCAGTAGTAGGGGATTTTGGGTTTGATTTTTGGGGAGGATCTGCTGATGGCCCCTATTAGGGGTCGTTATTTTATCTCCTTTTTCCCTTTTTTTCTGTGTGGGCATTTTGCTTTTTTATATTTATTGGGTAGCATTTTTTTTAAATTTGTTTCAACCCGGGAACTTTTTCTGTTTTGCCAGTCATCAAGAAAGTTAGTTTTTTTTGTGGACTTTGTCATTCATTTTTAAAGTCTAGCCCAAAAGTCTTTGGGACATAGCGAACCCTTAAAAGCATTTAAACCCCACATAACACCCCTTTTTCCCTTGTACTATTTTAATATTTTTTTAAAATGTTAATGTCCCATCTGTACTTAAATTAAAAATGTGATAGTGTTTTCCCGCACAAAAATACTGTACACGAGAGAATGATTATTATTATTTTTTTGATATTGTTTTTAATTTAATGATATACCCCCTAGCCCTTTAAATCAATAAATTTTTTAAAATTTTTAATTTCTCTAGTTAGTACCTACCAGCTTTTAATCCTAAAGCACTATTAAAATAAACCTAAATTTCAAAGGGGAAAATTGGGAAACAAGGAAAAGGGCCCTCGTTTACAAAACCCCATAAAGGCGGGTTTAAAAAGAAGGGCAGTCCTTTCTAGTATTAAATGGAGACTCTAAGCTTTTAGAATCGCGTTTTTGTAACAAAGGGGGGCCTGCCGGGGATGCCCCCTGATCCAAGGTTTTTTGGAGAAATTTTTCCGTTTGACTACTGGAAAATCAATGATCAAACACTTTGAGAAATTTCCCTTTAATCTAAAGACTTTATTTTTTGGTCTTGAAACAAAAAATACAGATGGATGTATGTATTTGACTGAGTTTCTTGACCCAAAAGGAAGGGAAAAATCCCGGGGTTTTATGATTTTCTAACTCTAGAAAAACCCAACACTAAAATTTCCTTTTAAGGTTTAAATAGTTTCCCAAAATTAAATATCTCGTAGAAATTTATTTTCGTGATGTATCCCCAAAGTGAAACAAAAAATTTGGGGATCCCTTGACTTTTTTCCTGAGTTGAGTACATTAAAATTTCGATTTTTGGCAAGTACCCAAAAGTTCTGGGTGTGACGTAAAACGGGAAATTACCCCGCAAAAACTTCAGAGCTTTTAATTTTAAAGATATATTTTTTTTCCGGGCTCATACAAAATTTGTCTGATTTTGATTAAATTTCCCAGAAAGCCTAGTGTCAAAATTTGGAAGCATGCTCTTTTTTTGATTATTAGAAGGAGAGAAACTACTGCAGAATTGTCTGAGCCTAGTGTAGCCCCAGTTCTCGTTTCACCCCTTCCCCTCACGACAAAATTAGAACTTTGTATAGCTGTTAGTAGACTCCCCAAATACAAATTTACAGTAAAAAAGCTAAAACCTGTACTACTTATCCGGGCCAGATCTGGGATCTCTAGAGACGGCTGGACGAGGTGCCCGATTTAAAGGGAAAATGCCCAGAGCCACGTTAGTTTTCCTTACTCCTCCATTACCCACGGGGCCCCTATCTCTCAAAAACATTTTTGAGAGGTTAAAAACGCCCAGAATTTTGGCAACTACACAAATGGGAGGCACACAGGAAATTAAACAAAGGGAAGTTTTCCAAGAGAAAATGTTCTTTGGGGAAAGACAAAAGGGACGGAAAAGATCACAGGGAAAAACTTTTAAAATTGCAGAAAGCTGCACCCAGGGTTTCCTAATTTTTTTTAAAGGGGACTTGGGAACACCTATTTGATGTTTTTTGAGAACCAGGCACATGCTATGAATTTCCCACGTAAGAAATGGGCAACCTTTTTTGCACAAAAATTTGACAGGAAAAAGCTCAAACTTGTACTGTGCAAAAAACCATTTAAAAAGGGACATTAGTTTGAGCTGTCAAGCAAACTATTCTAGAGACATTTAACTCGTTTTTCCTGTAAGTTATCAAAGCTCATTTCGTACGTTACAACAATGACAAAATCAAAAATTGTGTAAGTTTTTCCATGAGAAAAAAAATTTTCATTTGAGAGGTGGTGTAGGGGCGCCAAGTGTAACAACTACGACGGCCCTTGTTCAGTTTTTTACTACCGAAGAGTTTAACAAAATGTATTCTGCTGCATACAAGAATATTTGATCGATCATACCTCGGGTATTCTAAAACCAAAAGCCCTTTTACGGACTATATATCTGAAAAAGTTTTCCCGCCCTTTTTCCAACTGTGAACTGCCCCCAATGAAAAATACAGCTGACTTAATTTCCCCAAAGGGGGATTTTTTTGGGGATATGGGTTTTCCGGGGATACCCCTTCAATCGGGGCCCACAGATACTTCCCGGCCCGGGGGAGGAAAAACCCCCCCCCGATCACGTGTAAATCCATGGACAGCCCGCACCCCCCCAGCAACAAGCCGGCAAGGGGGAAAAGAGCCACAAGGATAATTACAGTTGTTAGACCCCAAACAAGACTTGAACTTTGAAAAACATAAAGTATGTTTCTTTTCCCACCCAAAAACAAACTAAGTCCCAAAAAATAATATAAAGCAATACTTTTTCGATTTAGAATTTTCGCAAAATAAGCAATATAAAATTTTAGGGAAAAAGGAATAATTATATATAACATACATTGCAACCCATTTTGGGTTTTCAACAACCCCCCCCAAAACCCACAAACGGTCGCACTAAAGGGGTTGCATTAAAGTCCCTTTTACATTATTACTGATTACTCATATCAATTTCCCTTTAATATAAACATTTTAAACAGAGTCACTCTTTGCCCAAACACTTCTATAAAATTAAAAAGTGCTGTTTCCCCAAAAAGTTATGCCCCTAGTAATAAGGGAGTACACAGAAACGTATCTTTTTGCCCTTCTCGTGGGTTTATACATCTTTTAGAGACAGGAAAAGTGTGGGCAAACGGACACGTTGAGATGCATTTTAAACGTTGGGTTTTTGCGAAAAACAGGAGAAAAGCATTCCCCCCTTAAGCAGTGGTTGTGGAAAAAATTTCCCTATGGACATCCCGAGTATGAAACAGCTTAAGGGGTGAGTGAGGGGGGGGGTCCCGCCCGGGGGGACTGTTTTTGCCTCTCAGTAACATCGCCCACACAACAATACCCACTCAAACCAGGGTTATGTTTTCCTCCTCACCACATCACTACGAGGAAAAATAAAAATAATAATTTGACATAATGGGGGTACATAAATTTTAATTTTGGGCTGGAGGGAATTTCGTTTTTCCCTTTTCTGAATTTTTTCATAAACAAGTACAAAAGGTAACAGTTAAAATTAAATTTAAAGTAAATTTTAAAGCCCGGAAACCTTTTTTTACTTGCTATGTCAAATTCAGTAAAGAACGAATTTCCCCCCGCCCCTATTAACTTGTATTTCTTTATGTCCCTGTCTAATTTTTTAATTTTTTATATTCTCAGTAGTGATGTGTGTGAGGGGAGACAAAAGCGAGGTTGATGGGGAGTGTTTGTTTTGGGGGATGTTTAAATGAGTGGCGAAACAGTCCCCCGCAGAACCCCCCCCCCCCCCATACCACCTTAAATGTTTTTATACTCAGATGTCCATACGGGATAGCATTCCCAACCCCTGCTTAAGATTTGGAAAAGTGTCCCCCTGTCAAAACGCACAAGACTATGTTTTTATATGCATCTCAAAGGTCCTTCTTGTCTACCATATCCCGCCCCTACCTTATTACATAACCCCGAGAATGCAAAAGATAAAGATACTGTGGGACTGCCCTAGTACTAGGGGCATAATTAAAAGTGGGAAAAAGACATGTTTAAAAATTATAGAAGTGCTTGGCACAAGAGTGACTCTGATTAATGTTTATATTAAATTGTATTGATATGAGTAATCAGTAATAATGTGAAAGACATTAATGCAACTCCTAGTGCGACCGTTTGTCTTTGTTGGGGATGTTGCAACCCTGAATGGGTTGCAATATATGTATATATATAATTGAACATTAAAATGGTATAAAATACCGACAGGTTGTTAGGTAAGACACATATGCAACAGTTAGGTATCTTTATTTTGAAACCTTTTGCCTACACAGTAGGCTTCTTCAGTCGAGTACAGAAAAGTTGATAGAAGCAGAAGAGACTTGAAGACGATGTAATCAGTCCATCACCCTTAAAGATTTGGGTGGTCAGTCCCTCAGTCTGGAGAAGAGCATTGTTCCGAAGTCTGAAACAATATGAAGTTGAAATTACAGAATGGAGCCTTATATAGCGCCAGGAGGTGAGATGTAGGTCGCTATATATAATTATTACCTTTTCATATAATTTTATATTGCTTAATATTTGCGAAATTAGCTAAATCGTAAATGTATTGCTTTATATTATTATTTGACTTAGTTATGTTGTTAGGTAGGGTGAAAAATATATTTATGTGCTCAAAGTTCAAGTCTTGATTGTCTAACTACTGTAATTATCGCTTGTGGCTCGTTTCCCGCCGGGTTGTTGCTGAGCTGCAGCTGTCCACGGAGCTAATCACGTGATCGAGGGGGGTACCCTCACCTCACCTAAAGTTTTGGGTCTGGTCTAGACTCCTTGGGGGTGGAGATTCCAGCAAGAAGGCCCTAACTTTTCCTTTTTGGCCCTTGTTGGAGGACATCCTGTAGTTTTTGTTATTTCGTAAACTCTGTTTCAAACATTGTAAACAAATGTTTTTGACTTGTACTGGGTTCGTCGCCAGCCACTCTGAAAAACTCATTTGAGTTTAGCTTCTGCCCAAACTTGTACGGGTATTTTTGATGTCAAGTTGGAAATTTTTCTTATGCGAAACTTAGATCAGTAGAAAAAAAGGGGGGAGTTTGGGTGATTTTTTCTAAAGGGATCGTGATAAAACCCAATTTAAAGTTCTTAAAATTACCCCTTGTTCTGATTCGTGTCGCTTGCTTGTTATATTGTAGGGGTTTAGCTTTTTTATTTTTCAACAGACTTTTTGTTGCCAGGGGTCAAAAGTTATTTAATTTGTGGATTGTCAGCACTTGTAAAGTTGTCGAGTGTGAGACTTTGCAACTACTTAGAGCTTTTACACACATACCACACTTTTTCTTGTAAATTTGAATTTTATTAAATTTAATTACCACTGATTTAAAGAATTAAAAAAGTGATATGTGTTTTCAGCACAATATACTGTACACGAGAGAAGTGATTAATTTTTTTGGATAGATTTAATTTTAATGTTAAGGGCCCCCCGCATAGCAACTTAATCCGTGCAAAGGGTTCTTTCAAATGTTCGCTAGCGAATTAATTTTCCCCCCTAAGAAAAATAAAAAAATTAATCCGTGCAAACAAACCCCAAAAAAATTTTAAAAAAAAAAAATTTTTTACCACAAAAAAAAATTTTTTTTTAACACACAAATGAAAAGGCATGCACAAATTTCATGCATTACTTTTTTTAAATTTTTGGGGTTGATGGGGTGGGGGGAGGGGGGAAAAGAGTGTTTTTTAGAAGGGAATCCCTTCCCTAGGACTTAGGTAGCAAGTCCCCTTTTTTGGGGGTTTCTTCCTTTCTTTTAATGCACGGACCCCTTTGAGTCACTGACCTCTGTCGCACAACAAAACTGTCCATAGACTCTGTACCCTCCCGTTCCTTCAAAATTTTCCCAAAATGGGCCATAACTTGTCATTGAAATAGTCACCAGCACGGCTTCAACACTGGCAGGGTGATTTTCATCCATAAAGGTTTGCAGTTCAACCCCTGTGCACACATTTCCTAATTTTTGAAAATAGGCCAATATTCCACAATGGCATGGCTTTCCAGGGGTTTTTCCCCAAAAACCCTTTAAAAACTTCTTTTTTTTTCATACAATTTCCCTTTTTACCACAGGGGTTTTTTTTCAAGAAGCTTTTTTGGGCCCATGGTCACTTATTTCCCGAAAAACCCACCCAAAAAATGAAAATACGAAAATATTCCGAGTTTCTTGAAAAAGTTACCGCGGAGGGGTGCGGAAACAATGGACGGGCGGACTGTGAGGGGGCTGAGGGCCCACATTTGAGCGCGTTCGGACGAAGTTCGCT
Organism: Cherax quadricarinatus; assembly: GCF_026875155.1. NCBI lineage: Eukaryota > Metazoa > Arthropoda > Malacostraca > Decapoda > Parastacidae > Cherax > Cherax quadricarinatus. The sequence goes on from NC_069401.1 coordinate 9,876,538, forward strand.
GCGGGTTTTTGTCTACTATGCGGCAAAATTTCAGCGAACCAAAGCGTCGCTATGCGAATGTTCGCTATGAAAGGCTTCGCTATCGGGGTCCACTGACCCTAGACGATATCAATAATTTATTAATTTTAATTTCTCTAGTTAGTAGCCTACCAGCTGTAATCCTGAAGCACTATTGAATCATACTGAATTCTAATGGATAATTGGACAAGGATACTGACTACTTGTTACGAAAACCCAGTAACAAGCTGCATGCTAGAAGGGCAGTCCTTTCTAGTATTCACTGGAGATCTCTAAGCTTTTAGAATCGCGTTTTTTGTAACACCATCATTATCACCACCACCATCATTAACACCATCACCATCATTATCATCAGTACCATCATTATCATCAACACCATCATTATCACCATCACCATCATTATTACCACCACCATCATTATCACCATCACCATCATTATCATCAGTACCATCATTATCATCACACATTATCACCATCACCATCATTTTTAAACCACCACCATCATTATCACCACCACCGTCATTATCACCGCCACCATCATTATCACCATCACCATCATTATCACCAACACTGTCATTATCACCACCACCATCATTATCACCACCACCATCATTATCACCATCACCATCTTTATCACCACCACCATCATTTTCACCATCACCATCATTATCATCAGTACCATCATTATCATCATCACCATCATTATCACCATCACCATCATTACTACCACCACCATCATTATCACCACCAACCGTCATTATCACCACCACCATCATTATCACCACCACCATCATTATCACCATCACCATCATTATCACCACCACCATCATTATCACCAACACCATCATTATCACCACCACCATCATTATCACCACCACAACATTATCACACACCATCATTATCACCACCACCATCATTACACAATCATCATCAGTATCACCATCACCATCATTATCACCACCACCATCATTATCACCACCGCCATTATTCACCACCACCATCATTATCACCACCACCATCATTATCACCATCACCATCATTATCACCACCACCATCATTATAACCAACACCATCATTATCACCACCACCATCATTATCACCACCACCATTCAATCACCACCATCAATTATCACCACCACCATCATTATCACCATATCATCATTTCACCATCACCATCATTATCCACCACCATCATTATCACCACCACCATCATTATCACCACCACCATCATTAATCACCACCACCATCATTATCACCCACCATCTAACACACCATCATTATCACCAATCCACCGTCATTATCACTACCACCATCATTATCACCACCACCATTATCACCACCACCTTTATTATCACCACCATCCGTCATTATCACCACCACCATTATTATCACCACCACCGTCATTATCACCACCATCATATCACACCACCGTCTTATCACACCACCATCATTATCCACCACTCGTCATTATCACCACCACCATCATTATCACCACCACTGTCATTATCACCACCATCATTATCACCACCACCGTCATTATCACCCACCACCATCATTAATCACCACCACCATCATTATTCACCACCACCATCCATTATCATACCACGTCATTATCACCACCACTATCATTATCACCTCCACCATCATTAATCACCACCCCCATCATTATCACCACCACCATCATTATCACCACCACCGTCATTATCAACACCATATTATCACCACACCATCGATATAAACCCACCAACATTTTACCACCACCACCATCAATTATCCACACTCCATCATTATCACCACCACCATCATTATCACCACCACCATCATTATCACCACCACCATCATTATCACCACCACCATTTTTTATCACCACCACCATCATTATCACCACCACCATTATCAACCACCACCATCATTATCACCACCACCATCATTATCACCACCACCATCATTTCACCACCACCATCATTTCACCACCACCATCATATCACCACCACACAATATACCCCACCACCACCATCATTGTCACCACCTCCATCATATTATCACCACCACCATCATTATCAACACCACCATCTTTAAATCACCCACCACCATCATTATCACCACCACCATCATTGTCACCACCACCAAATCATTATCACCACCACCATCAATCATTAATCACCACCACCATCATTATCACCACCACCATCATTATCACCACCACCATCATTATCACCACCACCGTCATTATCACCACCACCACATTATCACCATCACCATCATTATCACCACCTCCTATTGTCAACCACCACACATTATCACCACCACCATCAATCATTATCACCACCACCAATTATCACCCACACCATCATTATCGCCACCACCATCATTATCACCACCACCGTCATTACACCACACCATCATTAACACCACACCATCATTAATCACCACCTCCATCATTGTCACCACCCCCATCATTATCAACACCCCAAATCATTATCACCACCACCATCATTATCACCACCACCATCATTATCACAACCACCATCATTATCACCACCTCCATCATTGTCACCACCACCCTCATTATCACCACCACATCAACCCTTATCACCACTACCATCATTATCCACCACCACCATCATAATCACCACCACCATCATTATAACCACCTCCATCATTATCACCACCACCATCATTATCACCACCACCATCATTATCACCACCTCCATCATTATCACCACCACCATCATTATCACCACCACCATCATTATCACCACCTCCATCATTATCACCACACCATCATTATCACCACCACCATCATTATCACCACCACCATCATTATCACCACCACCATCATTATCACCACCCTCCATCATTATCACCACCACCATCATTATCACCACCACCATCATTATCACCACCACCATCATTATCACCACCACCATCATTATCACCACCTCCATCATTATCACCACCACCATCATTATCACCACCTCCATCATTGTCACCACCACCATCATTATCACCACCACCATCATTATCACCACCACCATCATTATCACCACCACCACCATCATTATCACCACCACCATCATTATCACCACCTCCATCATTGTCACCACCACCATCATTATCACCACCACCATCATTATCACCACCACCATCATTATCACCACCACCATCATTATCACCACCACCATCATTATCACCACCACCGTCATTATCACCACCACCATCATTATCACCGCCACCATCATTATCACCACCCCCATCATTGTCACCACCACCATCAATTGTCACCACCACCATCATTATCACCACCACCATCATTATCACCACCACCATCATTGTCACCACCACCATCATTGTCACCACCACCATCTTTAAATCACCACCACCATCATTATCACCACTACCATCATTATCACCACCACCATCATTATCACCACCACCATCATTATCACCACCACCATCATTATCACCACCACCATCATTATCACCACCACCATCATTATCACCACCACCATTTTTTATCACCACCACCATCATTATCACCACCACCATCATTGTCACCACCATCATCAAGTTTTGAGAATAAAAATGATTGTTAGAGGAAATTAAAACACCTTTTGCTGTAGTATAAAATGTTAATATAATATTTGAAGGAAATTAAATATTGCAGACTCGCCATTCTTTGTGTATTTATGTGTGTATATATGTATGTATGTATGTATGTATGTATGTATGTATGTATGTATGTATGTATGTACGTGTATTAGAAACATACCTAGGAATTTAAGGTCTGTTGCAGCTGAACATGAACAAAGTCATTAATATAGCGAACAACCTGGTAAAGGAAATGCAAGGCAAACCCAGAAGAGGTAGTTTTTATTCTTTACCCATATATTCCTTCCCCATTACGTACAATATTTACACAGTTAAAAAAATAACAGTAAGGCAGAGCAACGAATCACTCAGCATAGGAGTGGATCTGACCAGCATATGCAAGAGTCTGCCCCTCAGCCGGTTCAAGCATATGTGACGTCACCATGGCTGAGGAGCTGGCTCTCGCCTCATTGGTGGGTTAAACAGGACAATTAATACAGTGGGGCGTCAGAATTGTTATACTCCCAAGTGGCAGTTGGCTGGTATGGAGGGCATGTCAATGTGTGATGAACATCAAATGGAACGTATTGACGCACGCCACACTCCCCACCCCAAAAGCACTACTGTAATGGCTGAGGAAAGCATCCTCAGATGGGTAGTGTGCCACCATGGCATTGACAAGGAAGCTGCCAGTGGATCCGCCTGTCCTCTCACACCATCCATCCCAGCTGGCAGTACTCGAGAAGCCATGCACTTACCCCAGAGTGAGACAGCAGACAGTAGGTTTAACAAAGGTTCAAGACACTTGTGGATGGTAACATTTTGTCCCATCACCAACAAAAAAAAAATAAAAAAAAAAACATACTGTTTATTCACAATTAAAGTATTAATGTAGATACAAAGATCTCACAATAAAGATATGAAAAAAGAGCTTAAACCTAACCTTAAACCTAACATTTTAAAGACACACACACACACACACGCACACACGCACACATATTTATTCAAGTACTTGATAGAGCTGTGAGGCCCAACAAGTAAGATGAGTGTTTGTGTTCCACATAGATGTCAGGTAGGCCAGTGGAGTGGTCGATGTACTCCTGAACCACATGTGCAGAGGATGACACATGCAAGAGGAACTGCTCCACTGATATGACCATAGCCAAGGCCTCCTTCTCTACTGTGGAGTATGTCCATTGGTACGTCTTCAGCTGAGGACCCTCACCAGAGGCTTGAAGCAAAACTGCACCAACTCCAGCACCATAGGCATCCATTTGTAATGAAAAAAAAAGGCTTTGAATAGTCTGGATACAACAATATGGGAGCTGAGCACAGCATGCTCTTAATTTTATTTAAGGTCTCGTGGCAAGAAGGCGACCAAGTAAACTTTTTCTTAGGGTAGGTAAGGGAGGTTAATTAAGGGGTCCTCAATGTCAGAGAAATTATGGCAGAGCCTTCTAGAAAATTCTATCATCCCGAGTAACCTTTGAAGGGATTTTTTTATCATGAAGAACTGGATAATTCTCAATGACCAAAATATTGGCAGATTTGGTGCCACTTCACCTTTCCCGATTTGTTGACCTGGAAATGTTATTCTACATTGAGCAGAGGATGTCTTGCTGAGGCTTAGTGTTAACTTATATGTTTTAAACCTCTTGAAAATAGTTTTAAGTCGGTAAATATGTTTGTTCCTAGTATCAGAAACCACAAATAAATGTTCCAGGGAATCCTCAGTGCCTATTAGCCGTTTTATAGCAAGATTCAATTTCTGGAATGTAGCCAAACTGGGTCACAGTACACTGATAATGTCCTTCTTGAATCACAAAGGTAGAAATCTCCTTGGCCTTATCAGTTATGGGAACTTACTTGATAGTATCCCGTGTGTCTAATTTTGAGACAAAATTGGCCTAACCCACAAAATTCACTATGTCCTCAAAGGGTCAGAAGGAAAACATCTGGCACTGTAACCCCATTCACCTTGCAGTAAACTGTACACATCTGTATTCTCCCAACAGGGTTCGTTTCACAAGGATGCAAGCAGAGGGCCACAGACTTGGAGACTCTTCCACCAATCTAGCAGTGCCACCACTACTACCAGCACCTCTACCAGTGCCAAAACTACTATCCATTTTCTATCAGAAAATTTACCTCTTCGTTGTAGTAATTTCTGGGTTAGATATATATGGAATATTCGAAAATATGTCAGGATAGAACTGCATGTGGGCTTCCGTAAATCCTGACATAAGAGAACGAGGGTTCTGAAGAAGAGTTAAGGAGGCTTAGCTGGACCTCTGGAACTTTGTGCAAGGAGTAAGGATCGTCGTCAGAGTCTATAGGTATAAAAATCTTGAAGTAATTGAAAGATTTTTTTTAATCTGATTTATGGGGTAGACTTTACCCATTTCAGATTTGCCGAGTAGTGTCACCATATAACTATGTTCTGCATTTTTCTGCATCATCTGCATAAGACCAGTAAATCTTGCCTTTAAGGTATGACCAGGTTCCTTGACCAACACTTTTTCTTCCTTATTAAACGAACGGGGTTTTAATGCCTTATCATACCTTAATTTAATGTTGTCCTGGGCTTTCTTAAGGTTGTCTTGAACCACCTAACGTGCTAGGTGTAGCCTTGCTTTGGGATCGCAGGGGTCTTCGTAGCGTCTTCTCTCAACCGTCCTACCTCCAGCACCAGTAGTGGACCCCTTACGTTATGACAAAAATCAATTCGAACAGATTGTATGTACCCTGTACACTCCTGCACAGTTTATCTCATAGCAAAAAGTAAATATTCATCCCAGTCTGTAGGAAAATGCACGTATTAAGTATGCATCATAGATTTTAAAGTTTAGTGGAACCTTTCCAACACCATTATCACCATGACTGAGGGTAATAATCTGAGGAAAGGCTTTGCTTAATATCTAATAAGCTCAACACTTCTCTAAAAGCCTTAGCAGTAAAACTGGAACCTTGATCACTTTGAATAGTCCGTGAAATGGGATATAAATCTAATGAGGGCTTTTAAGATTGTCTTAGTATTACTGCTACGCATGGGAACTGCCTGTGAATACCTACTAGCATTATCAAGAATGATGAAGTTGTATTGGTTACCTGACTTAGCCTTAAGTAGAGCTCCAACACCGTCCATGGTCAGGTCTGCAAAAGGTTCTCCATCAGCTGGTATAGGACGAAGTGAAGCAAGGAACACTACACTAGACATCACTGGGAACACTACACTAGACATCACTGAGAACACTACACTAGACATCACTGAGAACACTACACTAGACATCACTGAGAACACTACACTAGACATCACTGAGAACACTACACTAGACATCACTGAGAACACTACACTAGACATCACTGAGAACACTACACTAGACATCATTGGGAACACTACACAAGACATCACTGAGAACACTACACAAGACAACACTGAGAACACTACACAAGACAACACTGAGAACACTACACAAGACAACACTGAGAACACTACACAACACAACACTGAGAACACTACACAAGACAACACTGGGAACACTACACAAGACAACACTGGGAACACTACACAAGACAACACTGAGAACACTAAACAAGACAACACTGAGAACACTACACAAGACAACACTGGGAACACTACACAAGACAACACTGAGAACACTACACAAGACATCACTGAGAACACTACACAAGACAACACTGGGAACACTACACAAGACAACACTGAGAACACTACACAAGACAACACTGAGAACACTACACAAGACATCACTGAGAACACTACACAAGACATCACTGAGAACACTACACAAGACAACACTGAGAACACTACACAAGACATCACTGAGAACACTACACAAGACAACACTGAGAACACTACACAAGACAACACTGAGAACACTACACAAGACATCACTGAGAACACTACACAAGACAACACTGAGAACACTAACACAAGACAACACTGAGAACACTACACAAGACAACACTTAGAACACTACACAAGACAACACTGAGAACACTACACAAAGACAACACTGGAAACACTACACAAGACAACACTGGGAACACTACACAAGACAACACTGAGAACACTACACAAGACAACACTGAGAACACTACACAAGACAACACTGAGAACACTACACAAGACAACACTTAGAACACTACACAAGACAACACTGAGAACACTACACAAGACAACACTGGGAAACACTACACACGACATCACTGAGAACACTACACAAGACAACACTGAGAACACTACACAAGACATCACTGAGAACACTACACAAGACAACACTGAGAACACTACACAAGACAACATGAGAACACTACACAAGCATCACTGAGAACACTACACAAGACAACACTGAGAACACTACACAAGACAACACTGAGAACACTACACAAGACAACACTTAGAAACATACACAAGACATCACTGAGAACACTACACAAGACAACACTGAGAACACTACACAAGGACAAACACTGAGAACACTACACAAGACAACACTGAGAACACTACACAAGACAACACTGAGAACACTACACAAGACAACACTGAGAACACTACACAAGACAACACTGAGATCACTACACAAGACAACACTGAGAACACTACACAAGACAACACTTAGAACACTACACAAGACAACACTGAGAACACTACACAAGACAACACTGAGAACACTACACAAGACAACACTGAGAACACTACACACGACATCACTGAGAACACTACACAAGACAACACTGAGAAACACTACACAAGACATCACTGAGAACACTACACAAGACAACACTGAGAACACTACACAAGACAACACTGAGAACACTACACAAGACATCACTGAGAACACTACACAAGACAACACTGAGAACATACACAAGACAACACTGAGAACACTACACAAGACAACACTTAGAACACTACACAAGACAACACTGAGAACAACTACACAAGGACAACACTGGAAACACTACACAAGACAACACTGGGAACACTACACAAGGACAACACTGGGAACACTACACAAGACATCACGGGAAACACTACACAAGACATCACTGAGAACACTACACAAGACATCACTGAGAAACACTACACAAGACAACACTGAGAACACTACACACGACATCACTGAGAACACTACACAAGACAACACTGAGAACACTACACAAGACATCACTGAGAACACTACACAAGACAACACTGAGAACACTACACTAGACAACACTGAGAACACTACACAAGACATCACTGAGAACACTACACAAGACAACACTGGGAAACACTACACACGACATCACTGAGAACACTACACACGACTCACTGAGAACACTACACAAGACAACACTGAGAACACTACACAAGACAACACTGAGAACACTACAAGACAACACTGAGAACACTACACAAGACAACACTGAGAACACTACACAAGACAACACTGAGAACACTACACACGACATCACTGAGAACACTACACACGACATCACTGAGAACACTACACAAGACAACACTGAGAACACTACACAAGACAACACTGGGAACACTACACAAGACAACACTGAGAACACTACACTAGACAACACTGAGAGAACACTACACACGACATCACTGAGAACACTACACTAGACAACACTGAGAACACTACACTAGACAACACTGAGAAACACTACACTAGACAACACTGAGAACACTACACAAGACAACACTGAGAAACCACTACACTAGACATCACTGAGAACACTACACAAGACAACACTGGAACACTACACAAGACAACACTGGGAACACTACACAAGACAACACTGGGAACACTACACAAGACAACACTGAGAACACTACACAAGACAACACTGAGAACACTACACAAGACAACACTGGGAAACACTACACAAGACAACACTGAGAACACTACACAAGACAACACTGAGAACACTACACAAGACAACACTGAGAACACTACACAAGACAACACTGGGAACACTACACACGACATCACTGAGAACACTACACTAGACAACACTGAGAACACTACACTAGACAACACTGAGAACACTACACAAGACAACACTGAGAACACTACACAAGACAACACTGAGAACACTACACTAGACAACACTGAGAACACTACACTAGACAACACTGAGAACACTACACAAGACAACACTGAGAACACTACACAAGACAACACTGGAAACACTATACAAGGACAACACTGAGAACACTACACAAGACAACACTGAGAACATACACAAGACAACACTGGGAACACTACACAAGACAACACTGGGAACACTATACAAGACAACACTGAGAACACTACACAAGACAACACTGAGAACACTACACAAGACAACACTGAGAACACTACACAAGACAACACTGAGAAACACTACACAAGACAACACTGAGAACACTACACAAGACATCACTGAGAACACTACACAAGACAACACTGAGAACACTACACAAGACAACACTGAGAACACTACACAAGACAACACTGAGAACACTACACAAGACAACACTGAGAACACTACACAAGACATCACTGAGAACACTACACAAGACAACACTGAGAACACTACACAAGACAACACTGAGAACACTACACAAGACAACACTGAGAACACTACACAAGACAACATGAGAACACTACACAAGGACATCACTGAGAACACTACACAAGACATCACTGAGAACACTACACTAGACAACACTGAGAAACTACACAAGAAAACATTGAGAACACTACAAAAGGGACAACACTGAGAACACTACACAAGACAACACTGAGAACACTACACAAGACAACACTGAGAACACTACACAAGACAACACTGAGAACACTCACAGACAACACTGAGAACACTACACAAGACAACACTGAGAACACTACCCCACGACATCACTGAGAAACACTACACAAGCTTCACTGAGAACACTACACACGACATCACTGAGATACACTACACAAGACAACACTGAAAAACACTACACAAGACAACACTGAGAACACTACACAAGCCCAACACTGAGAACACTACACAAGCCCACACTGGGAAAACACTACAAAAGACAACACTGAGAACACTAACAAAGACAACACTGAGAAAACTACAAAAGGGACAACCGGGGAACACTACACAAGACAAACACTGAGACACTACACAAGGGACAATACTGGGAAACACTACAAAAGGGAACCCAACTGGGAACATACACAAGACAACACTGGGAACACTACAAAAGACAACACTGGAAACACTAACAAGACAACACGGGGAAAACACTACACAAGACATCATGGGAACACTACACAAGACAAACACTGAGAACACTACACACGACATCACTGAGAACACTACACAAGACATCACTGAGAACACTACACAAGAAAACACTGGAAACACTACACAAGACAACACTGGGAAACTTACAAAAGACATCACTGGGAACACTACACAAGACAACACTGAGAACACTACACAAGACAACACTGAGACACACACAAGACAACACTGAGAACATACAAAAGAAAACACTGGGAACATCAAAAGAATATGGGAACACTACACAAGAAAACACTGAGAACACTCACAAGAAAACACTGAGAACATACCAAGCAACATGAGAACCTACACAAGAAACACGGGAAAACCTAACACGACATCACTGGAACACTAACACGACATCATGAGAACACTACACAAGACAAACCTGAAAAAACAACACACGACATCACTGAGAACCTACAACGACAATGAGAAATACACAAGAAAACGGGGGAAACACTAACACGACATCACTGAGAAAACTACACACGCATCACTGAAAACACTACACACGAAACATGAGACATACACACGAATCATGGAACACTACACAAAACACTGGGAACACTACACAACCTCATGAGAACATAACCGACACACTGAGAACATACAAGACAACACGGGAACTCACAAGAAACACTGAAAACACTCCCACGAAAACACGGGGAACACTACACAAGCAACCTGAGAACACTCACAAGACAACACGAGAACACTACACAGGACAAACTGGAACACTACACAAGAAACACTGAGAACATACACAAGACAACACTGGAACATACAAAAAAAACCACTGGGAAACAAAACACGACCACAAAAAAACACAAACAAGACAACACGGGAAACATAAAAGAAAACACTGAGAACACTACACAAGCAAAACTGAGAACACTACACAAGCAACACTGAGAAAACTACAAAAAGACAACACGGGAACACTACAACGACATCACTGAGAACATCACAACAACACTGAAAACACTACACAGAAAATGAGAACACACACAAGAAAAACACTGAAAACAACACAAGACAACTGAGAACACAAAACAAAAAAAAAAACCATGGGAACCTACACACGACATCATGAAAAAACATAAAAAGGGAAAAACATGGAACACTACAAAGAAACCTGAGAACATACACACGCACCCTGAGAACACTACACCGACTCACTGAGAAAACACACAAGAAAACCCTGAGAAACTCCAAGACAACACTGAAAACATACACAAGACAACACTGGAACATACCAGCTCATGAGAAACTCCCAAGGGCATCACTGGAACACTACCAGACTCAGAAAAACACTACACACGACTCACTGAGAACACTCACACACATCCTGGAACACTAAAAAGACATCATGAGAAACTAACAGACAACACTGAGAACACTACAAAAGACAACACGAAAACACTACACAAGCAACACTGAGAACACTACACAAGAAAACACTGAGAAAAATACACAAGAATCACTGAGAACACTACACACGACATCACTGAGAAACTAAACAAGACATCACTGAAAAACACACACACGACATCACGGGGAAACACTACCAAGACAACACTGAAACACTACACAAGACAACACTGAAAAACACCAAGACAAACGAGAACATAACAAGACATCACTGAGAACACTACACACGAATCATGAGAACACTACACAAGAAAAAATGAGAACACTACACAAGACAACATGAAAAACACTACACAAGAAAAACATGAGAAAACACACAAGAAAACATAAAGAACCTACACAG
>NC_069401.1:9889770-9932270 GCF_026875155.1 Cherax quadricarinatus
GTGTGTCACTCATCACGGTTGCACTCATGCAGTGTGCACTCACCCGGTGTGTCAGACAGTCAGACAATCAATCAACCACTAGTGAACCCGTCATCACACTAACTGCTCAGCCAGTCAATCCCTCGACCGTTTGCCTTACATTGATCGAGGCTAAACGAGGATAAACGCTTCCATTCCAAACTTTTTACACTCCGTGCAGCGGCGGCGGCAGCAGCGGCGGCGGCGGAGGCAGCAGCGGCGGCGGCAGCGGTGGCGGAGGTCAGCAGGTGGTGTTAACCACTGGTGGCTTGAACACTTTTTAATATGGGTGACCTACGCCGAGGTTCAGGTGACCCGTGAGGGAAGTGCACCTGGACCAGGTCAGGTCACGGTCTCACCTGTCAGGGGTCACTGTTGCAGGGGCGGGCCAGCTGTCTGGTCGATCAGGGGGCGAGGGGAAGGTTTGGGGGTGGAGGGAAAAAAGGGGGATAAGAGGGAAGAAGAGGGGAGGAATGGTGAGGAAAGAGGGGGGAGGGGGTGTTGGGGGTGAAGGAACAAGCAAATTCTCTGCTTTTCAAAATATTCACCAGAATAATAAAAAAAAAAAAAGTTGAGTTACCCATCAAAAACTCTCCAGCAAAGAAACCATTCTTTTGTTCTCTATATCCCCCAAAGCAAAAATATATATAATTAAAATCAATACCAATACAGTATTTAAAAAAGTTTTCAGTATATTAAAAAAAAATATAATTATTTACATTACTTTCGGTGACTTTGAAAACAGAGTAACATTTACCCCGCTATACTGACAGTAAAATATCAACTAACTCATTTGATTTAATTAACTCAAAATTTTCTACCACACAAATAAAACTATTATTCTTTCTATCGAAGCAACGTAAAATTGTCTCTTTGACAAACATAAAAAAATATTAGCCACCAAAACAGTGAGAGAAAATTCCTAATATCATAATTAATCTCGGAAATCGCAGAGTTGAAACTATTATTGTTACCCTTTGATTGACGTTTTCTGTTTACTCGCCGTATTATTATTAAATTATTATTGTTATTGTTACCATTGTTATTATTAAGTGATGAGTGGGACTGCGGGAACCCTCAGGACACGAATTATAATTTCAGTAGTGCTCTTTAGCACATACTTCCTCTCAGTTTTTACTCTGGAAGATATACTAGCGATATTCCAGAAATAATAAATTATGTAGAACAGGATGATAATAAACTATGCACGATTAGGGTCACAAGTGACATGGTTCTTAGGCAAATTGATAAATTAAAACCTAACAAATGCCCAGGCCCTGATGAATTGTATGCAAGGGTTCTAAAGGAATGTAATGAGGAGCTTAGCAAACCTCTGGCTAATCTTTTCAATATATCACTACAGACTGGCATGGTGCCAGGTAAGTGGAAAATGGCAAATGGGATACCTATTTTCAAAGCAGGTGACAGTCCTTAGCTTCGAACTATAGACCAACAAGCCTAACCTTCATTGTGGGAAAATTTATGGAATCAATAATTGTCGAGGCAGTTCGTAGCCACCTTGAAAAGCATAAATTAATCAACGAAACTCAGCATGGTTTTACAAAAGAGCGTTCCTGTCTTGCGAATTTATTAACTTTTTTCACTAAGGTATTTGAGGAGGTAGATCATGGTAATGAATATGATATTGTGTATATAGACTTCAGTAAGGTTTTTGACAGGGTCCCACATCAGAGACGATTGAGGAAAATTAAGGCACAAATTTTTTCCTGAATAGAGGCATGGTTGACAAATAGGCAGCAGAGAGTTTGCATAAATGGGGAGAAATCAGAGTGGGGAAGCGTTACGAGCGGTGTTCCACAGGGGTCAGTGTTGGGCCCCCTGCTGTTCACAATCTACATAAACGACATAGATGAGGGCATAAAGAGCGACATCAGCAAGTTTGCTGATGACACCAAAATAGGCCGTCGAATTCATTCTGACGAGGACATTAGAGCACTCCAGGAAGATCTGAATAGACTGATGCAGTGGTCGGAGAAGTGGCAGATGCAGTTTAATATAGACAAATGCAAAGTTCTAAATGTTGGACAGGAAAATAACCATACCACATATAAACTAAATAATGTCGATCTTAATATTACGGATTGCGAAAAAGATTTAGGAGTCCTGGTTAGCAGTAATCTGAAACCAAAACAACAGTGCATAAGTGTTCGCAATAAAGCTAATAGAATCCTTAGCTTCATATCAAGAAGCATAAATAATAGGAGTCCTCAGGTTGTTCTTCAACTCTATACATCCTTGGTTAGACCTCATTTAGATTATGCTGCACAGTTTTGGTCACCGTGTTATAAAATGGATATAAATGCTCTGGAAAACATACAAAAGAGGATGACAAAGTTGATCCCATGTATCAGAAATCTTCCCTATGAGGATAGACTGAGGTCCCTGAATCTGCACTCTCTAGAAAGGCGTAGAATTAGGGGGGATATGATTGAGGTGTATAAATGGAAGACAGGAATAAATAAAGGGGATGTAAATAACGTCCTGAAAATATCTAGCCAAGACAGGACTCGTAGCAATGGTTTTAAGTTGGAAAAATTCAGATTCAGGAAGGATATAGGAAAGTACTGGTTTGGTAATAGAGTTGTGGATGAGTGGAACAAACTCCCAAGTGCAGTTATTGAGGCTAAAACGTTGTGTAGTTTTAAAAATAGGTTAGATAAATACACGAGTGGGTGTGGGTGGGTGTGAGTTGGACCTGACTAGCTTGTGCTACTAGGTCAGTTGTTGTGTTCCTTCCTTAAGTGAATGTGACCTGCCCTGACTAGGTTGGGGCATTGGCTTAAGCCGGTAGGAGACTTGGACCTGCCTCGCATGGGCCAGTAGGCCTGCTGCAGTGTTCCTTCTTTTGTTATGTTCTTGACTGGCAGTCAGGGAGAACACAGGCAGCCTCGAACAGAGTTAGGTCATGGCTGTGATATTGCTATTACTGAGTGTTAGGTAAGACACATATGCAACAGTTAGGTATCTTTATTTCGAAACGTTTCGCCTACACAGTAGGCTTCTTCAGTCGAGTACAGAAAAGTTGATAGAAGCAGAAGATACTTGAAGACGATGTAATCAGTCCATCATCCTTAAAGTTTTGAGGTGGTCAGTCCCTCAGTCTGGAGAAGAGCATTGTTCCGTTGTCTGAAACAATATGAAGTTGAAGTGACAGGATGGAGCCTTTATATAGTGCCAGGAGGTGAGACGTAGGTTGCTTTGGGAGGACAGGTCCCTCTCAAACCCAGCCGTTCTCACTAGTAGAGGTTGTCGAAGTTGATGGTCTGTACCAAGATACCCTTGTGTTGCAGTGTCTGACACTATATAGTGTCTGGCACTATATAAGCTCCATCCTGTCACTTCAACTTCATATTGTTTCAGACAACGGAACAATGCTCTTCTCCAGACTGAGGGACTGACCACCTCAAAACTTTAAGGGTGATGGACTGATTACATCGTCTTCAAGTATCTTCTGCTTCTATCAACTTTTCTGTACTCGACTGAAGAAGCCTACTGTGTAGGCGAAACGTTTCGAAATAAAGATACCTAACTGTTGCATATGTGTCTTACCTAACAATCTGTCGGTATTTTATACCATTTTAATGTTCCTTCTGTCAGACACTGCAACACAAGGGTATCTTGGTACAGACCATCAACTTCGACAACCTCTACTAGTGAGAACGGCTGGGTTTGAGAGGGACCTGCCCTCCCAAAGCAACCTACGTCTCACCTCCTGGCACTATATAAGCTCCATCCTGTCACTTCAACTTCATATTGTTTCAGACAACGGAACAATGCTCTTCTCCAGACTGAGGGACTGACCACCTCAAAACTTTAAGGGTGATGGACTGATTACATCGTCTTCAAGTATCTTCTGCTTCTATCAACTTTTCTGTACTCGACTGAAGAAGCCTACTGTGTAGGCGAAACGTTTCGAAATAAAGATACCTAACTGTTGCATATGTGTCTTACCTAACAATCTGTCGGTATTTTATACCATTTTAATATTACTGAGTGGTAATCTGCTCTCACTAAACCGGCGGCGGAACAAGTAACATGATTTCTCAGTCATTTACATTAATTTAAGTGTGAAATCTGTCCCCCTCTCTCTCACAGACATAAACACACGTAGTGGAGGCAGGTCCCATACATAGCTTGTAAGAGGAGATAAGATAAAGCTCATGAAGCAGGGAGAGAATAGACTTAGTGGCGACCAGTGAAGAAGCGGGGCCAGGAGCTATGACTCGACCCCTGCAACCACAGATAGGTAAGTAAATAGGTAAGTACACATGTCATATATCAGGTCCATCTTGGAGTATGCAGCGCCAACATAAAACCGACATCTGATAAAACACATCAAATGACTGGAAAAAGTGCAGAGGTTTGCGAGGAGAGCAGTCGCCGGGTAACACAGCTCCTCACAGTTCCTCTGAAGAACGAACACTTGCCTTGGCTGGAGAAATGGTAAACGTTGAGCCGCTCAAAATAAGTGTGTCAAGAGTCCAGGAGAGACGGAGGCAGCTAAAACCAGTAAAGTGAAATTCAAGAATTTCAGAATACTTCTCATACGCAAAACCCAGGCAAAAAAAAATATTAGTATTAGGCCTTTGATTAGAGGAGAAATATTGTACTTCAATCCCAATACGATTCTAGTGTTCAGTGAGCCACTAATCAGCCTGAAGTGTAACGACCCAGTTAAGCTCATGGACAAGATGAAAAACATACAAACATCTCCATTATCTCTGATATAACTCTTACCCCCCTTGACTTCGAAAAAGCCATTGATTACATGCCAATACACACCACCTTAGGCCCTAACTCGTGAAACTCTATATTCACCAAGAATTGCAAAAAATTACTAACACGTGCCTTCAATATTGCATAGAGAAGGAGCCTGGATACTGGGATCATCCTAGTCATTGAAAAACACTGATGCAGACCCACTTCACTAAGGTGGCAGCAACAAAGCTATTGCAAAAAAAAGCAAAAACTATAGACAACAGAGCTGACGTCCCATTTATCAAGATTTCTGAAATGGTTTTAAGAAGCAAGATTAACAATCAGATGGAATCGCAACAGTTGCACAACCCAGGTCAACACGAGTTCAAAACAGGTCGTCTCTGCTTTTCTTCGTTGCTGGACATTTGTAACATGGTTTTGGTTATACTAGAAAAAATGCTAAATACAGAAGTAATGTATACCGACTTTGCAAAAGCCTTCGACAATTGCGACCATGGGGTAGCTGCAGATGGATATTTAACTTCCTAACAAATAGAACCTGAGTATAACCAGGAGCTACAACAGTGAAAAGTTGTGTCCCCCCAGGGCACGGTACTCGCCCCGGGCACGGTACTCGCCCCACTTTTCTTTCTCATTTTCATGTGTGGCATAGACAGGGACATAAACCATAACACTACAGTGACAGCCATAGAAGACACAGTGAGCCTCCAAGCTGATATATACCAAGTCTTCCAGTGATTTGATGAGGATTTGATGAGGTAAAAAGTTCATATTATAAGACCTGGTCAGATCTCACGTTCAAGGAGCACAACAATGTTATTATTGCAACTACAAGGACAGTGACAGGTTGGACTTAATAGAACTTTCAAAACAAGAGATACTAAGCCACTGATGACACTCTTCAATTCTCTCGTTCTCTCTAGACTGGAATATTGCTGTATATTAACAACCATCTTCAAGGTAGGCAAAATTACAGAATTGGAAAATGACCAGAAAACCTTGGCAGCTCGTATAAATTACTGGGAATGCTTGAACTCCCTAGAGCTGTACTCCTCTGAATATAGGCGAGAAACATACATCATAACCTACACCTGGAAGATATTGGAACGATTGTTCCCAAACCTACACACTGAAATTACTACTTATGAACACAAGAGGCTTGGCAGACGGTATTCTCTCAAGGGAGGGTCCTTGATGCTAGTGAGGGCCTCTTGATCTAGGGAATTGGATCTGTGCTCCGATTCCCTAAATTGAGTCTGAATACCTTCCAACCCCCCCCCCCCCACATGCGCTGTATAATCCTACGGGTTTAGCGCTCCCCCATGATAATAAAAATATTGGCAGACGGTACAGGATACCTCCAATGTGAAGCAGGAGAACAATGAGTACACAGAGAATAACTCGATGAGTGTTAAAGGCACCACGACCGTTCAGCACCCTCCCTTCATAAGTAAGATGGATTAACAACAAACTACTGGCTGTCTTCAAGAAGGAACTCGTCAAATTCCTCATACCAGCTCCTGATCAGCCGGGCTGTGGTGCATACGCGCTGGACTGCAGGTCCCAGACCAAGCCTGCTCTGGGACTGGGACGCGAAAGCAGTGGCCTCTGGAAGAAATTACATGTAACCTAGAGGCAGTCCCAGAGCTAAGGGAAACGAACCGAATCTGACGACATATTGGACGATAGATGATCCAGGGGAGACATAATAACTTCGTTTAAAATATTCAGATGAATGACAAGTGGACAGGAATATACTGTTGAGAGGTGAGAAACGGGCACAAGATGGCCCAGACGGAAGTTGAAAACACAAATAAGCCACAGTGACGTCAGGAAGTATTTTTTTCAGTCTAAAGGAAGTCAGCGACTCTGTTAGTATTTAACAGTAATAATAATAATAATAATAATAATAATAATAATAATAATAATAATAATAATATCTTTATTTCTACAAATACATGTACAAGGTATACAGACCATAGTTGACATCAATGACATACTATATAGAAAGCCACTTGTTATGCTGAGCATTTCCCGCAAATTAGGTCAGTTTTGTCCCAGGATGCGACCCACACCAGTCGACTAGCATCCAGGTACCTATTTTACATTGATGGGTGAACAGGGTCAGCAGGTGTCTTTTGAAAACACGTCCTAATGTTTTCCAGCTGTACCGGAGATTCGAACTCCGGACCTCAGTGTGCGAGCCATAGTGCGCTACCGATCCAGCTAAATTAGCGTGGAACAGTAGACTTACTACAGTGCTACCTGATTTGTTCCTCTATGAATGTTGGTCTTTCCTACTGTGCGGTATACTGATGAGGGGACCAGCTAGCACTCGAAATATACACACTGATGTCCATTGTTGCTTTTCTGTCTACATGTGGAATACCTCCCCCCCCCCCACACACACATAAAGAAATGAAGCACTAAATTATAGACCAGTGTCACTGACATGTATAGTATGCATAGTCTTGGAAAAGATTATCAGGAGGAAAGTTGTGGAACACCTGGAACGGAACAAGAGTATAAACGACAACCAGCAGGGATTCATGGAAGGCAAATCCTGTATCACAGACCTTTTGGAGTTTTATGATAAAGTAACAGAAGTAAGACACGAGAGAGAAGGGTGGGTTGATTGCATTTTCTTGGACTGCAAGAAGGCCTTTGACACAGTTTGTTGCAGCCCCCTACCAAACTAGTGGTTAAATGGTTAACCTGCCGGCCGGCAGTACCACTGGGTAAGTAATCGTGGGGACTGCTGAGCCGGCCTTGGAGCATTATGTACCTGAACACCTCACGGTACGCAGCTAAGCAGTAGGTACCTGAACACCTAATGGTACACATCTACTGGCCTTAGAAGCAGTAGGTACCTGAACACCTAATGGTACACATCTACTGGCCTTAGAAGCAGTAGGTACCTGAACACTAATGGTACACATGTACTGGCAGTAGAGTATTCTACTGGCTTCTACTGATTTTAGAAGAAGCGCTCACCGCAGCTCACTGAGTCTGTTGGCCTCAGTTATTTGACGGCCGCATTCAGTGAGCTTGCAACATAGTGTGTGCTGCATCGGACCACCTTGCAGTGTGTCAACTGGTCTTGAAGGCGGTAAATAGTACTCGCCAGACCATCTTACGGTGTACTTCTACGGGCCTTGGAGAGTATTTACAGGACTGCCGGTGATGTCTGCGGACTCACCGCCTACGCTTGTCAACTGTGGGCCGGAGTCATCTGATGCTGTTTAGTGGGACATAACATGAAGAAAAGGTTGGAGTGTTACACTGAACTGGGCTAGGACCGTAGTGTGACACTTAGGGAAGTATGATGGAGTGGAACACTGAGATATGCTACAGGACCGTAGTGGAACACTGAGAAGAAAAGGGTGTCGTGTGACACTAAAGATGGCCTAGTTGTAGTGTACATTGAATAGTGTCATGTGACTGGTCTCTGATAAGAAAGACGCTATGGGTGATAGTGTGCGACGCAGAGACAAGGGTGTCGTGTGACACAGAGAAAAGGGTGTCAAGTGACACAGTTGAGAGGGAGCGTCACAACACACCACGGATAAGTGTCGTGTGAGACACGGAGCGTCATTTAAGGTGTCGTGAGACACAGAGTTGACTAATTTATTATTGTAAATGTTATTTATAATTTATTTTAGCATAGAGATATATATAGTGACACAGTAGTGTCAAGAGAGTTGTACCCTGCGTAGGGTCGGGAATTATTATAATTTTAAATGCTAATTATAATTTATTATTGTAACTTGTATATATTATCAGATGTTTATTAGTTAATTTTTATATTAAATTACAGATTAATTAATTTTAATGTGTATTTATGTATCCCGAAGTCTTTATTACAAAATGAGTAACTACCATCTTATAAAAAACTTTTTTGTAACAGTTCCTCACAAGAGATTAGTACAGAAGCTAGAGGAACAGGCACGTATTACAGGGAGGGCACTGTAATGGATCAGAGAATACCTGACAGGGAAGCAACGAGTCATGGTACGTGATGAGGTATCACGGTGGGCGCCTGTGACGAGCGGGGTCCCACAGGGGTCAGTCCTAGGACCAGTGCTATTCTTGGTATATGTGAACGACATGATGGAAGGGATAGACTCAGAAGTGTCCCTGTTCGCAGATGACGTGAAGTTAATGAGGAGAATTAAATCAGACGCGGACCAGACAGGTCTACAAAGAGACCTAGACAGGCTGGATGTGTGGTCCAGAAACTGGCTCCTACAATTTAACCCCGCCAAATGCAAAGTCATGAAGATCGGAGAAAGCCAAAAAAGACTGCAGACAGTATAGGCTAGGTGGCCAAAGACTGCAAACCTCACTCAAGGAGAAAGACCTAGGAGTGAGTATAATACCGAGTACATCGCCAGAAGCACACATTAACCAGATAACTGCTGCGGCATATGGGCGCCTGGCAAACCTGAGAACAGCATTCCGGTACCTCAGTAAGGAATCGTTCAAGACTATACACTGTGTACGTCAGGCCCATACTGGAGTACACAGCACCAGTTTGGAACCCACACCTGGTCAAACATGTCAAGAAATTAGAGAGTGCAAAGGTTTGCAACAAGGCTAGTTCCACAGCTAAGGGGACTGTCCTATGAAGAAAGGTCAAGAGAAATTGGTCTGACAACACTGGATGACAGGAGGGTCAGGGGAGACATGATAACGACATACAAAATACTGCGTGGAATAGACAAGGTGGACAGACAGGATGTTCCAGAGAGGGGACACAGAAACAAGGGGTCACAATTGGAAGCTGAAGACTCAGATGAGTCAAAGGGATGTTAGGAAGTATTTCTTCAGTCATAGAGTAGTTAGGAAGTGGAATAGTCTGGCAAGCGTTGTAGTGGAGGCAGGAACTATACATAGTTTTAAGACGAGGTATGATAAAGCTCATGGAGCAGGGGGAGAGAGGACCTAGTAGCGGTCGGTGAAGAGCCGGGGCCAGAGCAGAGTCTCGACCCCTGCAACCACAACTAGGTGAGCTCACACACACACACAATGTCATCATAAATTCAGGATTTTCTCCCCATCAAAATTCGGTAATTTACGTTCACTGCTTCCTGGCTAAATTGTGTGTGTGTGTGTGTGTGTGTGTGTGTGTGTGTGTGAGCTCACCTAGTTGTGGTTGCCGGGGTCGAGCCATAGCACCTGGCCCCGCCTCTTCACTGGCCGCTACTTACTCTTCCTGTTCCACGAGCTTTATCATACCTCTTAAAGTTGCGTATGGATCCTGCCTCCACTACATCACTTCCCAGGCTATTCCTCTTCCTGACAACTCTGTGACTGAAGAAATACTTCCTAACATCCCAGTGATTCATCTGTGTCTTCAACTTCCAAATGTGTCCCCTTGCTGCTGTGTCCCATCTCTGGAACATCCTGTCTCTGTTAACCTTGTCGATTCCTCTCAGTATTTTATACGTCGTTATCATACCTTATCTATCTCTCCTGTCTTCCAGTGTCGTCAGGTCGATTTTCCTTAACCTCTTCTTGTAGGACGCACTCCTAGCTCCGGGACTCCTCTTGTTGCAAACCTTTGCACTTTCTCTAATTTCCTTACGTGCTCGACCAGGTGTGGGTTCCATACTGGTGCTGCATATTCCAATATATGTTTGACGTAACAGTGTACAGGGTCCTGAACGACTCCTTATCGAGATGTTGGAATGCTATTCCTCGGTTTGACAGTCGCCCGTATGCTGCAGCCGTTATTTGGTTGATGTGCGCCTCAGGAGATGTGCATGTGTACTCACCTATGTGTGGTTGCAGGGATCGATTCATAGCTTCTGGCCCCGCCACTTCACTGGTCGATACTAGGTCACTCTTTCCCTGAACCGTAAGCTTTATCATACCTCTTCTTAAGGCTATGTATTGAATTTGCCTCCACTACTTCACTCGCCAGATTATTCCACTTCCTGACAACTCTCCTTCATCCCTATGACTCATCTGGGTTTTCAGCTTCCAATTGTGGCTCCTTGTTCCTGTGTCCCATTTCTGAAACATTCGAACCCTGTCCACCTTGTCAATTCCTCTCGGTATTTTACACGTCGTTATCATGTCCCTCCTATCCTCCAGTGTCATCAGGTTGAGTTCTCTTATTCTCTCCTCGTAAGACATACCCTTCAGTTCCGGGACTAATCTTGTTGCAAACATTTGCACTTTCTACAATTTCTTGACGTGTTTGACTAAGTGTGGGTTCCATACTGGTGCTGGATACTCCAGTATGAGCCTGACGCACACGGTGTACAATTTTGTGAATGATTCCTTATGCAGATGTCGAAATGCTATTCTCAGGTTTGTCAAGCGCCCATATGCTGCAGCAGTTATTTGACTGATGTGTGCCTCAGGGGACATGTTCGTTATAATGCTTACCCCAAGATCCTTTTCTTTAAGTGACGTTTGCAGCCTTTGATTCCCTAACCTGTACTCCATCTACAGTCTTCTCTGACCTTCCCCAATTTTCATGACTTTGCACTTACTGGGGTTAAACTCCAAGAGCCATTTGTCGGACCAGACTTGTAGTCTGTCCAGATCCCCTTGTAATCTTAAGTGATCCTCGCCCGCTTGTATTCTCCTCATCAGTTTCACATCATCAGCGAACAGTGACACTTCTGAATCTATTCCTTCCATTATGTCACGTATACAAGAAACAGCACCGGACCTAGGACTGACCCTTGTGGAACCCCACTCGACACATGCGCCTACTCTGACACTTCATTATGTACCAACACTTGTTTTGTTCCTGTTAAGTACTCTCTGATCCACTGCAGTACTTTCCCTACTATTCCTGCCTGGTCCTCTAATTTTTGCACCAGTCTCTTGTGTGGTACTGTGTCAAAAGCCTTCTTGCAATCTAAGAAGATGCAATCTACCCATCCCTCTCTCTCCTGTCTTACTTCTGTTACCTTATAATAGAACTCAAGTATATTTGTGACACAGGATTTCCCATCTCTGAAGCCGTGTTGATTGTCATGTATGAACCCAATCCTTTCAATGTGTTCCACCACTCTTCTCCTGATCATCTTTTCCAAGACTTTACACACTAAACAAGTCAGTGACACTGGTCTGTAGTTTAACGCTACCTGTCTGTCTCCTTTCTTAAAAATTGGAACTACATTCGCTGTCTTCCACGCCTCAGGCAACTGCCCAATTTCGATAGATTTATTGAAGGTTGCTGCTAGTGCCACACACAGTTCCTCTGCTCCCTCTCTCAGGATCCATGGAGCTATGTGATCTGGACCCACCGCCTTTGAGGTATCTAGTTCACCTAGCAGTTTCTTCACCTCCTTCTTGCTTATGTGTACTGTGTCCAGCACCTGCTGGTGCACACTACCTCCATGGTTTGCTGGAAACATTCGTGTCTCTTTTGTGAATAGTTCTATAAATCTTGTGTGTAGTTCATCACATACTTCCTGGTCAGTCTTCGTGAGCTCTCCTCCTTCCTTCCTCAGCCTGACTACCTGGTCCTTGGCTCTTGCTTTTCTCTTAATGTCACTGAGTCTCTTCTTAAAGACTTCTATATGTGTTCCGGCCATATTTATGATATCCGCTGGTAGCAGGTTGGTACCTGCTGGTAGCAGGTTGATATCTGCTGGTAGCAGGTATCAACCCGATGGGGAAGTGGAGGGGAGAGGAAGTTAGAATGATGGGGGAGAGAAGAAGGGGTGATGAGGAGAGAATGATGGGGAGGAATGAGGCATGAGGGAAAGATAAGGAAGTGGAGGAGGTAAGAGATATCTGAGGGGAATAAGATAAGGAAAGAAAAGAAGTTGAGAAGGTAGACGAGGAAAGGGGAGATTGGAAGGGGATAAGGGGAGGATGATGATGGTAATGTAAGGGGAGGGGAGGTTGGTAGGGGAAGTAGGGAGGGCAGGTAGGTAGGGAAGGTAGGGAAGGGAGGTAGGTAAGGGAGGTAGGGAGGGGAGGTAGGTAGAAGAGGAGGGAGGGGGAAGTAGGATGGGGAGGGGAGGGTAGGGAGGGGAGGTAGGCAGAGGAGACGAAGTAGGCAAGAGGGGAAGGGGAGAGGAGGTAGGGAGGGGATGGAGGCAGGAGAGGAAGGGGAGGGGAGGTGTGGAAGAGAGGAATGGAAGAGGAGAGGAGGGGTGGGGAGGTAGAGAGAAGAGGAAGGGAAAGGGAAGGGAGGTTAGGAGGTAGGGCGGAGAGGAAGGGGAGAGGAAGGGGAGGGGAGGGGAGGGGAGGAGAGGAAGGGGAAAGGAATGGGGTTAAAAGTGTGCCATATGCGTGGGGAACCTCACCATCACCATAATCACCACCATATTGTTAACCCTCACGCATGACTCCCATTAAAATCTGGCCTCCCTCTAACATCCCCCCTCTCCACGAACCAATCACCCCTTCCCCTCCCAGGAGACCGGGGGACGAGAGGAGGAGCTACTGAGAAAGTCGAGACTGAACAGTGTTAGCCTTGTGTGTTAGTCCTTATGTGTGGAGAACCCTGGTGTGTGTGAGTGGTGAAACCTGGTGTGAGAGATTGGTGAACCCAGGTGTGTGAGAGTGGTGAACCCTGGTGTGTGAGAGTGGTGAACCCTGGTGTGTGAGAGTGGTGAACCCTGGTGTGAGAGATTGGTGAACCCAGGTGTGTGAGAGTGGTGAACCCTGGTGTGTGACAGTGTGAATCCTGGTGTGTGAGAGTGGTGAACCCTGGTGTGAGAGATTGGTGAACCCAGGTGTGGTGAAGAGTGGTGAACCCTGGTGTGTGACAGTGGTGAATCCTGGTGTGTGAGAGTGTGAACCTGGTGTAGAGATGGTGAACCCAGGTGTGTGGAGTGGTGAACCCTGGTGTGTGACAGATGTGATCCTGGTGTGTGAGGTGGTGAACCCTGGTGTGGAGAGATTGGTGAACCCGGTGTGTGAGAGTGGTGAACCCTGGTGTGTGACAGTGTGAATCCTGGTGTGTGAGAGTGGTGAACCCTGGTGTGTGAGAGTGGTGAATCCTGTGGTGTGAGAGTGGTGAACCTTGGTGTGTGAGAGTGGTAAACCCTGGTATGTGAGAGTGGTGAACCCTGGTGTGTGAGAGTGTTGAACCCTGGTGTGTGAGTGGTGAACCCTGGTGTGTGAGAATGGTGAGCCCTGGTGTGTGAGAGAGGTGAACCCTGGTGTGTGAGAGTGTTGAACCCTGGTGTGTGAGAGTGGTGAACCCTGGTTGTGAGAGAGGTGAACCCTGGTATGTGAGAGTGTGAACCCTGGTAGTGGAGGTACGAACCCTGGTGTATGAGAGTGGTGAACACTGGTGTGAGAGTGAACCCTGGTGTGTGAGAGTGGTGAAACCTGCTGTGTGAGAGTGGTGAACCCTGGTGTGTGAGAGTGGTGAACCCTGGTGTGTAAGAGTGGTGAACCCTGGTGAGTAAGAGTGGTGAACCCTGGTGTCTGAGTGGTGAACTCTGGTGTGTGAGAGTGGTGAACCCTGGTGTGTGAGAGTGGTGAACCCTGGTGTGTAGAGTGGTGAACCCTTGGTGTGTAAGAGTGGTGAACCCTGGTGAGTAAGTAGTGAGTGAACCCTGGTGTCTGAGTGGTGAACTCTGGTGTGTGAGAGTGGTGAACCCTGGTGTGTAGAGTGGTGAACCCTGGTATGTGGAGTGTGTGTGTGTGTGTGAGTGGTGAACCCTGGTTGTGAGAGTGGTGAACCCTGGTGTGTAGAGTAGTGAACCCTGGGTGTGATGTAGTGACTGTGTGAGTGGTGAACCTTGGTGTGTAGAGTGGTATACCCTTGTGTGGTGTGTGGTGAACCCTGGTGTGAGAACGTGTGTGAGAGTGGTGAACCCTGGTGTGTATGATGGTGGTGTAACCTGGTGTGTGTGTGTGGTGAACCCTGGTGTAGTGTGAGATGGTGAACCCTGGTGTGTGTTGGGTATGGTGAACCCTGGTGGTGTGTGGAGTGGTGAACCCTGGTGTGTGTGTGTGTGTGGTGAACCCTGGTGTGTGAGAGTGGTGAACCCTTGGTGTGTGTGTGGGTGAACCCTGGTGGTGTGTGGTGAACCCTGCTGTGTGTGTGGTGTGTGTTGGTTGAACCCTGGCTGTGTGTGTGTGGTGAACCCTGGTGTGTGTGTGTGTGTGTGGTGAACCCTGGTGTGTGAGTGTGTGGTGTGTGTGTGGTGAACCCTGGGTGTGTGTGTGATGTGTGTGTGTGTGTGTGTGTGTGATGTGTGTGTGTGGGGTGAACCCTGGTGAGTGTGTGTGGTGAACCCTGGTGTGTGTGTGTGTGTGAACCCTTGTGTGTGTGTGTTGTTTGGTGTACCCTGTGTGTGTGTGTGTGTGTGTGTGTGTGTGTGTGTGGTGAACCCTGGTATGTGTGTGTGGTGAACCCTGGAGTGTGTCAGTGGTGAACCCTGATGTGTGTGCATGGTGAACCCTGGTGTGTGTGTGTGTGGTGAACCCTGGTGTGTGAGAGTGGCGAACCCTGGTTTGTGTGTGTATGGTGAACCCTGGTGTGTGTGTGTGTGTATGGTGAACCCTGGTGTGTGTGTGTGTGTAGTGGAACCCTGGTGTGTGTGTGTGGTGAACCCTGGTGTGTGGTGGAAGTGGTGAACCCTGGTGTGTGAAAGTGGTGAACCCTGGTGAGTGTGAGTGGTGAACCCTGGTGAGTGTGTGTGGTGAACCCTGGTGTGTGTGGCGAGCTCTAGTGTTTGTGTGGTGAACCCTGGTGTGTGTGTGTGGTGAACCCTGGTATGTGCGTGAGTGGTGAACCCTGGTGTGTGTGTGTGGTGAACCCTGTTGTGTGTGGTGTACCCGGGAGTGCGTGTGTGTGGTGAACCCTGGTGAGTGTGTGGTGAACCCTGGTGAGTGTGTGTGGTGAACCCTGGTGTGTGTGTGTGTGTGGTGTACTCTGGTGTGTGTGGTGTACTCTGGTGTGTGCGTGTGTGTGTGGTGTACCCTGGTGTGTGTGTGTGTGGTGTACAGTGGTGTGTGTGTTGGTGAACCCTGGTGTGTGTGTGTGAACCCTGGTGTGTGAGTGTGGTGAACCCTGGTGTGTGTGTGGTGAACCCTGTGTGTGTATGTTGTTGAACCCTAGTGTGTGTGTGTGTGGTGAACCCTGGTGTGTGAGAGTGGTGAACCCTGGTGTGAATGGTGAACCCTGGTGTGTGAGAGTAGTGAACCCTGGTGTGTGTGTGTGTGGTGAACCTTGGTATGTGAGAGTATATACCCTTGTGTTGAGTGTTGTGTGTGGTGACCCTGGTGTGCGTGTGTGGTGGTGAACCCTGGTGTGGTGTGTGTGTGGTGAACCCTGGTGTGTGTGTGGTGGTGTACCCTGGTGTGTGTGTGTGGTGTACCCTGGTGTGTGTGTGTGTGGTGAACCCTGGTGTGTGAGAGTGGTGAACCCTGGTGTGTGTTTGTGTATGGTGAACCCTGGTGTGTGTGTGTGGTGTACCCTGGTGTGTGTGTGTGTGTGGTGAACCCTGGTGTGTGAGAGTGGTGAACCCTGGAGTGTGTGTGGTGAACCCTGGTGTGTGTGTGGTGAACCCTGCTGTGTGTGTGTGTGTGTGTGGTGAACCCTGCTGTGTGTTGTGTGTTGGTGAACCCTGGTGTGTGTGTGTGTGTGGTGTTGTGTGTGGTGTGTGGTGTGGTGAACCCTGGTGTGTGTGTGTGGTGAACCCTGGTGTGTGTGTGTGGTGAACCCTGGTGTGTGTGTGTTTGGTGAACCCTGGTATGTGTGTGTGTGGTGAACCCTGGAGTGTGACAGTGGTGAACCCTGATGTGTGTGTATGGTGAACCCTGGTGTGTGTGTGTGGTGAACCCTGGTGTGTGAGAGTGGCGAACCCCGGTTTGTGTGTGTATGGTGAACCCTGGTGTGTGTGTGTGTATGGTGAACCCTGGTGTGTGTGTGTGGTGTACCCTGGTGTGTGAAAGTGGTGAACCCTGGTGTGTGAAAGTGGTGAACCCTGGTGAGTGTGAGTGGTGAACCCTGGTGAGTGTGTGTGGTGAACCCTGGTGTGTGCGTGAGTGGTGAACCCTGGTGTGTGTGTGGTGAACCCTGGTGTGTGTGGTGTACCCGGGTGTGCGTGTGTGTGGTGAACCCTGGTGTGTGTGTGGTGAACCCTGGTGTGTGTGTGGTGAACACTGGTGAGTGTGTGGTGAACCCTGGTGAGTGTGTGTGGTGAACCCTGGTGTGTGTGTGTGTGGTGTGTGGTGTACTCTGGTGTGTGTGTGTGATGTGGTGTACCCTGGTGTGTGTGTGTGTGTGGTTGTACAGTGGTGTGTGTGTGTGTGGTGTACAGTGGTGTGTGTGTGTGTGGTGAACCCTGGTGTGTGTGTGTGGTGAACCCTGGTGTGTGGAGTGTGGTGAACCCTGGTGTGTGTATGTGTTGAACCCTAGTGTTGTGTGATGTGTGTGTGTGTGTGAACCCTGTGTGGTGTGTGTGGTGGTGTGGATGAACCGGTGTTGTGTGGTGAACCCTGGTGTGTGTGATGGTGTAACCGTGTGTGTGTGTGGTGAACCCTGGTGTGTGTGTGTGTAGGTTTGAACCCTGGTGTTGTGTGTGTGGTGAACCTGGTGTGTGTGTGTGTGTGTGGTGTGTGTGTGTGTGTGGTGTGTGTGAGTGGTGAACCCAGTGTATGTGTGTGTGTGGTGTAACCCTGGTGTGTGAGAAGTGGTGAACCCATGGTGATGTTATTGGTGAACCCTGGTGTGTGAGAGTGGTTAACCCTGGTGTGTAGATGAATGGGGGAAAACCCTGGTGTGTGAGAGTGATGAACCCTGGTGTGTGAGAGTGGTGAACCCTGGTGTGTGAGAGTGATGAACCCTGGTGTGTGAGAGTGTTGAACCCTGGTGTGTATGAGTGGTGAACCCTGGTGTGTGAGAGTGGTAAACCCTGGTGTGTGAGAGTGGTGAACCCTGGTGTGTGAGAGTGGTGAATCCTGGTGTGTGAGAGTGATGAACCCTGGTGTGTGAGAGTGGTGAACCCTGGTGTGTGAGAGTGATGAACCCTGGTGTGTGAGAGTGGTGAACCATGGTGTGTGAGAGTGTTGAACCCTGGTGTGTGAGAGTGGTGAACCCTGGTGTGCGAGAGTGGTGAACCCTGGTGTGTGAGAGTGGTGAACCCTGGTGTGTGAGAGTGTGAACCCTTGTGTGTGAGAGTGGTAAGCCCTGGTGTGTAGAGTGGTGAACCCTGGTTGTGTGGGGTGAATTTGGTGGGAATCTGGTGTGTGATAGTGGTGAACCCTGTTGTGTAAGTGGTGAACCCTGGTGTGTGAGAGTTGTGAACCCTTGTGTGTGAGTGTGGTGAACCCTGGTGTGTGAGAGTGGTGAACCCTGGTGTGTGTGTGTGTGGTGAACCCTGGTGTGTGTGTGTGTGTGGTGAACCCTGGTGTGTGTGTGCTGAACCCTGGAGTGTGAGAGTGGTGAACCCTGGAGTGTGAGAGTAGTGAACCCTGGTGTGTGTGTGTGGTGAACCCTGGTGTGTGAGAGTGGTGAACCCTGGTGTGTGAGAGTGGTGAACCCTGGAGTGTGAGAGTAGTGAACCCTGGTGTGTGTGTGTGGTGAACCCTGGTGTGTGAGAGTGGTGAACCCTGTGTGTTTGTGATTGTGTGTGTGTGTGAGTATGTGTGGTTGCGTGTGTGTGTGTGTGTGTGTGTGGTGAACCCTGGTTGTGTGTGTGTGTGGTGAACCCTGGTGTGGTGAGAGTGGTGAACCCTGGTGTGTGTGTGGTGAACCCTGGTGTGGTGTGTGTGGTGAACCCCTGGTGTCTGTGAGTTGTGGTGAACCCTGTGTGTTGTGTGTGTGGTGTAGCCTGGTGTAATGGTGTTGGTGTGTGTGTGTGTGTGTAGTGGTGTGGTGAACCCTGGTGTGAGATGTGGTGAACCCTGGTGTGTGTGTGGTGAACCCTGGTGTGTGAGATGTGGTGAACCCTTGGTGTGTGAACGTGTGGGTGGTTACCCGGTGTGTGTGTGTGGTGAATCCTGGTGTCTGTAGAGTGGTGAACCCTGGTGTGTGTGTGTGTGTGTAGTGCCTGGTGTGTGTGTGTGTGTGTGTGGTGAACCCTGGTGTGTGTGTTGGGTGAACCCATGGTGTGTGTGTGGTGAACCCTGGTGTGTGTGTGTTGTTGAACCCTGGTGTGTGTGTGGTGAACCCTGGTGTGTGTGTGGTGTACCCTGGTGTGTGTGTGGGTGAACCCTGTGGTGTATGTGTGGTGAACACTGGAGCGTGTGTGTGGCGACCCTGGTGTTGTGGTGGTGAACCCTGGTGTGTGGTGTGGTGTGGGGGTGTACCCTGGTGTGTGTGTGTGTGAGGGTGAACCGTGGTGTGTGTGAGTTGGTGAATCCTGGTGTGTGTATGTGGTGAACCCTAGTGTGTGTGTGTGTGTGGTGTGTGGTGAACCCTGGTGTGTGTGTGATGAACCTGGTGTGTGTGTGTGTGGTGAACCCTGGTGGTGTGGTGGTGTACCGTGGTGTGTGGAGGTGAACCCTGGTGTGTGTGTGTGGTATGGTGAACCCTGGTGTAGTGTGTGTGTGTGTGTGAACCCTGGTGTGTGTGTGTGTGTGTGTGGTGAACCCTGGTGTGTGTGTGTGGTGTACCCTGGTGTGTGAGAATGGTGAACCCTGGTGAGTGTTATTGGTGAACCCTGGTGTGATGTGATGAGTGAGGTGAACCCTGGTGTGTGAGAATGGCGAACCCTGGTGTTTGAGAGTGGTGAACCCTGGTGTGTGAGTGGTGAACCCTGGTGTGTGAGAGTGGTGAACCCTGGTGTGTGAGAGTGGTGAACCCTTGTGTGTGAGAGTGGTGAACCCTGGTGTGTGAGAGTGGTAAACCCTATTGCGTGAGAGTGGTGAACCCTGGTGTGCGAGAGTGGTGAACCCTGGTGCGTGAGAGTGGTGAACCCTGGTGTATGATAGTGGTGAACCCTGGTGTGTGAGAGTGGTGAACCCTGGTGTGTGAGTGGTGAACCCTGGTGTGTGAGTGGTGAACCCTGGTGTGTGAGTGGTGAACCCTGGTGTGTGAGTGGTGAACCCTGGTGTGTGAGAGTGTTGAACCCTGGTGTGAGTGGTGAACCCTGGTGTGTGAGTGGTGAACAATGGTGTGTGAGTGGTGAACCCTGGTGTGTGCGTATCGTGAACCCTGGTGTGTGCGAATCGTGAACCCTGGTGTGTGAGAGTGGTGACCCCTGGTGTGTGAGTGGTGAACCCTGGTGTGTGAGTGAACCCTGGTGTGTGAGAGTGGTGAACCCTGGTGTGTGAGAGTGGTGAACCATGGTATGTGAGAGTGGTGACCCTGGTGTGTGAGAGGGGTGAACCCTGGTGTGTGAGAGTGGTGAACCCTGGTGTGTGAGAGTGGTGAATCCTGGTGTGTGAGAGTGGTGAACCCTGGTGTGTGAGTGGTGAACCCTGGTGTCTGTGAGTGGTGAACCCTGGTGTGTGAGAGTAGTGAACCCTGGTGTGTGAGAGTGGTGAACCCTAGTGTGTGAGTGGTGAACCCTAGTGTGTGTGAGTGGTGAACCCTGGTGTGTGAGAGTGGTGAACCCTGGTGTGTGAGTGGTGAACCCTGGTGTGTGTGAGTGGTGAACCCTGGTGTGTGAGAGTAGTGAACCCTGGTGTGTGTGAGTGGTGAACCCTGGTGTGTGAGTGTGTGATAAACCCTGGTGTGTGTGTGGTGAACCCTGGTGTGT
Source organism: Cherax quadricarinatus (assembly GCF_026875155.1). NCBI lineage: Eukaryota > Metazoa > Arthropoda > Malacostraca > Decapoda > Parastacidae > Cherax > Cherax quadricarinatus. The sequence goes on from NC_069401.1 coordinate 9,910,170, forward strand.
GTGTGTGGTGTACCGTGGAGTGTGTGGTGAACCCTGTGTGTGTGTGTGTGGTGAACCATGGTGTGTGTGTGTTGGTGTATCCTGGTGTGTGTGAGAGTGGTGAACCCTGGTGAGTGTGTTGGGTGAACCCTGGTGTGTGGTGGTGAACCCTGGTGTGTGTGTATTGTGAACCCTGGTGTGTGTGTTGTGGTGAACCCTGGTGTGTTGTGTGTGTGTGTGAACCCTGGTGTGAGTGTGTGTTGTTGTAGGTGAACCCTGGTGTGTGTGTGTGTGTGTGTGTGGTGTGAGGTGTGAACCCTGGTGTGTGTGTGTGATGAACCCTGGTGTGTGAGAGTGGTGAACCCTGGTGAGTGTTATTGGTGAACCCTGGTGTGTGAGAAGTGCGTAACCCTGGTGTGTGAGAGTGGTGAACCCTGGTAGTGTGAGTGGTGAACCCTGGTGGTGTAGTAGGTGGTGAACCCTGTGTGTGGAGTGTGGAACCCTGGTGCGTAGAGTGGTGAACCCTGGTGTGCGAGAGTGGTGAACCCTGGTGCGTGAGTGTGTGAACCCGGGTGTGTGATAGGTGGTGAACCCTGGTGTGTGGAGTGGTGAACCCTGGTGTGTGAGAGTGGTGAACCCTGGTGTAGATTAGTGGTGAACCCTGGTGATATGATAGTGGTGAACCCTGTGGTGTGAGAGTGGGTGAACCTGGTGTGTGATGTGGTTGGAACGCCTGGTGTGTGAGAGTGGTTGAACGCCGTGGTGTGTAGAGTGGTTGAACCCTGGTGTTGTGGTTGGTGAACCCTGGTGTGTGAGAGTGTTGGAACCCTGGTGTGTAGTGGTGAACCCTGTGTGTGTGAGAGTGGTGAACCATGGTTGTGTGTGTGGTGAACCCTGGGTTTGAGTGGTGAACCGTGGTGTGTGTGGCGTATTCGTGAACCCTGGTGTGTGCGAATCGTGAACCCTGGTGTGTGATGTGGTGAACTCTGGTGTGTGAGTGGTGTGAACCTGGTGTGTGAGTGAACCCTGGTGTGTGAAGTGGTGAACGCGGTGCGTGATGTGTGTAGTACCCTGGTGTGTGAGAGTGGTGAACCATGGTGTGTGAGAGTGGTGAACCCTGGTGTGTGAGAGTGTTGAACTCCGGTGTGAGTGGTGAACCCTGGTGTGTGAGAGTGGTGAACCATGGTGTGAGTGGTGAACCCTGGTGTGAGAGTGGTGAACCGTTGTGTGTGCGTATCGTGAACCCTGGTGTGTGCGAATCGTGAACCCTGGTGTGTGAGAGTGGTGAACTCTGGTGTGTGAGTGGTGAACCCTGGTGTGTGAGTGAACCCTGGTGTGTGAGAGTGGTGAACGCTGGTGCGTGAGTGGTGAACCCTGGTGTGTGAGAGTGGTGAACCATGGTGTGTGAGAGTGGTGAACCCTGGTGTGTGAGAGGGGTGAACCCTGGTGTGTGAGAGTGGTGAACCCTGGTGTGTGAGAGTGGTGAATCCTGGTGTGTGAGAGTGGTGAACCCTGGTGTGTGAGTGGTGAACCCTGGTGTGTGTGAGTGGTGAACCCTGGTGTGTGAGAGTAGTGAACCCTGGTGTGTGAGAGTGTGTGTGGTGAACCCTGTGTGTGTGGAGTGAGTGGTGAACCCTGGTGTTGTGGTGATGTGGTGAACCCTGGTGTGTGAGAGTGGTGAACCCTGGTGTGTGAGAGTGGTGAACCCTGGTAGTGTGTAGTGGTGAACCCTGGTGTGTGTGAGTGGTGAACCCTGGTGTGGAGAGTAGTGAACCCTAGTGTGGTGTGATGTGTGTTGGTGGAACCCTGGTGTGTGAGAGTGGTGTACCCTTGATTGTGTGTGGTGTGGGTAAACCCTGGTGTGTGTGTGTGGTATCTCCCTAATTGACTCACCTAGTTGGGTTGCAGGGGTCGAGACTCAGCTCCTGGCCCCGCCTCTTCACTGATCGCTACTGGATCCTCTCTCTCTCTGCTTCCTGAGCTTTGTCATACCTCTTCTTAAAACTATGTATGGTTCCTGCCTCCACTACTTCACTTGCTAGGCTATTCCACTTGCTGACAACTCTATGACTGAAGAAATACTTCCTAACGTCCCTGTGACTCGTCTGAGTCTTCAGCTTCCAGTTGTGACCCCTTGTCCCTGTGTCCCCTCTCTGGAACATCCTATCTCTGTCCACCTTGTCTATTCCCCGCAGTATCTTGTATGTCGTTATCATGTCTCCCCTGACCCTTCTGTCCTCCAGTGTCGTCAGTCCGATTTCCCTTAACCTTTCCTCGTACGACATTCCCTTGAGCTCTGGGACTAGCCTTGTTGCAAACCTTTGTACTTTCTCTAACTTCTTGACGTGCTTGACCAGGTGTGGGTTCCAGACTGGTGCTGCATACTCCAGTATGGGCCTAACATACACAGTGTACAGTGTCTTGAACGATTCCTTATTGAGGTATCGGAACGCTATTCTCAGGTTTGCCAGGCGCCCGTATGCTGCAGCGGTTATTTGGTTGATGTGTGCCTCCGGTGATGTACTCGGTGTTATGGTCACCCCAAGGTCTTTCTCCCTGAGTGAGGTCTGTAGTCTTTGTCCACCTAGCCTATATTCTGTCTGCGGTCTTCTTTGCCCCTCCCCAATCTTCATGACTTTGCATTTGGCTGGATTGAATTCGAGGAGCCAGTTACTGGACCACATGTCCAGCCTCTCCAGGTCTCTTTGCAGTCCTGCCTCATCCTCGTCCGATTTAATTCTTCTCATCAACTTCACGTCATCTGCGAACAGGGACACTTCAGAGTCTATTCCTTCCATCATGTCGTTCACATATATCAAAAATAGCACTGGTCCTAGAACTGACCCCTGTGGGACCCCGCTGTGTGTGTGTGTGTGTGTGTGTGTGTGTGTGTGTGTGTGTGTGTGTGTGGTGAACCCTGGTGTGTGTGTGTGTGGTGAACCCTGGTGTGTGTGTGTGTGTGTGTGTGTGTGGTGAACCCTGGTTTGTGTGTGTGGTGTACCCTGGTGTGTGAGTGGTGAACCCTGGTGTGTGTGTGGTGAACCTTGGTGTGTGTGTGTGGTGTACCCTGGTGTGTGTGTGTGTGGTGCACCCTGCTGTGTGAGAGTGGTGAACCCTGGTGTGTGTGTGGTGAACCCTGGTGTCTGAGAGTGGTGAACCCTGGTGTGTGTGTGTGTGGTGTAGCCTGGTGTGTGTGTGTGTGTGTGTGTGGTGAACCCTGGTGTGTGTGTGGTGAACCCAGGTGAGTGTGTGCGGTGAACCCTGGTGTGTGTGTGTTTGTGTTGAACCCTGGTGTGTGTGTGTGGTGAACCCTGGTGTGTGTGGTGTACCCTGGTGTGTGTGTGGTGAACCCTGGTGTGTGTGTGTGGTGAACACTGGTGCGTGTGTGTGGCGAGCCCTGGTGTGTGTGTGGTGAACCCTGGTGTGTGTGTGTGTGTGTGGTGTACCCTGGTGTTTGTGTGTGGTGAACCCTGGTGTGTGAGAGTGGTGAACCCTGGTGTGTGTGTGGTGAACCCTGGTGTGTGTGTGTGGTGTACCCTGGTGTGTGTGTGTGTGGTGCACCCTGGTGTGTGAGAGTGGTGAACCCTGGTGTGTGTGTGTGGTGAACCCTGGTGTCTGAGAGTGGTGAACCCTGGTGTGTGTGTATGGTGTAGCCTGGTGTGTGTGTGGTGTGTGAGTGTGTGTGTGTGTGTGGTGAACCCTGGTGTGTGTGTGGTGAACCCTGGTGTGCGTGTGTGGTGAACCCAGGTGTGTGTGTGTGGTGAACCCTGGTGTGTGTGTGTGTGTGTGTGTGTTGAACCCTGGTGTGTGTGTGTGGTGAACCCTGGTGTGTGTGTGGTGAACCCTGGTGTGTGTGTGGTGAACACTGGTGCGTGTGTGTGGCGAGCCCTGGTGTGTGTGTGTGTGGTGAACCCTGGTGTGTGTGTGTGTGTGTGTGGTGAACCCTGGTGTGTGTGTGTGTGGTGTACCCTGGTGTGTGTGTGTGTGGTGAACCCTGGTGTGTGTGTGTGGTGAACCCTGGTGTGTGAGTGTGTGATGAACCCTGGTGTGTGTGTGGTGAACCCTGGTGTGTGTGTGGTGTACCGTGGTGTGTGTGGTGAACCCTGGTGTGTGTGTGTATGGTGAACCCTGGTGTGTGTGTGTGGTGTACCCTTGTGTGTGAGAGTGGTGAACCCTGGTGAATGTTATTGGTGAACCCTGGTGTGTGAGAGTGGTGAACCCTGGTGAATGTTATTGGTGAACCCTGGTGTGTGAGAGTGGTGAACCCTGGTGTGTGAGAATGGCGAACCCTGGTGTGTGAGAGTGGTGAACCCTGGTGTGTGAGTGGTGAACCCTGGTGTGTGATAGTGGTGAACCCTGGTGTGTGAGAGTGGTGAACCCTGGTGTGTGAGAGTGGTGAACCCTGGTGTATGAGAGTGGTGAACCCTGGTGTGTGAGAGTGGTGAACCCTGGTGTGTGTGAGTGGTGAACCCTGGTGTGTGAGTGGTGAACCCTGGTGTGTGAGAGTGGTGAACCCTGGTGTATGAGAGTGCTCTCTCTATGCTACCCTTACGTCACCACCACCCATTTGTTGATTGTCTCATATGTGTGTGTGTGTTTTAAAATCTCGTATTATTATCAAAACTAAGCGCTACACCCACAAGGGTCATTAAGTTAAAATCTCGTAAGATTTGCAATGGTCACAGCATTGGCTGCTCATCCGCTATAGTGTTCACCATCACTTTTGTGCTGTTGTTGTCTTATTCTCAACTGGGCCTCCTGCTGTTTAATGACGGGTTGTCCGCATCAGTCTTGAGTGTGATAAGGTAAGATTTCGTTCGGATTTTTAACCCCGGAGGGTTAGCCACCCAGGATAACCCAAGAAAGTCAGTACGTCATCGAGGACTGTCTAACTTATTTCCATTGTGGTCCTCAAACTTGTCCCCCAGGATGCGACCCACACCAGGTGACTAACACCCAGGTACCTATTTGCTGCTAGGTGAACAGGACAACAGGTGTAAGAAAACGTGTCGAAATGTTTCCACCTGCCGGGAATCGAACCTGGGCCCTCCGTGTGTGAAGCGGGAATTTTAGCCACCAGGCCACCTTGTAGCTACTTGGTTCCCGTCTCTTTTTTCCTTCTCTGAGAATTCTACCGGTTTCTACTAGGTTGTGCTATTTCACCTTTTCTCTACCCTCTCTCTGTCCTTGCTCAGAATTTGATATCCTACGGGGAAGATAGCATATTATCATACCTGTGAGTCATGTCTAGTGTTGCTTCTCTTATTTGTTCGTTCAATTCGTTGTTCCTCTTTCTTATCGCCGTATGGCCCTTGTGGGTTTAGCGCTTACTTATGATCATAGTAACAGTCCTCTTTCTTATTCCCCTCTGTATCGCACTTTCTTTTCTCTCTCTTACCACGTTCTAGTTGTTACCGTCGTGTCTTCCAGATCCTGTACCCAGAGATTAGGAGGCATATGATAACAATAGAGGGGAGAGGAAGTGGGGGGGGGGGGGATTCTGGGTTAGGGATGCTTGTGGAGGAGGATGTTGTCTACCTGGAAAGGGGTAAGGATGGTACTCACCTATTTGTTGTTGCAGGGGTCGAGTCACAGCTCCTGGTCCCGAGGTGTGGAAGAAGGAGGATGGGAATGGATGTAGGGTGAGGTTGGTTTTAAGTTAGTGTTTGAGCATGGGCAGGGTGTGAGTTTGTGCATGGGCAGGGTGTGAGTTTGTGCATGGGCAGGGTGTGAGTTTGGCATGGGCAGGGTGTGTGTTTTGAGCATGGGCAGGGTGTGAGTTTGTGATGGGCAGGGTGTGAGTTTGTGCATGGGCAGGGTGTGAGTTTGTGCATGGGCAGGGTGTGAGTTTGAGCATGGGCAGGGTGTGAGTTTGTGCATGGGCAGGGTGTGAGGTCCTGTGTTTGCATGGCAGGGTGTGAGTTTGAGTATGGGCAGGGTTTTGAGTTTGTGCATGGGCAGGGTGTGAGTTTGAGCATGGGCAGGGTGTGAGTTTGTGCATGGGCAGGGTGTGAGTTTGTGCATGGGCAGGGTGTGAGTTTGTGCATGGGCAGGGTGTGAGTTTGTGCATGGGCAGGGTGTGAGTTTGAGTATGGGCAGGGTGTGAGTTTGTGCATGGGCAGGGTGTGAGTTTGAGCATGGGCAGGGTGTGAGTTTGTGCATGGGCAGGGTGAGTTTGAGCATGGGCAGGGTGTGAGTTTGTGCATGGGCAGAGTGTGAGTTTGAGCATGGGCAGGGTGTGAGTTTGTGCATGGGCAAGGTGTGAGTTTGTGCATGGGCAAGGTGTGGGTTTGAGCATTTGCAAGGTGTGGGTTTGAGCATGGGCAGGGTGTGGGTTTGAGCATGGGCAGGGTGTGAGTTTGAGCATGGGCAGGGTGTGGGTATGAGCATGGGCAGAGTGTGAGTTTGAGCATGGGCAGGGTGTGGGTTTGAGCATGGGCAGGGTGTGAGTTTGAGCATGGGCAGGGTGTGGGTTTGAGCATGGGCATGGTGTGAGTTTGAGCATGGGCAGGGTGTGGGTTTGAGCATGGGCAGGGTGTGAGTTTGAGCATGGGCAGGGTGTGGGTTTGAGCATGGGCAGGGTGTGGGTTTGAGCATGGGCAAGGTGTGAGTTTGAGCATGGGCAGGATGTGAGTTTGAGCATGGGCAGGGTGCGAGTTTGAGCATGGCAGGTGTGGGCCTTTAGCATGGGCAAGGTGTGGTTTGACATGGGAAGGTGTGGGCTTGAGCATGGGCAGGTGTGAGTTTGAGCATGGGCAGGGGGTGGGTTTGAGCATGGGCAGGGTGTGGGTTTGAGCATTGGCAAAGGTGTGGGTTTGAGCATGGGCAAGGTGTGGGTTTGAGCATGGGCAAAGTGTGGTTTGAGCATGGGCAAGGTGTGGGTTTGAGCATGGGCAGGGTGTGGGTTTGAGCATGGGCAAGGTGTGGGTTTGAGCATGGGCAAGGTGTGGGTTTGAGCATGGGCAGGGTGTGGGTTTGAGCATGGGCAAGGTGTGGGCTTGACCATGGGCAAGGTGTGGGTTTGAGCATGGGCAAGGTGTGGGTTTGAGCATGGGCAAGGTGTGGGTTTGAGCATGGGCAAGGTGTGGGTTTGACCATGGGCAAGATGTGGGGTTTGAGCAATGGGCAAGGTGTGGGTTTGAGCATGGGCAGGGTTGTGGGTTTGAGCATGGGCAAGGTGTGGGTTTGAGCATGGGCAGGGTGTGGGTTTGAGCATGGGCAAGGTGTAGGTTTGAGCATGGGCAAGGTGTAGGTTTGAGCATGGGCAGGGTGTGGGTTTGAGCATGGGCAAGGTGTGGGTTTGAGCATGGGCAGGTGTGGGTTTGAGCATGGGCAGGTGTGGGTTTGAGCATGGGCAAGGTGTGGGTTTGAGCATGGGCAGGGTGTGGTTTGAGCATGGGCAAGGTGTGGTTTGAGCATGGGGAAGGTGTGGTGTTTGAGCATGGGCAAAGGGTGTGGGTTTGAGCATGGGCAGGTGTGGGTTTGAGCATGGGCAAGGGTGTGGGTTTGAGCATGGGCAAGGTGTAGGTTTGAGCATGGGCAAGGTGTGGGTTTGAGCATGGGCAAGGTGTGGGTTTGAGCATGGGCAGGGTGTGGGTTTGAGCATGGGCAAGGTGTGGGTTTGAGCATGGGCAAGGTGTGGGTTTGAGCATGGGCAAAGGGTGTGGGTTTGAGCATTTGCAAGGTTTGGGTTTGAGCATGGCAGGGTGGGTTTGAGCATGGGCAAGGTGTGGGTTTGAGCATGGGCAGGGTGTGGGTTTGAGCATGGGCAAGGTGTGGGTTTGAGCATGGGCAGGGTGTGGGTTTGAGCATGGGCAGGTGTGGGTTTGAGCATGGGCAAGGTGTGGTTTGAGCATGGGCAGGGGGGGGTTTGAGCATGGGCAGGGTGTGGGTTTGAGCATGGGCAGGGTGTGGGTTTGAGCATGGGCAAGGTGTGGGTTTGAGCATGGGCAGGGTGGGTGGATGGCAGGTTCGGTTTGAATGGCAGGTGTATTTGTGCATTGGCACTTTTTGAGCTTCCCAATTGGTTTACGCTGGCCTCCTGGTTTAGCTGCTTGTTTCATGGGGTGTACCGTTTGCCAGTCAGTGTGTTACAGGACAGTGTCAGGTTTGACATGCAGGGTGTCAGGTTTAGCATGGGCAGGTAGGGGGGCTGCAGGGTGTTTCATCGTGATGGGTTGACCAAGGTGCAGGTAGACCTGGGTAGATCCAGGGACCTGGGTTAGAGCATGGAAGTGTAGGTCTGAAACAACTGTGGTTTACTCGTGCATGTGATATTTAGAGGAAGGCGATTTACCACAAAGGGGTGTTTGCCTGGGCAGTGCTTTGAGCTGGAAGTTAGGTATTCTGGGCAGTGTCGTCTCTTCAGCTGTCAAGGTGTAGGTTCAGAGCAGGGCAGGTATTATCATGGCGTGTTCGTCTCAAACTGCCTGTCTGGTGTTGACAGGTCAGTGGTGTGGGTACGCATGGTGGGTGTGGGTTTGAGTGGTGGTGTGTGGTGTGTGTTGTGGGCAGGGTGTGTGTTGTGGCTTGGGTGTGTATGTGTGCACTGCCCCATTTCTTGCATTATCTTTAAATTCTTCCTTACGTCCCTCATTTTTCGTTTTCAAAAGTACCACTAGGAACATCTTCCAGGTCCCCAGGTAGACTCCTACCCTAGCCCCTCGTAGACTCCAGTAGACCCCGGTAACTCCGTAATCCACGTAGACTCCTGGTAGCCCCAGTAGACCCCAGTAGACCCCAGTAACCCAGTAACTCCCACGTAGACTCCGGTAGACCCCCGTAGACCCCAGTTTAAACCCCAGGTAAACCCCCGGGAGACTTCCCGAGGGGCAAACTATACTTGGGTTTACTTCGTCCCCGTGAAACTTAAGAAAGGCGATATTTACCACAGGGGGACTATCGTCCCTCCCTCCGTGCCCTTTCTACGTAGTTAGGTATTCTTGGGAAGTCCGTCTCTCTCCCCTTTTCCATTCCTCAACAACACCAATAAATTCATTCCTGTGTTTCCCCCTTTAAAATGCCCTTCTGGGGTTTACAGTAGTGTACGTGCGTAACATGTGTGTGGGGTGTGTGTTTTGGTGTGTGTGTGTTTGGTGTTGTTGTGTGTGTTTGTGTGTGTGTGTCACGGGCCAAATTTTTTGCATTATCAAATTACTTCTACGTCGAGTCATTTGTTGATTTTCAAAATCCCACTTGAGGTCATCATTCTCCCCTCCCTCCTCCTTGCTGCCTACCCTTCCCCTCGCTGCCTTCCCTCCCCTTCGCTGCCCTCCCTTACCCTAGCTGCCTCACGCTTTCTCTCCCCTCAACACCTCTCTCATTCACAACCACTACCTTACTTCTCTTCCTAACCTCTCCTTTAGCTCCCTTCCTAACCTCTCCCTTACCTTAAGATGTTATCTCCCTTACCTTAAGAACATCTCCCAAAATTCCACAACCCCTCCTTTATCTTCCTAACCTCTCCCTTACTTTCCTTCTTAACCTCTCCCTTACCTTTCTAACCTCTCCCTTACCTTCATAACCTCTCCCTTCCCTCCCTAATCTCTCTCTCCCCTCCCTTTACCTCTCTAACCTCTCCCTTACCTCCATAACCTCTCCCTTCCCTCCATAACCTCTCCCTTCCCTCCCTAACCTCTCTCTCCCCTCCCTTTACCTCTGACGTGTACTTAGCTCTGTGAAGACCTGTTTGTGTGCTCTCTGTGAATCTGAACCAGGATGCCCTCTCTTGAGCAACTTTACCAGCAGCTGAGAGAAGAGCTCAGAGTTGCTAAGATGGAGATACGGCGATTAACGGAGGAGAACAAGAGGATTCGTAGTAATCCTCCTGTTGTGAGTCCCCAGGTTAAGAGGGGAGCTTGGTCAGTGGCCGGGCAACATGGAACCAAGCTGAAGATCAAGAAAACGGTTGGAGAGGCAGAAACAACGAGAAACCAGAAGACTACCGTGGAAACTTCCAACCTATTCTCGGTGCTACCTGACGAATGTGAGTGTTCTACTGGGAATGCCACAACGAGCACCAAAGAAGCATTGGCAGACGTGAGTGAGACATCCCTAGAAACCCCAACGAAGACCATCGAGAACGTCTTGACGAATTCTACAAGTAGTGTAATGCTACCTGGCGAATGTGAGTCGACTACTCGGAGCATCACGACGGACGACGCAAAGGAAGGTAAAAACATTGTTGTTGTTGGGGATAGCCAGATTAGGTACATGGATAGGGCATTCTGCTTGAAGGATAGGAGTAGGAGGCAGAGAGTGTGTTTTCCTGGGGCTGGGATGAAGGATATTGTTAGCCGTCTGGATGGATGACATCATGATAGGTAATGGGAGCAATCCTATTATCTGTCTCTGTGCTGGAGGCAACGATGTTGGCAGACGTAGGAGTGAGGACCTGATTAGCAGGTATAGGTCAGCAATAGAGATAATTAGGAGGAAGGGTGGGAAACCTGTCATATGTGGCATTTTGCCAAGGAGAGGAGTTGGAAATGAATGGTTGTCCAGAGCAATTGGTGTCAATTGCTGGCTGGACAAATACTGTAAGGAAAATGCAGTAACATTCATTGACAACTAGGACCTCTTCTATGGCAGAAATGACATGTATGCCAGGGATGGGGTTCACTTATCTAGGTGTGGGGTGGGAGCACTGGCCAACGCAGTGGAGGGAGCTGTTAGGTCTTTAAACTAGGAATAGTTAGTGGTATGGGTTTTTGCGGGAAAACTGTGAAGTCTCAGGGTAGTAATATGAGTACTAGGAGAACTAGTAATAGGCAAAATAAGGTGGATATTGGAAAGCCAGTGGCACTAATTGACAAGGACAGTAATAGGTTTAGTGGAATAACAGAAAGGAGCAGGAAGGGTAAAGAGAGAGGAGGGTCTTTAAGTATTTATTACACAAATAGTCGCAGTGCTAGGAATAAGATGGACGAGTTGAGACTAGTTGCTAGTGCAGGTAACATAGATGTATTTGCCATTACTGAGACGTGGTTTAATTCAAAAAGTCGGGACATGCCTGCAGAATGTCACATTCAGGGTTTTAAATTGTTCCAAGTAGATAGAAGTATCGGAAGGGGGGTGGGGTGGCACTGTATGTCCGAGATCCCTTGAACTGTTGCATAAAAACGGGTATTAAGTCTGAAGTAACACATACAGAGTCTGTTTGGATAGAATTTTCAGAGGGGCATGAAAAGTTAATTTTAGGTGTGATATACCGTCCCCCAAATTTAGATAGGGACCAGGGAAGACTACTATGGGAGGAAATTGTTAGGGCCACAAGGCACGATAATGTAGTAATTCTAGGAGACTTTAACTTCAGTCATATTGATTGGAATTTCTTGACTGGGAATTTAGAATCATACGACTTCTTAGAAGTAGTTCAGGATTGTTTTTTGAAGCAGTTTGTGACAGAACCTACAAGGGGTAATAACCTGCTTGACTTAGTTCTGGCAAACAATGAATCCCTTGTTAATAATTTAGAAGTTTCAGAGGAACTGGGTGCTAGCGACCACAAATCAATTACATTTAGAATTGAATGGAAGTATGATAGTAGGGATAACTCAGTAACAGTCCCAGATTTTCGCTTAGCAGATTACGATAGGCTTAGAGAACACTTATCATCTGTTGACTGGGTAACGAAGAGAGCTATCAATATGACAGTTTTCTGAACACAATACATGCTGCTCAAAGAACGTTTATCCCTTATAAAGAAATTAGATCAAATAGAAATGACCCAAAATGGATGAATAATAGGCTGAAATATCTACTAGGGCATAAGAAAGGAATTTATAGGCGTATCAAAAGAGGCGAGGGTCATCTTATGAATCAGTATATTGACATTAAGAGGGACATTAATAAGGGGATAAGAAAAGCTAAAAGGGACTATGAAATTAAAGTTGCTAGGGATTCTAAAACTAACCCAAAAAGTTTTTTCCAGGTATATAGAACAAAAGTCAGAGATAAGATAGGTCCCCTTAAAAATAACTATGGGCACCTTACTGACAAAGAGAATGAAATGTGCTCGATTTTAAATAATTATTTTCTCTCGGTTTTTACACAGGAAGACACTAATAATATTCCGGTAATTAATTTTTATAGTGGGCCAGAAGAAGATAAATTATTTAACATCACAGTCACTAGTGAAATGGTTGTGAAGCAGATAGACCGACTGAAGCAAAATAAGTCACCGGGTCCTGATGAGGTTTTTTCAAGGGTTCTAAAGGAATGCAAAATGGAAGTCTGTGAACCATTAACTAATATTTTTAATTTATCTCTTCAAACAGGTGTAGTGTCTGATATGTGGAAGATGGCTAATGTAATTCCTATTTTTAAAACAGGGGACAAGTCGTTACCGTCAAATTACCGCCCAATAAGCCTGACCTCAATTGTAGGCAAATTACTACAGTCAATTATAGCTGAGATTATAAGAAGCCATCTCGATAAGCATAGCTTGATTAATGATACTCAGCATGGATTCACTAGAGGCCGGTCTTGTCTAACTAATTTATTAACTTTCTTCAGTAAAGCTTTTGAGGCTGTTGACCACGATAAAGAATTTGATATTGTTTACTTAGATTTTAGTAAGGCATTTGATAGAGTTCCGCACCAAAGACTGTTGAAGAAAGTAGCAGCTCATGGCATTGGGGGAAGGGTGCTCTCGTGGATCGAATCATGGCTCACAGACAGGAAGCAGAGAGTGTCCATAAATGGGGTTAAATCCGAGTGGGAATCAGTAACAAGTGGCGTTCCACAGGGATCAGTCTTGGGCCCGTTGTTGTTTATAATATATATCAATGATCTTGATGAAGGAATTACTAGTGATATGAGCAAATTCGCCGATGACACGAAGATAGGTAGGATAATTGATTCAAACGTAGATGTTAGGGAACTTCAGGAGGATTTAGACAAACTCTACTCTTGGTCAGAAAAGTGGCAGATGCAGTTCAATGTAGATAAATGCAAGGTTCTGAAGCTCGGGAGTGTCCATAACCCTAGCACTTATAAGTTAAATAATGTAGAACTTAGCCATACAGATTGCAAAAAGGACTTGGGGGTTATGGTAAGCAGCAACCTTAAACCAAGACAGCAATGCCTAAGCGTACGTAATAAGGCAAATAGATTACTGGGATTTATATCAAGAAGTGTAAGCAACAGAAGTCCCAGAGGTCATACTGCAGCTTTATACATCATTAGTAAGGCCTCACCTAGATTATGCAGCTCAATTCTGGTCTCCATATTACAGAATGGACATAAATTCGTTAGAAAACATTCAGCGTAGGATGACTAAATTAATACATAGCATTAGAAATCTTCCTTATGAAGAAAGATTGCAGACTCTTAAGTTACATTCACTTGTTAGACGAAGAATGAGGGGAGACCTGATCGAAATGTATAAGTGGAAGATAGGTATTAATAAAGGGGATATTAACAAGGTCTTGAGGATATCTCTCCAAGAGAGAACCCGCAGTAATGGATTTAAATTAGATAAGTTTAGATTTAGAAAGGACATAGGAAAGTATTGGTTTGGAAATAGGGTAGTTGATGAGTGGAACAGTCTACCTAGTTGGGTTATTGAGGCTAGGACTTTGGGTAGTTTCAAATTTAGGTTGGATAAGTACATGAGTGGGAGGGGTTGGATTTGAGAGGGACTTGCACATCAGAGCTTATTTCTTGGGTGGCATTGAAAATTGGGTTGGTCAAATGTTTTGTTAGTGGGATGAATTGTAAAGGACCTGCCTAGTATGGGCCAACAGGCCTTCTGCAGTGTTCCTCATTTCTTATGTTCTTATGTTCTTATAACCTCTCCCTTACCTCCATAACCTCTCCCTTCCCTCCCTAACCTCTCTCTCCCCTCCCTTTACCTCTCTAACTTCTCCCTTACCTCCATAACCTCTCCCTTCCCTCCCTAACCTCTCTCTCCCCTCCCTTTACCTCTCTAACTTCTCCCTTACCTCCATAACCTCTCCCTTACCTCCATAACCTCTCCTTTACCTCCCCAACCTCTCTCGTACCTCCGCCAACCTCTTTCAATTATTAAAAATATAATCAGTGCTTAATTTCATATTGTGAGCACCCACACCTGTCAACACCCACACCTGTCAACACCCACACCTGTCAACACCCACACCTGTCAACACCCACACCTGTCAACACCCACACTTGTCAACACCCACACTTGTCAACACCCACACCTGTCAACACCCACACTTGTCAACACCCACACCTGTCAACACCCACACCTGTCAACACCCACACTTGTCAACACCCACACTTGTCAACACCCACACCTGTCAACACCCACACATTGTCAACACCCACACTTGTCAACACCCACACCTGTCAACACCCACACCTGTCAACACCCACACTTGTCAACACCCACACCTGTCAACACCCACACCTGTCAACACCCACACTTGTCAACACCCACACCTGTCAACACCCACACCTGTCAACATCCACACCTGTCAACACCCACACCTGTCAACACCCACAACTGTCAACACACCCACACCTGTCAACACCCACACCTGTCAACACCCACACCTGTCAACACCCACACTTGTCAACACCCACACCTGTCAACACCCTCACCTGTCAACACCCACACCTGTCAACACCCACACCTGTCAACACCCACACCTGTCAACACCCACACCTGTCAACACCCACACCTGTCAACACCCACACCTGTCAACACCCACACCCGTCAACACCCACACCTGTCAACACCAACACCTGTCAACACCCACACCTGTCAACACCAATACCTGTCAACACCCACACTTGTCAACACCCACACCTTTCAACACCCACACCTGTCAACACCCACACCTGTCAACATCAACACCTGTCAACACCCACACCTGTCAACATCCACACCTGTTAACACCCACACCTGTCAACACCCACACCTGTCAACACCCACACCTGTCAACACCCACACCTGTCAACACCCACACCTGTCAACCCACACCTGTCAACACCCACACCTGTCAACAACCACACCTGTCAACACCCACACCTGTCAACATCCACACCTGTCAACAACCACACCTGTCAACACCCACACCTGTCAACATCCACACCTGTCAACAGCCACACCTGTCAACATCCACACCTGTCAACACCCACACCTGTCAACAACCAACACCTGTCAACACCCACACCTGTCAACATCCACACCTGTCAACATCCACACCTGTCAACACCCACACCTGTCAACATCCACACCTGTCAACATCCACACCTGTCAATAACCCTCACCTTTCCCCACTCACCTGTCCCCACCCTCACCTGTCCCCATCATCACCTGTCCTCACCCTCACCTGTCCCCACCCATCACCTGTCAACACCCTCACCTGTCCCCTCCCTCATCTGTCAACACTCACCCTGTCCCCACCCTCACCTGTCAACACCCTCACCTGTCCCCACCCTCACCTGTCCCAACCCTCACCTGTCCCCACCCTCACCTGTCAACACCCACACCTGTCAACATCCACACCTGTCAACATCCACACCTGTCAACACCTACACCTGTCAACATCCACACCTGTCAACATCCACACCTGTCAACACCCACACCTGTCAACACCCACACCTGTCAACACCCACACCTGTCAACACCCACACCTGTCAACACCCACACCTGTCATCCACACCTGTCAACATCCACACCTGTCAACATCCTCAACTGTCAACACCCTCACCTGTCAACACCCTCACCTGTCAACACCATCACCTGTCCCCACCCTAACCTGTCAACAACCCTCACCTGTCCCCTCCCTCACCTGTCAACACTCTCACCTGTCCCCACCCTCACCTGTCAACACCCTCACCTGTCCCCATCATCACCTGTCCCCACCCTCACCTGTCCCCACCCTCACCTGTCAACACCCTCACCTGTCAACACCCTCACCTGTCCCCTCCCTCACCTGTCAACACCCTCACCTGTCCCCTCCCTCACCTGTCAACACTCTCACCTGTCCCCACCCTCACCTGTCAACACCCTCACCTTTCCCCACTCACCTGTCCCCACCCTCACCTGTCCCCATCATCACCTGTCTCCACCCTCACCTGTCCCCACCCTCACCTGTCAACACCCTCACCTGTCAACACCCTCACCTGTCCCCTCCCTCACCTGTCAACACTCTCACCTGTCCCCACCCTCACCTCTCAACACCCTCACCTGTCCCCACCCTCACCTGTCCCCACCCTCACCTGTACCCACCCTCACCTGTACCCACCCTCACCTGTCCCCTCCCTCACCTGTCAACACTCTCACCTGTCCCCACCCTCACCTGTCAACACCCTCACCTGTCCCCACCCTCACCTGTCCCAACCCTCACCTGTCCCCACCCTCACCTGTACCCACCCTCACCTGTCCCCACCCTCACCTGTCCCAACCCTCACCTGTCAACAAACCCTCACCTGTCCCTACCCTCACCTGTCCGCTCCCTCACCTGTCCCCTCCGTCACCTGTCCCCTCCCTTACCTGTCCCCACCCTCACCTTTCCCCACCCTCACCTGTCACACTCACCTGTCCGCACCCTCACCTGTCCCCTCCCCCACCTGTCCCCTCCCTCACCTGTCCGCACCCTCACCTGTCCCCTCCCTCACCTGTCCGCACCCTCATATGTCCTCTACCTCACCTGTCCCCTCCCTCACCTGTCCCCTCCCTCACCTGTCCCCACCCTCACCTGTCCGCACCCTCAAATGTCCCCTCCCTCATCTGTCCCCTCCCTCACCTGTCCGCACCCTCACCTGTCCCCTCCCTCACCTGTCCCCTACCTCACCTGTCCACACCCTCAAATGTCCCCTCCCTTACCTTTCCCCTTCCTCACGTTCCCCTCCCTCACCTGTCCCCTCACACACCTTATCCCTCCATCACGAGTCCCCTCCCCCACCTTTCCCCTCCCTCACCTGTCCCCTCCCTCACCTGTCCCCTCACTCACCTTCTCCCTCCACACGTATCCCCTCCCTCACCTGTCCCCTCACTCACCTTATCCCTCCCTCACCTGTCCCCACTCTCACCTGTCCCCTCCCTCACCTATCCGCACCCTCACCTGCCCCCTCCCTCACCTGTCCCCTCCCTCACCTGTCCCCTCCCTCACCTGTCCGCACCCTCACCTGTCCGCACCCTCACCTGGCCCCTCCCTCACCTGTCCCCACCCTCACCTGTCCGCACCCTCACCTGTCGGCACCCTCACCTGTCCCCTCCCTCACCTGTCCTCTCTCTCACCTGTAGGCACCCTCACCTGTCCCCTCCCTCACCTGTCCTCTCTCTCACCAGTAGGCACCCTCACCTGTCGGCACCCTCACCTGTCCCCTTCCTCACCTGTCCCCACCCTCAGCTGTCCCCACCCTCAGCTGTCCCCACCCTCAGCTGTCCCCACCCTCAGCTGTCCCCTCCCTCACCTGTCCCCTCGCTCACCTGTCCCCACCCTCACCAGTCCGCACCCTCACCTGTCCCCTCCCTCCACCTGCCCCCCTCCCTCACCTGTCCGCACCCTCACCTGTCCCCTCCCTCTCCTGTCCCCTCTCTCACCTGTCCCCTCCCTCACCTTTCCGCACCCTCACCTGTCCCCTCCCTCTCCTGTCCCCTCTCTCACCTGTCCCCTCCCTCACCTTTCCGCGCCCTCAAATGTCCCCTCTCTCACCTGTCCCCTCCATCAACTGTCCCCACCCTCACCTGTCCGCACCCTCACCTGTCCGAACCCTCACCTGTCCCCTCCCTCACCTGTCCGCACCCTCAAATGTCCCCTCCCTCACCTTTCCCCTTCCTCACTTTCCCCTCCCTCACCTGTCCCCTCACTCACCTTATCCCTCCATCACGTGTCCCCTCCCTCACCTGTCCCCTCACTCACCTTTCCCCTCCCACACCTGTCCCCTCTCTCACCTGTCCCCTCACTCACCTTATCCCTCCACACGTGTCCCCTCCCTCACCTGTCCTACTCTCCCCCTCCTCCTCCTCTCGCTACTCTCCCTTCCTCCTCCTCTCGCTACTCTCCCCTCCTCCTCCCCTCGCTACTCTCCCCTCCTCCTCCCCTCGCTACTTTCCCCTCCTCCTCCTCTCGCTACTCTCCCCCTCTTCCTCCCCTCGCTACTCTCTCCTCTTCCTCCCTCGCTACTCTCCCCTCCTCCTCCCCTCGCTACTCTCCCCTCCTCCTCCCCTCGCTACTCTCCCCTCTTCCTCCCCTCGCTACTCTCCCCTCTTCCTCCCCTCGCTACTCTCCCCTCTTCCTCCCCTCGCTACTCTCCCCTCCTCCTCCCCTCGCTACTCCCCCCTCTTGCTCCCCTCGCTACTCTCCCCTCTTGCTCCCCTCGCTACTCTCCCCTCCTCCTCCCCTCGCTACTCTCCCCTCTTTCCTCCCCTCGCTACTCTCCCCTCTTCCTCCCCTCGCTACTCTCCCCTCTTCCTCCCCTCGCAACTCTCCCCTCGCTACTCTCCCTTCCTCCTCCCCTCGCTACTCTCCCCTCTTCCTCCCCTCGCTACTCTCCCCTCTTCAACCCCTCCCTACTCTCCCCCTCTTCCTCCCCTCGCTACTCTCCCCTCTTCCACCCCTCGCTACTCTCCCCTCTTCCTCCCCTCGCTACTCTCCCCTCTTCCTCCCCTCGCTACTCTCCCCTCTTCCTCCCCTCACTACTCTCCCTTCTTCCTCCCCTCGCTACTCTCCGCTCTTCCTCCCTCGCTACTCTCCCCTCTTCCTCCCCTCCTCCTCCCCTCGCTACTCTCCCCTCCTCCTCCCCTCGCTACCCTCCCCTCTTCCTCCCCTCACTACTCTCCCCTCTTCCTCCCCTCGCTACTCTCCCCTCTTCCTCCCCTCGCTACTCTCCCTTCCTCCTCCCCTCGCTACTGTCCCCTTTTCCTCCCCTCGCTACTCTCCCCTCTTCCTCCCCTCGCTACTCTCCCCTCGCTACTATCCCCTCCTCCTGCTAACTCATACGATGATTTGTTCTTGAAGTCAATTAGTTAATACGTTGTGTGACGCTCTAACCAGTCCAGTGTGACGCTCCTACCAGTCCAATGTGACGCTACTACCAGTCCAGTGTGACGCTCCCACCAGTCCAGTGTGAGGCTCCCACCAGTCCAGTATGACGCTCACACCAGTCCAGTGTGACGCTTCCACCAGTCCAGTGTGACGCTTCAACCAGTCCAGTGCAACGCTCCCACCAGTCCAGTGTGACGCTTCCACCAGTCCAGTGTGACGCTAACACCAGTCCAGTGTGACGCTCCCACCAGTCCACTATGACGCTCCCACGAGTCCAGTATGACGCTCTCACAAGTCTAGTGTGACGGTCCCACCAGTCCAGTGTGACGCTCTCACCAGTCCAGTGTGACGCTCCCACCAGTCCAGTGTGACGCTTCCACCAGTGTGACGCTCCCACCAGTCCAGTGTGACGTTCTCACCAGTCCAGTGTGACACTACCACCAGTCTAGTGTGACGCTCCCACCACACCAGTGTGACGCTCCCACCAGTTCAGTGTGACGCTCCCACCAGTCTAGTGTGACGGTCCCACCAGTACAGTGTGACGCTCCCACCAGTCCAGTGTGACGCTCCCACCAGCCCAGTGTGACGCTCCCACCACACCAGTGTGACGCTCCCACCAGTCCAGTGTGACGTTTTCACCAGTCCAGTGTGACACTACCACCAGTCTAGCGTGACGCTCCCACCGCACCAGTGTGACGCTCCCACCAGTTCAGTGCGACGCTCCCACCAGTCTAGTGTGACGGTCCCACAAGTACAATGTGACGCTCCCACCAGTCCAGTGTGACGCTCCCACCAGTCCAGTGTGACGCTCTCACCACACCAGTGTGACGCTCCCACCAGTCCAGTGTGACGCTCCCACCACACCAGTGTGACGCTCCCACACCAGTGTGACGCTCTCACCAGTCCAGTGTGACGCTTCCACCAGTCTAGTGTGACGCTCCCACCAGTCTAGTGTGACGCTCCCACCAGTCTAGTGTGACGCTCCCACCACACCAGTGTGACGCTCCCACCAGTCTAGTGTGACGCTCCCACCACACCAGTGTGACGCTCCTACCAGTCCAGTGTGACTCTCCCACCAGTCCAGTGTGACGCTCTCACCACACCAGTGTTACGCTCCCACCAGATCAGTGACACTCCCACCAGTCCAGTGTGACGCTCCCACCACGCCAGTGTTACGCTCCCACCAGACCAGTGTGACACTCCCACCAGTCCAGTGTGACTCTCCCATCAGTCCAGTGTGACGCTCCCACCAGATCAGTGTGACGCTCCCACCAGTCCAGTGTGACGCTCCGAGCAGTCCAGTGTGACGCTGTCACTACACCAGTGTGACGCTCCCAATACACCAGTTTGACTCTCCCACCAGACCAGTGTGACGCTCCCACTACACGTGTGTGACCCTCCCACCAGGTCAATGTAACGCTCCCATCAGACCAATGTGACGGTGCCACCACACCAGTGTGACGGTGTCACCACACCAGTGTGACGCTCCCACTACGCCAGTGTGACGCTCCCACAAGTCTAGTGTAACCCTCCCACCAGATCAATGTGACGCTCCCATCAGACCAGTGTGACGGTGCCACCACACCAGTGTGACGGTGCCACCACACCAGTGAGACGGTGCCACCACACAAGTGTGACGGTGCCTGGAGTAATGGCAGCAGTTGACTTACCTACCAAACTAGTTTGCTTAGTGCCTTGTTTCCCCTCGGACTGTTTGGTGTGTGTGTGTGTGTGTGTGTGTGTGTGTGTGTGTGTGTGTGTGTGTGTGTGTGTGTGTGTGTGTGTGTGTGTGTACTCACCTAGTTGTACTCACCTAGTTGAGGTTGCGGGGGTCGAGTCCGAGCTCCTGGCCCCGCCTCTTCACTGATCGCTACTAGGTCACTCTCCCTGAACCGTGAGCTTTATCATACCTCTGCTTAAAGCTATGTATGGATCCTGCCTCCACTACATCGCTTACCAAACTATTCCACTTACTGACTACTCTGTGGCTGAAGAAATACTTCCTAACATCCCTGTGATTCATCTGTGTCTTCAGCTTCCAACTGTGTCCCCTTGTTACTGTGTCCAATCTCTGGAACATCCTGTCTTTGTCCACCTTGTCAATTCCTCTCAGTATTTTGTATGTCGTTATCATGTCCCCCCTATCTCTCCTGTCCTCTAGTGTCGTCAGGTTGATTTCCCTTAACCTCTCCTCGTAGGACATACCTCTTAGCTCTGGGACTAGTCTTGTTGCAAACCTTTGCACTTTCTCTAGATTCTTTACGTGCTTGGTGTGTGTGTGTGTGTGTGTGTGTGTGTGTGTGTGTGTGTGTGTGTGTGTGTGTGTGTGTGAGAGAGTGTGTGTGTGTGTGCGTGTGTGTGTGTGTATGTGTGTGTGTATGTGTGTTTGTGTGTGTATGTTTGTGTGTATGTTTGTGTGTATATGTGTGTGTGCATGTGTATGTGTGTGTGTATGTGTGTGTATGTGTGTGTGTGTGTGTGTGTGTGTATGTTTGTGTGTGTGTGTATGTTTGTGTGTATGTGTATGTGTGTGTGTATGTGTGTGTATGTGTGTATGTGTGTGTGTGTGTGTGTGTGTGTATGTATGTGTATGTGTGTGTGTGTATGTGTGTGTGCATGTGTGTGTGTGTATGTGTGTGTGTGTGTGTGTGTGTGTTTGTGTGTGTGTGTGCGCGCGTGTGTGTGTGTGAGTGTGTGAGTGTGTGTGTGAGTGTGTGTGTGTGTGTATGTGTGTGTGTGTGTGTGTGGTGTGTATGTTTGTGTGTGTGTGTATGTTTGTGTGTATGTGTATGTGTGTGTGTATGTGTGTGTATGTGTGTATGTGTGTACTCACCTATTTGTACTCACCTATTTGTGGTTGCAGGGGTCGAGTCATAGCTCCTGGCCCCGCCTCTTCACTGATTGCTACTAGGTCCTCTCTCTCCCTGCTACATGAGCTTTATCATACCTCGCCTTAAAACTATGTATGGTTCCCGCCTCCACTACTTCACTTTCTAGACTATTCCACGACTTGACTACTCTATGACTGAAGAAATACTTCCTAACATCCCTTCGATTCATCTGAGTCTTCAACTTCCAACTGTGACCTCTTGTGTCTGTGTCCCCTCTCTGGAACATCCTGTCTTTGTCCACCTTG
>NC_069401.1:9937270-9954770 GCF_026875155.1 Cherax quadricarinatus
TATTCATCCCGAGGTTATTCTCACCGAGTGAGGTTTGCAGCCTTTGCCCCTCGAGCCTGTACTTAGTATGCCCTCTTCTTTTCCTTCCCCAAGCTACGTAACTTTGCATTTGCTGGGGTTAAACTCCAGAAGATATTTGTCCTACCAGGCTTGCAGTCTCTCCAGATCCCCTTGTAGGCTTACCTGATCCTTGTTCACTTGTATTCTCATAATTAGTTTCACATCGTCTGCAAACAAGGGCACCTCTGACTCTATCCCTTCTGTCATGTCATTCACATGTACAAGAAACAGCACTGGTCCTAGAACTGACCCTTGTGGAACCCCACTCGACACATGCGCCCACTCCGACACCTCGTCACAGCCATCACTCGTTTCCTTCCTGTCAAGTATTCTCTGATCCACTGCAGTGCTTTTCCTGTTACTGTTGCCTGCTTCTCTAGCTTTTGTGCAGTAGTCTCAAAAGTGTTTTTACGGTCCAAGAAATGGAACATACCCATCTCTTTATCTCCTGTCTTACTTCCGTCACTTTGCCGTAGAATTCCAGTAGGTTTGTGCTGGTTATGTATGAACCCGCTCCTTTCTTGGTGATCCACCACTCTTCTCCTTATATTCTCCGTTAATTTGCGTGTTAGTGACACTGATCTGTAGTTTAATGCTGCCTGCCTGTCTCCTTGTGTGTGTGTGTGTGTGTGTGTGTGTGTGTGTGTGTGTGTGTGTGTGTGTGTGTGTGTGTTTTGTGTGTTTGTGTGTGTGTGTGTGTGTGTGTGTGTGTGTGTGTGTGTGTGTGTTTGTTTGTGTATGTGTATGTGTGTGTGTGTGTGTGTGTGTGTGTGTGTGTGTGTGTGTGTGTGTATGCGTGTGTATATGTGGGTGTATGTGTCTGCATATGTGTGTATATGTGTCTGTACGTGTGTGTGTATGTGTGCGTGTGCGTTTGCGTGGGTGTGTGAGTTTGGGTGTGCGTTTGCGTGTGTGTATCCATGTGCGTGTGTGTGTGTGTGTGTGTGTGTGTGTGTGTGTGTGTGTGTGTGTGTGTGTGTGTGTGTGTGAGAGAGAGAGGGGGGGGACTGGAGTAGCGGAACCATCAGCGTTTGTTATTGATTACATGAGCGACCCCTCTCTCCCTTTTCCTTTCTCTGTCTCTCCGTCTCTCCCTCTCTCTCTCTCCCTCTCCTCTCACTCAAGCGCACAATGACCAATCACAATCCAGCTCCTATCGTGGGACCACCTCCCACTAATGCAATCGACCAATCAGGCGCCGCCATACACCACAACCTTCTGTTTATTTATTATACAAGCGGGGCGTGGCCAGGCCCCTCCCCTTCCCAAACAGCGACCAATAGTACCGTAGTCTGGCTTAAGCCCCACCCCTTCAATCTTGGCGAGTTGTGTACAGCCCTCAGAGGAAGACGTTTCTCTTGCTCCTCCATTAATCTTACTCTCACCAGTTACTGTAGAAATATTTAAGACTTTCAAGTATTTAATCCACTAATGTTTGCCCTTTATATATATATATATATATATATATATATATATATATATATATATATATATATATATATATAATATATATATATATATATATATATATATGCAAGCAATCGCAGACAGGCGATGTTAATGGGGGAGGGGGTGGAAATCTTTAGCTCAAGTACTTTCACACTTCTGAGTGCGTCATCAGGAGCAATGCAGTGTTGCAAGGCGACGACCCTCCCCGTCCCCACCCCCGCCCCACATGGGGCAGAAGACGGCCTCTGCGTTTTGAGCAGTCAGGGAATAGGAAATTAGAAAATGCAATAGCCAGCCCCAAGCTTCTTCTAGTGCCCTAGAACAGGTCAAGTGACTTGAGAAAATACGTTTCACAGTGGATAATATACATACAGATTCTTATTATTCTCTGTAATCCCTTAATTGATAAAAGAAAAGAAATGAATGTACTCTTTGTTTGTTTAAATCCTCCTAAATATATTACTAAATATTGTCTACCAGTCTTCTCAGTATAGACTATTATGCCTTATTTGAGAATCTTCTATGCCTTTCCGATATTTCTATGATCCTAATTTTCTTTTCCAAATATCCTTTAACTCCACTATCTATGCTATCACTTAATCTTGTGCTCACCTAGTTGAGGTTGCACAGGGTCGAGTCCAAGCTCCTGACCCCGCCTCTTCACTGGTCGCTACTAGGTCACTCTCCCTGAACCGTGAGCTTTATCATACCTCTGCTTATGGTACACTAACAGAAAATAAGTTATATGAGATGCCATCATTCTCGACATACATAGCTTGAGTTTGGTGCATAGACACTGGTCAAGCACCACCATTCCATCATGAAACCACCGGGCAATCCTGTGATTTTGTGTAGCATTGCTATTTGAGATTGTGTACGACTGACTATTAAATAGCTGATCAGCTTGTATAACCCATAATTTGAGTTATACAAAGTGTTCCTCTCATGTTTCAAGAGAGAAGATTCAATTATGTTTCTTCCCATGACTGAACTGTTGGGTACAATAATCTAGGCATCAGACCACCCCAGTGGGTGATTACCGGAACTGTCGTGGTTGAAGATAGCGTTCGACTCCTGCCCTGTACAGAGTATTTATGCTGGGCTATTCTGGTTTCCAAAGGTTTACCTGCTTGACCAATATATGAGAAAGGACACTGGGTGCATGGGACCTTGAGAACCCAACCAACATTGTTAGAGGGAATGTTTTTAATCAACCTCAGCAACTTGTATATGGAATTCTATGAGACAAGACTGCTTAAGGACATTCTCAGAGATAAAGCTCGGTGGTTCAGATATATATATATATATATATATATATATATTATATATATATATATATATATATATATATATATATATATATAATTCTTGGAATATTAATTGGAAAATGGAAATACAGATTTCAATTACTTAACAGGAGACTTACAATTGTTATTATTACAATTATTAAAAGTATTTTTAACACACCGGACGTGTCGCACCCACGTTGAGTAAAGTGGAAAAGTTTTTTTTTTCACCATTAGTCACTCCATCACTGTCTTACCAGAGGCGCGCCGATACTTCAGAGTGCAGGCACTGTATATCCTGCCACCACCATCCCTCCCACACAGTGCAGGCACTGTACTTTCCACCACCACCACCACCCCTCCTTTAGAGTGCAGGCACTGTACTTTCCACCACCACCACCACCACCCCTCCTTCAGAGTGCAGGCACTGTATTTCCTGCCACCACCACCGCCCCTCCTTAAGAGTGCACGCACTGTACTTTCCACCACAAACCATCCCTCCTTCAGAGTGCAGGCACTGTACTTTCCACCACCACCACCACCACCACCACCCCTCCTTCAGAGTGCAGGCACTGTATTTCCTGCCACCACCACCGCCCCTCCTTCAGAGTGCAGGCACTGTACTTTCCACCACCACCACTACTACCCCTCCTTCAGAGTGCAGGCACTGTACTTTCCACCACCACCACCACCACCCCTCCTTCAGAGTGCAGGCACTGTACTTTCCACCACCACCACATCCCTCCTTCAGAGTACAGGCACTGTACTTTCCACCACCACCCCTTCTTCAGAGTGCAGGCACTGTACTTTCCACCTCCACCACAATCCCTCCTTCAGAGTGCAGGCACTGTACTTTCCACCACAAACCATCCCTCCTTCAGAGTGCAGGCACTGTACTTTCCACCACCACCATCCCTCCTTCAGAGTGCAGGCACTGTACTTTCCACCACCACCATCCCTCCTTCAGAGTGCAGGCACTGTACTTTCCACCACCACCATCCCTCCTTCAGAGTGCAGGCACTGTATTGCCTGCCACCACCACCGCCCCTCCTTCAGAGTGCAGGCACTGTACTTTCCACCACCACCACCACCACCCCTCCTTCAGAGTGCAGGCACTGTACTTCCCACCACCACCACCCCTCCTTTCAGAGTGCAGGCTCCCACTGCACTACTTTCTCACCTACCACCACCACCACCCCTCCTTCAGAGTGCAGGCACTGTACTTTCCCACCACCACCACCCCTCCTTCAGAGTGCAGGCACTGTACTTTCCACCACCACCACCACCCCTCCTTCAGAGTGCAGGCACTGTACTTTCCACCACCACCACCACCCCTCCTTCAGAGTGCAGGCACTGTACTTTCCACCACCACCACCACCACCCCTCCTTCAGAGTGCAGGCACTGTACTTTCCACCACCACCACAATCCCTCCTTCAGAGTGCAGGCACTGTACTTTCCACCTCCACCACAATCCCTCCTTCAGAGTGCAGGCACTGTACTTTCCACCACCACCACCACCCCTCCTTCAGAGTGCAGGCACTGTACTTTCCACCACTACCACATCCCTCCTTCAGAGTACAGGCACTGTACTTTCCACCACCACCCCTTCTTCAGAGTACAGGCACTGTACTTTCCACCACCGCCACAATCCCTCCTTCAGAGTGCAGGCACTGTACTTTCCACCTCCACCACAATCCCTCCTTCAGAGTGCAGGCACTGTACTTTCCACCTATACCACAATCCCTCCTTCAGAGTGCAGGCACTGTACTTTCCACCACCACCACATCCCTCCTTCAGAGTACAGGCACTGTACTTTCCACCATCACCACCCCTCCTTCAGAGTGCAGGCACTGTACTTTCCACCATCACCACCCCTCCTTCAGAGTGCAAGCACTGTACTTTCCACCACCACCATGATCCCTCCTTCAGAGTGCAGGCACTGTACTTCCCACCATCACCACCCCTCCTTCAGAGTGCACGCACTGTACTTTCCACTACCACCGCCCCTCTTTCAGAGTGCAGGCACTGTACTTTCCACCATCAGCACCATCCCTCCTTCAGGGTGCAAGCACTGTACTTTCCACCACCACCATGATCCCTCCTTCAGAGTGCAGGCACTGTACCTCCCACCAACACCACCCCTCCTTCAGAGTGCAGGCACTGTACTTCTCACCACCACCACCCCTCCAGAGTGCAGGCACTGTGTTTCTCACCACTACCATCCGTACTTCCGAGTGCAGGCACTGTACTTTCCACCACCACGATCCCTCTTTCAGAGTGCAGGCACTATGCTTCCCACTACCACCCCTATTTCAGAGTGCAAGCACTGTACTTTCAACCACCACCACCCCACCTTCAGAGTACAGGCACTGTGCTTTCCACCACCACCACCCCTCCTTCAGAGTGCAGGCACTGTACTTCCCACCACCACCATCCTTCCTTCAGAGTGCAGGCACTGTACTTCCCACCACCACCACCACCACCCTCCTTCAGAGTGCAGGCACTGTACTTCCCACCACCACCATCCTTCCTTCAGAGTGCAGGCACTGTACTTCCCACCACCACCATCCCTCCTTCAGAGTGCAGGTACTGTACTTCCCACCACCACCACCCCTCCTTCAGAGTGCAGGCACTGTACTACCTACCACCACCACCCCTCCTTCAGAGTGCAGGTACTGTACTTCCCACCACCACCACCCCTCCTTCAGAGTGCAGGCACTGTACTACCTACCACCACCACCACTCCTTCAGAGTGCAGGCATTGTACTACCTACCACCACCACCACTCCTTCAGAGTGCAGGCACTGTACTACCTACCACCACCACCCCTCCTTCAGAGTGCAGGCACTGTACTACCTACCACCACCACCCCTCCTTCAGAGTGCAGGCACTGTACTACCTACCATCACCACCCCTCCTTCAGAGTGCAGGCACTGTACTACGTACAACCACGTCCCCTCCTTCAGAGTGGAGTGCAGGCACTGTACTACCTACCATCACCACCCCTCCTTCAGAGTGCAGGCACTGTACTACCTACCACCACCACCCCTCCTTCAGAGTGCAGGCACTGTACTACCTACCATCACCACCCCTCCTTCAGAGTGCAGGCACTGTACTACGTACCACCACCACCCCTCCTTCAGAGTGCAGGCACTGTACTACTACCACACCACCCCTCCTTCAGAGTGCATGCACTGTACTACCTACCATCACCACCCCTCCTTCAGAGTGCAGGCACTGTACTACCTACCATCACCACCCCTCCTTCAGAGTGCAGGCACTGTACTACCTACCACCACCACCCCTCCTTCAGAGTGCAGGCACTGTACTACCTACCACCACCACCCCTCCTTCAGAGTGCAGGCACTGTACTACCTACCATCACCACCCCTCCTTCAGAGTGAAGGCACTGTACTACCTACCATCACACCACCCTCCTTCAGAGTGCAGGCACTGTATTACCTACCATCACCACCCCTCCTTCAGAGTGCAGGCACTGTACTACCTACCACCACCACCCCTCCTTCACAGTGTAGGCACTGTACTACCTACCATCACCACCCCTCCTTCAGAGTGAAGGCACTGTACTACCTACCATCACCACCCCTCCTTCAGAGTGAAGGCACTGTACTACCTACCACCACCACCCCTCCTTCACAGTGTAGGCACTGTACTACCTACCATCACCACCCCTCCTTCAGAGTGAAGGCACTGTACTACCTACCATCACCACCCCTCCTTCACAGTGTAGGCACTGTACTACCTACCATCACCACCCCTCCTTCACAGTGCAGGCACTGTACTACCTACCACACCACCCCTCCTTCAGAGTGCAGGCACTGTACTACCTACCATCACCACCCCTCCTTCAGAGTGCAGGCACTGTACTACCTACCATCACCACCCCTCCTTCAGAGTGCAGGCACTGTACTACCTACCACACCACCCCTCCTTCAGAGTGCAGGCACTGTACTACCTACCATCACCACCCCTCCTTCAGAGTGCAGGCACTGTACTACCTACCATCACCACCCCTCCTTCAGAGTGCAGGCACTGTACTACCTAGCATCGCCACCCCTCCTTCAGAGTGCAGGCACTGTACTACATACCATCATCACCCCTCCTTCACAGTGCAGGCACTGTACTACCTACCATCACCACCCCTCCTTCACAGTGCAGGCACTGTACTACCTACCATCACCACCCCTCCTTCAGAGTGCAGGCACTGTACTACCTACCATCACCACCCCTCCTTCACAGTGCAGGCACTGTACTACCTACCATCACCACCCCTCCTTCAGAGTGCAGGCACTGTACTACCTACCATCACCACCCTCCTTGACAGTGCAGGCACTGTACTACCTACCATCACCACCCCTCCTTGACAGTGCAGGCACTGTACTACCTACCATCACCACCCCTCCTTCACAGTGCAGGCACTGTACTACCTACCATCACCACCCCTCGTTCAGAGTGCAGGCACTGTACTACCTACCATCGAAACCCCTCCTTCAGAGTGCAGGCACTGTACTACCTACCATCACCACCCCTCCTTCACAGTGCAGGCACTGTACTACCTACCACACCACCCCTCCTTCAGAGTGCAGGCACTGTACTACCTAGCATCGCCACCCCTCCTTCAGAGTGCAGGCACTGTACTACATACCATCATCACCCCTCCTTCACAGTGCAGGCACTGTACTACCTACCATCACCACCCCTCCTTCACAGTGCAGGCACTGTACTACTACCATCACCACCCCTCCTTCACAGTGCAGGCACTGTACTACCTACCATCACCACCCCTCCTTCACAGTGCAGGCACTGTACTACCTACCATCACCACCCCTCCTTCACAGTGCAGGCACTGTACTACCTACCATCACCACCCCTCCTTCAGAGTGCAGGCACTGTACTACCTACCATCACCACCCCTCCTTCAGAGTGAAGGCACTGTACTACCTACCATCACCACCCCTCCTTCACAGTGCAGGCACTGTACTACCTACCATCGCCACCCCTCCTTCAGAGTGCAGGCACTGTACTACCTACCATCGCCACCCCTCCTTCACAGTGCAGGCACTGTACTACCTACCATCACCACCCCTCCTTCACAGTGCAGGCACTGTACTACCTACCATCACCACCCCTCCTTCAGAGTGAAGGCACTGTACTACCTACCACCACCACCCCTCCTTCAGAGTGCAGGCACTGTACTACCTACCACCACCACCCCTCCTTCACAGTGCAGGAACTGTACTACCTACCACCACCACCCCTCCTTCACAGTGCAGGCACTGTACTACCTACCATCACCACCCCTCCTTCAGTGCAGGCAGTGTACTACCTACCATCACCACCCCTCCTTCAGTGCAGGCAGTGTACTACCTACCATCACCACCCCTCCTTTAGAGTACAGGCACTGTACTACCTACCACACCACCCCTCCTTCAGAGTGCAGGCACTGTACTACCTACCATCACCACCCCTCCTTCAGAGTGCAGGCACTGTACTACCTACCATCACCACCCCTCCTTCAGAGTGCAGGCACTGTACTACCTACCATCGCCACCCCTCCTTCAGAGTGCAGGCACTGTACTACCTACCATTACCACCCCTCCTTCACAGTGCCGACACTGTACTACCTACCATCACCACCCCTCCTTCACAGTGCAGGCACTGTACTACCTACCATCACCACCCCTCCTTTAGAGTACAGGCACTGTACTACCTACCACACCACCCCTCCTTCAGAGTGCAGGCCCTGTACTACCTACCATCACCACCCCTCCTTCAGAGTGAAGGCACTGTACTACCTACCATTACCACCCCTCCTTCAGAGTGCAGGCACTGTACTACCTACCATCACCACCCCTCCTTCAGAGTGCAGGCACTGTACTACCTACCATCACCACCCCTCCTTCAGAGTGCAGGCACTGTACTACCTACCATCACCACCCCTCCTTCACAGTGGAGACACTGTACTACCTACCATCACCACCCCTCCTTCACAGTGCAGACACTGTACTACCTACCATCACCACCCCTCCTTCAGAGTGCAGGCACTGTACTACCTACCATCACCACCCCTCCTTCACAGTGCAGACACTGTACTACCTACCATCACCACCCCTCCTTCACAGTGCAGACACTGTACTACCTACCATCACCACCCCTCCTTCACAGTGGAGACACTGTACTTTCCATCTCCAGGACTCAACTCGGCTAAGCAGTTTCTCCGAATTCCTTCGTAAAATCTTTCTCGGTCACACTCCAAAGTCACGTCAAGTCATAAAAAGCACTTGCCTCCACACACGCTTGCTAGGTGTCCAAGCCCTTGGCATATTAAACCTCGTTTTGTCTTTCCCTCAAACTCTTCCTAAAAGGACCCTTACCCCGCCTTCCTTCTAATACAAATTATTCGTCCTCCAAGTCAGCCTACTTAGTTCCACCTCTCTTAATGTCCGAACCACCTTAACAACCCTTCTTCAGCCCTCTAGATAATGTTTTTAGTAGTTCCACACTTCTTTCTAATCTCCACACTACAAATTCTCTGCCTAATATTCACACCACACATTGCCCTCAGACATGATTTCCACTTCTTCCAGTGTCCTCCTTGCTGTAGCGTTCACAACCCATCCTTCACACCCATATAAGAGCGTTAGATTCACTATACTCTCATACATTCCCGTTTTTGCCTCCATGAATAAGAACGTTCTTTGTATCCACGGATGCTTCAATGCACCATTCAACCTTATTCGCTCGTCAGTTCTTTGGTTCACCTCATCTTTCACAGACTCATCTGCTGACACGTCCACTCCCAGATATCTGAATACGTTCACTTCCTCCATACTCTCTCCCCTGTCTGATATCCAATCTTCCATTACCTATTTTTTTTTTTACCTTCATCACCTTGTTGTTTCCTATGTTCACTTTTAATTTCTTTCTTTTACATACTCTTCCAAATTTGTCCAACAACCTTTGCAACTCTCTTCATAATCTTCCAGAAACAGTGTCATCCGCAAAAAAGCAACTGTCGCAACTCCCACTTCAATAGATTCTATATTTCGTAGCCCCACACCTCTTGCCAACACCTGAGTATTCACTTCTCTTAAAACCCCTTCTATAAATATATTAAACAACCATGGTGACGTAACACATTCCTGTCTAAGGCCTACTTTTACTGGGAAATAATATGTCTGTCCGTCTGTCTGTCTGTCTGTCTGTCTGTCTGTCTGTCTGTCTCTCTCTCTCCTCTCTCTCTCTCTCTCTCTCTCTCTCTCTCTCTCTCCTACTCAGTCTAATCTGGGCCTTACTAGCTACATAAAAACTCTGAATTGCTTTTACCAAATCCACAAATACAATGAAAACTTCCTTACACTCATCTAAATATTGTTCCCGTACATGTTTCACTGTAAACTCTTAGTCTACACATCCCCTACCCTTCCTAAAGCCTCCTTGTTCATCTGTGATCCCGCTTTCTGTCTTACTTTTATTTCAATAACTCTACCATCCTGCCAGGTACACTCAACAGGCTTATTACCCTATAATTCTTATTTGGCTTGTCTTTGCCTTTATACAAAGGAATTATGCACGCTCTCTGCTAATCCCTAAGTAACCTTCCCTCTTTCATACATTTATTAAACAAAAGCGCTATTCCAAAACTGTCTCCCCATCTGCTTTTAACATTTCTGTCTTGGTCCCATCAATTCCCAGCTGTTTTACCCCCTTTCTTTTTACCCACAGCTTCACCCACCTCCACCACACTCACATCTGGTTCTTCCTCACTCCTCAATGATGTTATACCTCCCTGACCAATGCATAAAATCACTGCCTTCTTCTTTTCATCAACATTTAATAGTCCCTCAAAATATTGCCACCATCTTCCTAAAACCTCCTCCTCCTCCTTCCCATCTAATAAATCATCTCTTCTGTTTTTAACTGTTAACTCTATTTTTTCACTAGTCTATCTCAACTTATTCTCACTCCAAAACATTTTACTTTCAGCAAAATTTGTTGAGAAAGTCTCACCCACTCTCTCTTATGCTCTCCTTTTACACCTCTTCACCACTCTTAATCTTATCATTCCTCTCCAAATGCTCCTCCCCCTTTATATCACTTTTGCTTTGTAAAAACTTTTCGTACCCCTCTCTTTACCTTATCATTCCACCAATCGCTCCTTTTCCTTCCCGCACTCACCCTTCTATATCCACTAAGTTTTGCTTAACACCCTAACACTGCATTCTTCACTTTCAATAGCTCATCTTTCTACCGATAGCTACTTATATCTTACCCAAACTGCTTCCTCCTTTAGTTTATAAACTTTCACTTCTCTCTTGTTAATGTTATTCTCCTTTTACTCTCACTGCAGCTACAACTAATAATCTGATATATCTATTGCCCGTCTCAAAACATTCACATCCTGAAGTCTACCCATCAACATTTTATCCACCAATACCTTCTTTAACACACTGGTGTCATTTCGCCCAATATCATATCTCACATACTTATCCTCTTCATAAAACATGTATATCATTTTACTAAATATCTTTCTATACAAAGTTCAAAGGTCCTTCATTAACAGTTATTCCTGGCGCCCCAAACTTACCTATCACGCCATCTACAACTTGAGCAATCAGGTGCTCATAATAATAACTCTCAAACTTGGTTCAAAGCTCCCTAAACACTTCACTAACATGTCACAAAATCTCTCCCTCTCTCTTCTCCACTCCTCTCTTTTCCAGATGCATAAACACTTAGTATAACCCACCTATTGCCTCCCACTCTTATTTTAATCCACATAATCCTTGAATTTACACATTTATATTCCCTCTTTTCCTTCCATAATAGATCATTCAATATTACCGCTACTCCTTTTTTTTATCTCTAACTTTTAACTTTGTTTCTCTTGGAGCCAGAACATCCAACTTCTTTCCATTAATAATATTCAAATCATCTTTATTATCTGTTCTACATCTACACACATTCAAACATCCTAACTTCAGAATGTTCTTCTTTTCAATTTAATAATGTATACAGGAGAAGGGGTTACTAGCCCCTTGCTCCCGGCATTTTAGTCGCCTCATACGACACGCATGACTTACGGAGGAAGAATTCTTCTCTATGGAGATGAAAAGCAATAAGAACAAGAATTATTAAGAAAATAGAAGACTCAGATAAGTGTGTATACACATACATATACATGGATACGTAGTAACAACTAAATGTAATTAGAAGTAGCAAGATGAACCTGTAATCTTGCGAGTCTATGAGACAGAAAGAATAGACACCAGCAATCCTACCATTGGAAAACAATTACTGGTTTGTGTTACACAGTCGTCTGGCAGGGCGGTAGTACATCCCTGGGTGGGTCTTCTCTACCAACCTATTATCTATTAATATTCTGTATAGTCAAATAATAAGTCAGGTGCAGGTCACCGGCTTGATGCCACTGCTTTCACCAAGAATGTGAACACATAGGTACTCCTATAGGTACCCTCCAAAGGTACTCATTCACTTAATCCCCAGAGATACTTCCACAGTTAATCCCCCAGAGGTACTACCACAGTTAATCCCCCCAGAGGTACTACCACAGTTACCTCTCAAAAGTACTCCCACGGGTATCCCCGAAAGCTACTCCTACAAGCCTACCTCAGGTGCAGTCCCCACACAACCCAACAAGCTCACGTTTAACAAACACAGAGTCACAGATCTCTTGACTAGAGACGTGGTAATCCAAACGCTGTTTCCCAATCTTAACTAAGAGCAGACACACACACACACACACACACACACACACACACACACACACACACACACACACACACACACACACACACACACACACACACACACACACACGCACACAGTTATAGCTAGAGAATAACAAACAGAGAGTGTACTTACAGGCGTCTAGTTCTGGCAGCATAGAGTAAATACATGTCAGAAGGCACAACAATGATCACAACTCACCACCTAGGCTGCCTCTCTTATAAATAACAGGTGTAAACACCTCTGTGCTAGTCACCCTGAGAGTCACTGCTCTCAGCTGAGGCAACTGAGGTACACGTATGCAAATTCTCAAGATTGGTGAGGTAGATCACGCAATGGTGTCATATAAATATTAATACACATACACACACACATACACACACGTACACACACACACACACACACACACACACACACACACACACACACACACACACACACACACATACATACACACACACACACACACACACACACATGCACACACACACACACACACACACACGCGCACACACACACACACACACACACACACACACACACACACACACACACACACACACACACACACACACACACACGAACACACAAACACACAAACACACAAACACACAAACACAATACTGTGAAGCAAAATTCAAAATCGAAATTGCAATGTGAAAAAGCTGCAGAATTTGAATAGACTGAGAAGATTATCAAAATAGATGATAGATGTTATTGTGGATGTGTTACGTGGTGATGGGTGAGTGTTACGCGGGGATGGGTGAATGTTGCGTGATGGGTGAGTGTTACGTGGTGATGGGTGTCACGTGATGGTGGGTGAATGTTACGTGGTGATGGGTGCGTGTCACGTGATGGTGTCACGTGATGGGCGAATGTTACGTGATGTGTGAGTGTTACCTGGTGATGGGTGAGGAGTGCTGGTGCTGAAGGTGCTGCTATACCTTACAATTTAATAGATTTTATAATTAAGAACGTCAGCACCACAAGCCTGGCTCCACCACACACACACACACACATAGGATCTTGGAGTGAGCATCACACCCAACACATCCTCTGAGGCACACATCAACCAAATATCTGCTACAGTATATGAGCGCCTCGCAAACCTGAGAATCTAAGTAAAGAGTCATTCACGACACTGTACACCGTGTACATCAGACTCATATTGGAGTATGTAGCACCAGTTTGGAACCCACACCTGTCAAACACGTCAAGAAATTAGAGAAAGTACAAAAGCTTGCAACAAGACTAGTCCTGGAGCTAAGAGTTACAGTATGTCCTACGAGGAGAGGTTAAGGGAACTCATCATGGCGACACCAGAAGACAGAGGGATATGACAACAACGTATAAAATACTGAGAGGGCCAGAATGTTTCAGAGATGGAACACAGCAACAAGCAGACACAACTGGAAGATGAAAACTCAGATGAGTCATAGGGATGCTAGGAAATATTTCTTTAGCCTTAGAGTGAAGTAATGGAGGCAGGATCCATACACAGCTTTAAGAAGAGGTGGGGCCAGGAGCTGTGACTCGACCCCTGCAACCACTTATATGTAAGTGTACATACATACACACACACACACACACACACAGGAAGACAGCAGCGAGTCATGGTACGTGGCGAGGTGTCAGAGTGGGCACCTGTGACCAGCGGGGTCCCGCAGGGGTCAGTCCTAGGACCAGTGCTGTTTCTGGTATTTGTGAACGACATGACGGAAGGAATAGACTCTGAGGTGTCCCTGTTTGCAGATGACGTGAAGTTGATGAGAAGAATTCACTCGATCGAAGACCAGGCAGAACTACAAAGGGATCTGGACAGGCTGCAGACCTGGTCCAGCAATTGGCTCCTGGAGTTCAATCCCACCAAGTGCAAAGTCATGAAGATTGGGGAAGGGCAAAGAAGGCCGCAGACGGAGTACAGTCTAGGGGGTCAGAGACTACAAACCTCACTCAAGGAAAAAGATCTTGGGGTAAGTATAACACCAGGCACATCTCCTGAAGCGCACATCAACCAAATAACTGCTGCAGCATATGGGCGCCTAGCAAACCTCAGAACAGCATTCCGACATCTTAATAAGGAATCATTCAGGACCCTGTATACCGTGTACGTTAGGCCCATATTGGAGTATGCGGCACCAGTTTGGAACCCACACCTAGCCAAGCACGTGAAGAAACTAGAGAAAGTGAAAAGGTTTGCAACAAGACTACCCCAGAGCTAAGAGGTATGTCCTACGAGGAGAGGTTAAGGGAAATCAACCTGACGACACTGGAGGACAGGAGAGATAGGGGGGACATGATAACGACATACAAAATACTGAGAGGAATTGACAAGGTGGACAAAGACAGGATGTTCCAGAGACTGGACACAGTAAACAAGGGGACTAGTTGGAAGCTGAAGACACAGATGAATCACAGGGATGTTAGGAAGTATTTCTCACCCACAGAGTAGTCAGTAAGTGGAATAGTTTGGGAAGCGATGTAGTGGAGACAGGATCCATACATAGCTTTAAGCAGAGGTATGATAAAGTTCACGGCTCAGGGAGAGGGGACCTAGTAGCGATCAGTGAAGAGGCGGGGCCAGGAGCTGGGGACTCGACCCTGCAACCTCAAACTAGGTGAGTACACACACACACACACACAGACGCACACACACACACACAAAACCCCACACCCACACACACACACACACACAAAACACACACAAACACACACACACACACACACACACACACACACGCACACGCGCACCCCCACACACACACACACACACAAAACACACACACACACACACACACACACACACACACACACACACACACAATCGTGGATTAACTAAGGGGAAGTAGGCAGACTGATGGTCAGACTGGAGGTGTGAGGATGGGCAGAGGTGACAAGCAGGGACCCACAAGTGTCGGTGCTCACCTATATATCTCTATTGCCTTCACATGTTAAACTATTGAAAATAAAAGTTGAAGAAAACAAGAACTGACAGATCACAGAGATACTCAAGATTATGGCTGTACGAGTTCAATCTCAGAAAGTGGAAAGTTGAGTATATTAGGCAAAGTGGAAACAGACTAGAGAGCGAGGACAGACTGAGGGAGACAGAAGGTAGAAGCCTCTAGCAAGACAGTCAGCATGGCAGACAGAGACTTGCTGGGTGACACACGACCCTCCCAGCATACAGTCATTCTCGTCAGTCATTCAGGAGAGTGTATACGACACATGTGACGCCTGTCATACACTATATACGACACATGTGACGCCTGTCATACACTATATACGACACATGTGACGCCTGTCATACACTATATACGACACATGTGACGCATGTCATACACTATATACGACACATGTGACACCTGTCATACACTATATACGACACATGTGACGCCTGTCATACACTATTACGACACATGTGACACCTGTCCATACACTATATACGACACATGTGACGCCTGTCATACATATATACGACACATGTGACGCCTGTCATACACTATATACGACAAAAGTGACGCCGTCATACACTTATACGACACATGTGACGCCGTCATACACATATATACGACACATGTAAACGCCTGTCATACACTATATACGACACATGGACCCTGTCATACACTATATACGACACATGGACGCCTGTCATACACTATATACGACACGTGACGCCTGTCATACACTATATAGGGACACATGTGACACCTGTCTACACTATAACGACACATGGACGCCTGTCATACACTATATACGACACATGTGACGCCTGTCAAACACTATATACGACACATGTGAGGGCCTGTCATACACTATATACGACACATGTGACGCCTGTCATACACTATATACGACACATGTGACGCCTGTCATACACTATATACGACACATGTGACGCCTGTTCATACACTATAAAACGACACATGTGACGCCTGTCTACACTATATACGACACGTAAACGCCTGTCTTTACCTATATACGACACATGTGACACCTGTCATACACTATATACGACACATGTGACGCCTGTCATACACTATATACGACACATGTGACGCCTGTCATACACTATATACGACACATGTGACGCCTGTCATACACTATATACGACACATGTGACGCCTGTCATACACTATATACGACACATGTAAAGCCAGTCATACACTATATACGACACATGTGACACCTGTCAACACTATATACGACACATGTGACGCCTGTCATACACTATATACGACACATGTGACGCCTGTCATACACTATATACGACACATGTGACGCCTGTCATACACTATATACGACACATGTGACGCCTGCCATACACCAAACAACACATGCCAAGACTGTCATACAATATATACTACCACATACATGACACCTGTCATGCAATTTCCAGCCTGGTCCTCACACATGGCAGAGAACATGATGATACGAGAGACAGTTCACAGATGTACAACAAGGCTGGTGTCCCTGAGCAGACACGGCAGCAAAACACCCAGGAACCTAATTACTGTTAGGTAAACAGGAACAAGAGAGGGACCCATCCGTACTACCTGCCCAGGATACCAACCAAGACAGTATTGCTAACTTATGAGAGTGTTATGTACTGACTCAACAAATTTCAGGGAGATTTGTTGAGTCAACTCGGCCCTACCTGGGAATCGAACCCATGTCCTGACCGTTGTGGGAAGGTGTGTGTGTCTGTGAGAGAGAAAGTGACATTTAGGAATCCATGGAGAGTGAGGGAGAGTGTATGAGGAAGAATGTGTGAGGGAGAGTGCGTAAAGTAGTCCGTGAGACGGAGAG
The DNA here is from genome assembly GCF_026875155.1 of Cherax quadricarinatus. Taxonomy (NCBI): domain Eukaryota; kingdom Metazoa; phylum Arthropoda; class Malacostraca; order Decapoda; family Parastacidae; genus Cherax; species Cherax quadricarinatus. Next base: position 9,954,647 of record NC_069401.1, read on the forward strand.
CGTGAGGCAGAGTGCGTGAGGCAGAGTGCGTGAGGGAGAGTGTATGAGGGACAGTGTATGAGGTAGTGCGTGAGGGAGAGTGCATGAAGGCGAGTGTACGAAGGTAGAGTACGTGAAGGAGAGT
>NC_069401.1:9959770-9964770 GCF_026875155.1 Cherax quadricarinatus
CTTCAACATAGGAGGGATGTGGGCGGCCTTACTGTTATGTACAAGGCCAATATTGTCAAAATACCACACTTGGATCCACTTCGAGGACAGCGTGAAACAAGCTTTTATGCCACAAGACGGGTAGAAAGCAGCAACTTCACTCTGGCTGTACCCTTCTCCAGAACATCACTCCATCTGAGATCATACATACCCAGGATGACTCGAGTATGGAACACATTCGTACAGCATAATGATGTCAACGAGATAAAGTCAGTTGATCAAATGAAAATGCTGGCCCACAGATGGCTCCAACTTCACCCTGTTCCCTACTTGTATGTCTCATAACAATAAAAATGCTTTCAAATGAGCTGATGTAGGTAACAGCTCTTAGCTTGCCAATAAAGTTAGGAATCCTTAACCTGTAAATAGCTGTCAATAAAGCTAGGGATCCTTAACCTTGTCAAACCCTGTGTAAAAAAAAGACGAGAGAGAGAGAGAGAGAGAGAAGACCAGAGACAGATTACAAACTATGACATGACAAACAACAGTCATCATACAGCAAGATAGATGTGTTAGCATTACACTGTACTGATAACCAGAGGACAACATACACTCTATACAATGTACCAGGTTAGTAAATCCCAAAACTGCGTTCAGGAACCTTAACAAAGAAGTCTTTAAAGTATTATATGTGAAACATGTCAAGCCTAACAAGAGTACACAGCGCCAGCATCGAACCCACACTTGTTAAAGCACGTACAGACCCTCGTGAATGTCCAAAGTTATGCAACAAGTATAGTCCCAGATCTAAGGGGACTGAGCTTTGAGGAGAGGCCGAAGGAATTGAACCTGATGACCTCATAAGAGAAAAGGACCAGAGGAGACATGATAACGACGTACACAATACTCAAAATGTTTGGCAAAACAAATAAGATTGATATATTAGGCACAGGGATGGGAGGACAGATGAAAACTAAAACGTAGATAAGGTCAGTAGTGTTAGGAAGTACTTATTAAGTCTCGGGTAGGAAATACGTGGCGCTAGTTGGATAAGGATGTTCTGGAGGCAAACTCCATACACAATTTCCTAAGCAGGTATGATGGGAGGCAAGAAGCCAGGAACTAGTGATGCTGATTGATTGTGGGTTAAGAGGCGGGCCCAGGAGCTGAGACACAAGCTAGCAAACACGAACACATGTAAACGCACACACACACACACACACACACACACACACACACACACACACACACACACACACACACACACACACACACTCATAAAATGCATGCATGCATACATATACTCCTGCAGGTGCAGGTATACACACGTACTTAAGCAGGTATACAAACGTACTTAAGCAGGTATACACACGTACTTAAGCAGGAATATACACGTACTTAAGCAGGTATATACACGTACTTAAGCAGGTATATACACGTACTTAAGCAGGTATATACACGTACTTAAGCAGGTATATACACGTACTTAAGCAGGTATACACACGTACTTAAGCAGGTATACACACGTACTTAAGCAGGTATACACACGTACTTAAGCAGGTATACACACGTACTTAAGCAGGTATACACACGTACTTAAGCAGGTATACATACGCACTTAAGCAGGTATACACACGTACTTAAGCAGGTATACACACGTACTTAAGCAGGTATACACACGTACTTAAGCAGGTATACACACGTACTTAAGCAGGTATACATACGTACTTAAGCAGGTAAACACACGTACTTAAGCAGGCATACACACGTACTTAAGCAGGTATACACACGTACTTAAGCAGGTATACACACGTACTTAAGCAGGTATACACACGTACATAAGCAGGTATACACACGTACTTAAGCAGGTATACACACGTACTTAAGCAGGTATACACACGTACTTAAGCAGGTATACACACGTACTTAAGCAGGTAAACACACGTACATAAGCAGGTATACACACGTACTTAAGCAGGTATACACACGTACTTAAGCAGGTATACACACGTACTTAAGCAGGCATACACACGTACATAAGCAGGTATACACACGCACTTAAGCAGGTATACACACGTACTTAAGCAGGTATACACACGTACTTAAGCAGGTATACACACGTACTTAAGCAGGTATACACACGTACTTAAGCAGGTATACACACGTACTTAAGCAGGTATACACACGTACATAAGCAGGTATACACACGTACTTAAGCAGGTATACACACGTACTTAAGCAGGTATAGACACGTACTTAAGCAGGTATACACACGTACTTAAGCAGGTAAACACACGTACATAAGCAGGTATACACACGTACTTAAGCAGGTATACACACGTACTTAAGCAGGTATACACACGTACTTAAGCAGGTATACACACGTAATTAAGCAGGTATACACACGCACTTAAGCAGGTATACACACGTACTTAAGCAGGTATATACACTTACTTAAGCAGGTATACACACGTACTTAAGCAGGTATACACACGTACTTAAGCAGGTATATACACGTACTTAAGCAGGTATACACACGTACTTAAGCAGGTATACACACGTACTTAAGCAGGTATACACACGTACTTAAGCAGGTATACACACGTAATTAAGCAGGTATATACACGTACTTAAGCAGGTATACACACGTACTTAAGCAGGTATACACACGTACTTAAGCAGGTATACACACGTACTTAAGCAGGTATATACACGTACTTAAGCAGGTATACACACGTACTTAAGCAGGTATACACACGCACTTAAGCAGGTATACACACGTACTTAAGCAGGTATACACACGCACTTAAGCAGGTATACACACGTACTTAAGCAGGTATACACACGTACTTAAGCAGGTATACACACGTACTTAAGCAGGTATACACACGTACTTAATCAGGTATACACACGTACTTAAGAAGGTATACACACGTACTTAAGCAGGTATACACACGTACTTAAGCAGGTATACACACGTACTTGAGCAGGTATATACACATACTTAAGCAGGTATACACATGTACTTGAGCAGGTATACACACGTACTTAAGCAGGTATACACACGTATTTAAGCAGGTATACACACGTACTTAAGCAGGTATACACACGTACTAAAGCAGGTATACACACGTACTTAAGCATGTATACACACGTGCTTAAGCAGGTATACACACGTACTTAAGCAGGTATACACACGTACTTAAGCAGGTATACACACGTACTTAAGCAGGTATACACACGTACTTAAGCAGGTATACACACGCACTTAAGCAGGTATACACACGTACTTAAGCAGGTATACACACGTACTTAAGCAGGTATACACACGTACTTAAGCAGGTATACACACGTCCTTAAGCAGGTATACACACGTACTTAAGCAGGTATACACACGTACTTAAGTAGGTATACACACATACTTAAGCAGGTATACACACGTACTTAAGCAGGTATACACACGTACTTAAGCAGGTATACACACGTACTTAAGCAGGTATACACACGTACTTAAGCAGGTATACACACGTCCTTAAGCAGGTATACACACGTACTTAAGCAGGTATACACACGTACTTAAGCAGGTATACACACATACTTAAGCAGGTATACACACGCACTTAAGCAGGTATACACACGTACTTAAGCAGGTATACACACGCACTTAAGCAGGTATACACACGTACTTAAGCAGGTATACACACGTACTTAAGCAGGTATACACACGTACTTAAGCAGGTATACGCACGTACTTAAGCAGGTATACACACGTACATAAGCAGGTATACGCACGTACTTAAGCAGGTATACACACGCACTTAAGCAGGTATACACACGTACTTAAGCAGGTATACACACGCACTTAAGCAGGTATACACACGTACTTAAGCAGGTATACACACGTACTTAAGCAGGTATACACACGTACTTAAGCAGGTATATACACGTACTTAAGCAGGTATACACACGTACTTAAGCAGGTATACACACGTACTTCAGCAGGTATACACACGTACTTAAGCAGGTATATACACGTACTTAAGCAGGTATACACACGTACTTAAGCATATATACACACGTACTTAAGCAGGTATACACACGTACTTAAGCAGGTATATACACGTACTTAAGCAGGTATACACACGTACTTAAGCAGGTATACACACGCACTTAAGCAGGTATACACACGTACTAAAGCAGGTATACACACGTACTTAAGCATGTATACACACGTGCTTAAGCAGGTATACACACGTACTTAAGCAGGTATACACACGTACTTAAGCAGGTATACACACGTACTTAAGCAGGTATACACACGCACTTAAGCAGGTATACACACGTACTTAAGCAGGTATACACACGTACTTAAGCAGGTATACACACGTACTTGAGCAGGTATATACACGTACTTAAGCAGGTATACACATGTACTTAAGCAGGTATACACACGTACTTAAGCAGGTATACACACGTACTTAAGCAGGTATACACACGTACTTAAGCAGGTATACACACGTACTTAAGCAGGTATACACACGTGCTTAAGCAGGTATATACACGTACTTAAGCAGGTATACACACATACTTAAGCAGGTATACACACGTACTTAAGCAGGTATACACACGTACTTAAGCAGGTATACACACGTACTTAAGCAGGTATACACACGTACTTAAGCAGGTATACACACGTACTTAAGCAGGTATACACACGTACTTAAGCAGGTATACACACGTACTTAAGCAGGTATACACACGTACTTAAGTAGGTATACACACATACTTAAGCAGGTATACACACGCACTTAAGCAGGTATACACACGCACTAAAGCAGGTATACACAGGTACTTAAGCAGGTATACACACGCACTTAAGCAGGTATACACACGTACTTAAGCAGGTATACACACGTACATAAGCAGGTATACACACGTACTTAAGCAGGTATACACACGTACTTAAGCAGGTATACACACGTACTTAAGCAGGTATACACACGTACTTAAGCAGGTAAACA
>NC_069401.1:9969770-10007270 GCF_026875155.1 Cherax quadricarinatus
CCCTGCCTTCCCGCAACCCCTCCCCTGGCTTCTCCCCAGGCTCTATCCTGGTATTATAGGCGATCAATCACGTGATTGGCTCTAGCTTCGTCAAGTGATTGCAGTTACAGCAGCAGCAGCAGCAGCGGTGGGGTGAGACACAATCAGTACCTCGGGTCATTCTCTGAAATCTCGGTTATCTTCTGGTTGCCAGAAGATTTTGATGACTGTGACACACGTGCAGCAACACCAGTGAAGATCGGCAGGTGTTGAACACGTGTATTTAATAAATTCTCGGTACTGTATACCTTTAATATAACGGTACTGGGTCTCCCATACTGGAATATCAAATATCGTGCTTGTTAGTATAACACGGACCAGATCTAAGTACAGGGTAGTGAAGAGTGATGTATGGTGCAGATGCGTCACTGTAACTTACACAAGCACCGGTGTTATAATTCACTGTATGTGCTACTAGGTCGGATGCAGTGCTTCTCCCTTAAGTGACGTGTCTGACCTCACTAGGTCAAAGCATTGGCCTAAGCCGGTGGGGAGAATTGGAGCTGCCTCGCATGGGCCAGTAGGCCTGTTGCAGTGTTCCTTCTTTCTTATGTTCTTGTAACATTATTTTGCACAAATGTTTATGAATTGAGACACTTATGCAACATATGGGAATCTTTATTGAAGAAACGTTTCGCCACACAGTGGCTTCATCAGTCCAATACAAAGCAGGAAGGTATAAAGAGAGGAGGAATTTGAGGTAATCAGTCCCTCAACCTGGAGTCGATGTGTTCAGTCCATCACTCTTGTAGAAAGTACAGCACAGGCCCGTAGACGTGGCTTATATACTGTAGTCAGGTGAGGTGAAGTAGGAAGCGGGGTCATAGTGGTACCATCCATCAGTCTAAGTAGGTCTTTGTCCAAAGACTGGACATCGACTCCAGGCTGAGGGACTGATTACCTCAAACTCCTCCTCTCTGTATACCTTTCTGCTTTGTATTGGACTGATGAAGGCAGGGTGTGGCGAAACGTTTCTTCAATAAAGATTCCCATATATTGAAGATTGAGACACTTATGCAGCATATGGGAATCTTTATTCAGGAAACGTTTCGCCACACAGTGGCTTCATCAGTCCAATACAAAGAGGAAGGCGTAAGGAGAGGAGGAGTATGAGGTAATCAGTCCCTCAGCCTGGAGTCGATGTGTTCAGTCCATCAATCTTGTAGAATGTACAGCATAGGGCCGTAGACGTAGCTTATATACTGTAGTGAGGTGACGTGAAGCAGGCGGAGGCGGGGTCATAGTGGTACCATCCACTAGTCGAAGTAGGTCTTCGTCCAAAGGTTGAACAAGTGTTGAGGGACTGATTACCTCATACTCCTCCTCTCCTTACGCCTTCCTCTTTGTATTGGACTGATGAAGCCACTGTGTGGCGAAACGTTTCCTGAATAAAGATTCCCATATGTTGCATAAGTGTCTCAATTCTTCAACTTGTCGGTTTTCAAAACCATTCATCACAACTGTTTATTATGTTTATTTACTCTGGGTGATGGTCAGGTCTGTGGTTACTTCTGTTCATCATATTTGCAATTCAACACATTTTCTTGATGTTTTACCTGCCTTCATGTACTCTTGAGCTTCTTGCATCTTATTGCAGTTAAGACACATGTGCAACATCTGGATATCTTTATTGTAGTAGACGTTTCGCCATCCAGTGGCTTTATCAATACAGATTCTAGGACATAATAGGAAGACAGTAGAACTATATACAAAAGATGAGGTAATCAGTCCCTCGGCCTTGGAGTTAGTGTTCACAGCATCGTGGTGGAGGAGAGTCTGGAGCAAAGGCAAGAAGACTGGCGCTTTTTATAGGCGTCAGTGAATGGGACGGGCAGCAGACGAGGGCAGTCACTGGTAGGCGGGATCCCCAGTGGAAGTAGGTCCTTCCCAAAGAGATGGGTTAGTTGCAGCAGCCGTGAAGAAGGTCTTGTAGATGTCCTCTGAACCAAGACACTGCAACATCATGGAATCTTGGTTCAGAGGACATCTACAAGACCTTCTTCACGGCTGCTGCAACTAACCCATCTCTTTGGGAAGGACCTACTTCCACTGGGGATCCCGCCTACCAGTGACTGCCCTCGTCTGCTGCCCGTCCCATTCACTGACGCCTATAAAAAGCGCCAGTCTTCTTGCCTTTGCTCCAGACTCTCCTCCACCACGATGCTGTGAACACTAACTCCAAGGCCGAGGGACTGATTACCTCATCTTTTGTATATAGTTCTACTGTCTTCCTATTATGTCCTAGAATCTGTATTGATAAAGCCACTGGATGGCGAAACGTCTACTACAATAAAGATATCCAGATGTTGCACATGTGTCTTAACTTTCATCTTATTGCAGTCTAGTTCGTGTTGTGTTTTGCTCTTGTCTCTGCAGTTGTATTCTCTCCCTCAAGTGCTTCCTATAATTTTCTGTTCTGTCTCGATCTAGTTATACTCTCTGGTACCTTCTGATTCGCTAGTTTGATTTCTGTCTCAAAATCCTGTCTCGTGATATTTAGGACTTCAAAAAAACTGAGTTAGATAGGTGTAGTTTGTCTTGTTCTGTTGTTTCCGTGTAAACACTGGTCCCCCTGATGCTCTCCTGACCATCTCTACCGTCCTGGTATCCAGACACCTTCTTCAAGACTGTAGATAATCATTAAACCATCTTATCCATTCCTCCACCGTCTTAACTTTCAGACGCTGTTTCTGTTTTTGTCAACAGTTCCTAGACTCTCGTACTCTCAGCATTTTTTTTATCGCCTTGCCTCGAGTATCTTCGTATATATATCTTTTATCTTTCTTTTCTTCCTCCATTCTTTCTGTCATTTACCTCACTACAACTGCTCCTCCATCCTTATTTTCTCCAGCTCATCCTTCAGCTTTCCTAATTTCTCTTCCAGTCTCTCAACCATCTCTTCATCCACGACAATTCCATTTCCTCTCTCTGTCCTCTCTTTGTCCTCTCTCTGTCCTCTCTCTGGCCTCTCTCTGTCTCTCTCTCTCTTCCTTTCTCTCTCTCTCTCTCTCTCTCTCTCTTCTCTCTCTCTCTCTCTCTCTCTCTCAACACTTTCTTGGACATTTTCAAGCAGAGTATTTCTCTTCGGTTCCCATTTTTCATTTATTTTACCCATTAGTTCAGCTATCATCACTATCATCACCCACATCCTTCTTACTGTCTTCCGTTCACCTTTCTTTATTGTTGTTGTTGTTTGCAATTTCTACCATTCTACCCAGTCCAGTGTGGTGTGTGGGGTGTGTGTGTGTGTGTGTGTGTGTGTTGTGTGTGTGTGTGTGTGTGTGTTGTGTCTGTCTGTCTGTCTGTTGTGTGTGTGTGTGTGTGTGTGTGTGTGTGTGTGTGTGTGTGTGTGTGTGTGTGTGTGTGTGGTGTGTGTCTGTCTGTATGTGTGTGTGTGTGTGTGTGTGTGTGTGTGTGTGTGTGTGTGTGTGTGTGTGTGTTGTGTGAGTGTGTGTGTGTCTGCATGTGTGTGTGTGTGTGTGTGTGTGTGTGTGTGTGTGTGTGTGTGTGTGTGTGTGTGTGTGTGTGTGTGTGTGTGTGTGTGTGTCTGTCTGTCTGTCTGTATGTATGTGTGTGTGTGGTGTGTGTGTGTGTGTGTGTGTGTGAGTGTGTGTGTGTCTGCATGTGTGTGGTGTGTGTGTGTGTGTTGTGTGTGTGTGTGTGTGTGTGTGTGTGTGTGTGTGTGTGTAGTGTGTGTGTATGTTGTTGTGTGTTGTGTTGTGTGTGTGTGTGTGTGTGTGTGTGGTGTTGTATGTGTGTGTGTGTGGTGTGTGTGGTGTTGTGTGTGTGTGTGGTGTCGGAGTGTTCAAGACTGTGATGCAGGTGTGTGGTGCAGGTGTGTGTGCAGAGTGTAGTGCAGTGTGTGGTGCAGGTGTGTGTGCAGGTGTGGTGCAGATGTGTGCGATGTGGTGCAGTGTGTGTGCAGGAGTGTGGTGCAGGTGTGTGGTGCAGGTGTGTGGTGAGGTGTGTAGTGCACGTGTTGGTGCAGGTGTGTGCAGGTTGTGGCAGGTGGTGCAAGAGTGTGCAGGGTGATGGCGGCTGTGGTGCAGGTGTGTGTGCAGGTGTCAGGTGTATGCAGGAGTGTGGTGCAGTGTGTGGTGCAGTGATGCTCATGCAGGCATGTTGGAGGTGTGCGCTGCAGTATGTTACAGGAACTTGTCACGGTGTGTGCAGCATTGTGCAGGTGTGTGGTCGTGTGGTGCAGGATGTGGTGCATGTGTGGTGCAGTGTGTCATGAGCATGTGGTGTCGGTGGGGTGTGGGTGTGGTGCAGGTGTGTGAGGTGTGGTGCAGGGTGTGGTGCAGGTGTGCCTGCAGGTGTGTGCAGGAGTGTGGTGCAGTGTGGTGCAGGTGTGTGCAGGTAGTGTGGTGCATGTGTGTGGTTGTGTCATGCGCATGTGGTGCAGGTGTGTGGGTGTGGTGGTGTGGTGCAGGATGTGTGGTGTGGTGCAGGAGTGTGGTGGTGGTGCAGGAGTGGTGCAGGTGCGGTGCAGGTGTGTCATGCAGGCAGTGGTGCGGTTTGTACAGGATGTGGTGCAGGTGTGTGGTGCAGGAGTGTGGTGCAGGAGTGTGGTGCAGGTGTATGGTGCAGGTGTGTGGTGCAGGTGTATGGTGCAGGTGTGTGGTGCAGGTGTGGTGCAGGAGTGTGGTGCAGGTGTGGTGCAGGAGTGTGGTGGTGTGCAGGTGTGGTGCAGGAGTGGTGCAGGTGCGGTGCAGGTGTGTCATGCAGGCATGTGGTGCAGGTGTATGGTGCAGGTATGTGGTGCAGGTGTGTGGTGCAGGAGTGTGGTGCAGGAGTGTGGTGCAGGAGTGTGGTGCAGGTTTGGTGAAGTGTGTGTGCAGGTGTATGGTGCAGGTGTGTGGTGCAGGTGTGTGGCAGTGTGGTGCAGGTGTATGGTGCAGGTGTGTGGTGCAGGTGTATGGTGCAGGTATGTGGTGCAGGTATGTGGTGCAGGTGTGTGGTGCAGGAGTGTGGTGCAGGTGTGTGGTGAAGGTGTGTGGTGCAGGTGTATGGTGCAGGTGTGTGGTGCAGGTGTATGGCGCAGGTGTATGGTGCAGGTGTGGTGCAGGTGTGTGGTGCAGGTGTGGTGCAGGAGTGTGGTGCAGGTGTATGGTGCAGGTGTGTGGTGGTGTGTGGTGCAGGTGTATGGTGCAGGTGTATGGTGCAGGTGTGTGGTGCAGGTATGTAGTGCAGGTGTATGGTGCAGGTGTGGCAGATGATAGTCACAGTGTCGCCTGAAAACCTGTGTTGCAACAAGATTAGCTTCACCGTCTCTGGATTTGTTGTCAAGTCTTTAATCTGTACATTTGTTGATTAAAAACTTGCCTCTGTATACATATATGTTTGTATGTGAGTGTGCGTGTGCTCACGCGCGTGCGTGCGTGTGTACCTTTCAGTGTGTGCTTATTTAATTAACCTGACGAGTTTATATGTAATCAAAGAAAAATTATTCTTGATATAAAATGACTTATCTCTTGGCCGCAGCAGTTGCCAGATTTAACAGGACTGAGAGAGATCTCTTGGCCGCAGCAACTGCCAAATTTAACAGGGTTGAGAATATGGCGACACAAAGTGCCAGATTTAACAGGGTTGAGAGAGATATGGCAACACAAAGTGCCAGATTTAACAGGGTTGAGAGAGATATGGCGACACAAAGTGCCAGATTTAAGAGTGCTGAGAGAGATCTCATGGCTACAGCAACTGCCAGATTGAACAAGGCTGAGAGAGATCTCTTGACCGTAGCAGATGCCAAATATGACAGGGCTGACAGAGGTCTCTTGGCTACATAAATTGCCAGATTTTACGGGGTGAGAGAGAGAAATTATTTGGCTGCAGCAGTTGCCAGATTTGACAGAAGAGAGGTCTCTTGGCTGCAGTAGTTGCCAGACTTGACGGGGTGAGAGAGGTTGTAAGATGTTTAAAAATCACCCCAGAAACTTTTACGAGTTTCTTCCATATCCATTAGCAAGATGAGGGAACACGGAGGGGATGAGGGGAGGGGAAGGGAGGGGAGCGAGGCAGTGTGAGGGAGCGGAGGGGTGGAAAAGAAGGGAAGAGGGAGGGAGGGGAGACGAAGTTGAGGGAATAGAGTGATGTCCAGGGGGAAGAGGAGGGGGCGAGGGTGTGCAAAGGGGAAAAGTGGAAGGGGAAGGGTAGGTATGGAGCACAGATAAGTGATAGGGAAGGGCAAATTAGGGAATGGGTTATAAGATGGACTATAAACTTTTAAGGAATTGTTGTGCTGAGAGACAACCACAACATGCCGGATGCAAAGTTACAAACTGTTGCTACAAACACACTAGCCTGTGCCAGGTGCGCCACACCACCTACAAGACTCACTGTGCACTCCGTAGCCTGGTGCACACGGCTACGGGTCTTGTGCACTCAGTCTCTGCTCTCCTCCCTAACCTGCTAATATTTCGTTAGCAGTAGTCCCTTCCGGGGAACAGCGCCCCCTAGACCCTGTCTTAGACCAGGCCTCTTGGTTCCTGGTCTGGGTGATCACGCTGTTAGTGTCCTCTGCCTGCAGACCAACGTATGCACAATAGCCCGGCCGATCAGGAATTGATGTGAGGAATTTGACGAGTTCCTTCTTGGAGACAGCTAGGAGTGTGACGGTAATCCTTCTTATGAATGAAGGGATGGCACTGGAGTGTCGTGGTCCCTTCATATTCACTGAATTCTCTGTGTTCACCGCTTCCTGCTTTTCAACGGAGGTATTCTGCACCCGTCTGCCAAGCCTCTAGTATTCATAAGTAGTAATTTTGGTGTGCAGGTTCGAAACCAATCCCTCAGGTATCTTCCAGGTGTAGATTATGATGCAGTTTTCTCGCCTAAGTTCTAAGGAGTACAGTTCGAGGGACTTCAAGCACTCCCAGTAATTTAGGTGCTTGACTAAGTTTATACAAGCTGTGAAGGTTCTCTGTGCATGTCCTACCTCAGCAATTTCTCCCCGTTGAAGGTCATTGGAACAACACAACTGGACTTGTTGTGAAGGAAAAGGACAACAACATAAAGGCTGGACAAATATGAGAAAGGTTAGATTTGAGTAAAACCTGCCTAGCATGGGACAGTAGGCCCACTACAGTAAGACCTGCGTAGCATGGACAGTAGGCCTATTGCAGTGCCTCTTTCAATTTTCTCCATCACCCCTCTTACACCTAAGCCAGTCTGTAACCCTCCTCCCTCACCCCTTCCATACCTGAGCCAGCATCTGCTCCTCCCCATCATCAAACCCTCATGCACACCTGCCCAATACGTAATTGCAAGTGAGTAACAAATTAGTCACTTAACATGGTAATTGTCTAGGAACTGTGTTACGAGGGTTGAATGATGCTCAGGTGTTGCTCACAACCTACTCAAAATCCATCTTATATAATTTATACTTTCATAATATTTTATAGGAACTAAATTTAAACCTTATAGTTATTTTTCAGAGAAAATCCGTCATGGTGTGTACATATATATATATATATATATATATATATATATATATATAATATATATATATATATATATATATATATATATATATATATATATATATATATATATATATATATATACACACCACACACACACGAAAAGAAATCATTGCTCACTCCCTACAGAATAGACCGTGAACTAAAGCAGCCCAGGGCGAAGATGCTAACCTACAGCGTGGTGGCAACTCTGATAACCCCTGATTACAAACAAACTCAACCAACGGACAGGATGCTGCACTGACACACACACACTTCTTTGTTTAACTCGCAACCAATGACATCAGTGACCTATTGGACTCTTCAACAGATAACATTTAAACCCTGCCCAACCTACCCCTGTAAGGTGGTTTAACGGATCAAATAAAGAGCACTGATGGCTCTCACGAGTGGTAGTCTACTGCCACTCTCCTTCTCTGCTCTCACGATAGTCTACAGCCACTCTCCTTCCTCTGCTCTCACGATAGTCTACAGCCACTCTCCTTCCTCTGCTCTCACGATAGTCTACAGCCACTCTCCTCTCTGCTCTCATGGTAGTCTACAGCCACTCTCCTTCCTCTGCTCTCACGATAGTCTACAGCCACTCTCCTTCCTCTGCTCTCACGATAGTCTACAGCCACTCTCCTTCCTCTGCTCTCACGATAGTCTACAGCCACTCTCCTTCCTCTGCTCTCACGATAGTCTACAGCCACTCTCCTTCCTCTGCTCTCATGGTAGTCTACAGCCACTCTCCTTCCTCTGCTCTCACGATAGTCTACAGCCACTCTCCTTCCTCTGCTCTCACGATAGTCTACAGCCACTCTCTTCCTCTGCTCTCAGTAGTCTACAGCCACTCTCCTTCCTCTGCTCTCACGATAGTCTACAGCCACTCTCCTTCCTCTGCTCTCACGATAGTCTACAGCCACTCTCCTTCCTCTGCTCTCACGTAGTCTACAGCACTTCCTCCTCTGCTCTCCATAGTTACATGCCACTCCCTTCTTGCTCTCACGATAGTCTACAGTCACTCTCCTCGCTCTGCTCTCATGAATGCTAGTCTACAGTCACTGTCCTCGCTCTGCTCTCATGAATGCTAGTCTACAGTCACTCTCCTCGCTCTGCTCTCATGAATGCTAGTCTACAGTCACTCTCCTCGCTCTGCTCTCATGAATGCTAGTCTACAGTCACCTCCTCGCTCTGCTCTCATGAATGCTAGTCTACAGTCACTCTCCTCGCTCTGCTCTCATGAATGCTAGTCTACAGTCACTCTCCTCGCTCTGCTCTCATGAATGCTAGTCTACAGTCACTGTCCTCGCTCTGCTCTCATGAATGCTAGTCTACAGTCACTGTCCTCGCTCTGCTCTCATGAATACTAGTCTACAGTCACTGTCCTCGCTCTGCTCCCATGAATGTTAGTCTACACACACTCTCCTTGCTTTATCTCACTATAGCAAGTAAATGGAAAGCAAACGACCCACCACATCTTCACTATGTTAAGTAACTACACAATAAGGCGGCTTCCTCGTTTCTCAGGAATATTTAAAATACTTATTTATTTTCTAAATGTTTCTGGTGTGGAAGTTAAGACATACTACATCTGGATTAAATATTTACTATTGTAAGTAAAAAAATTCCCACGATTAGCAAAAACTAACTACAAGGCTGAACGACAAACTGATTCATTGATAACCGTAGGAGAGAAATCCGACTTTAATAATAATGATACTGAATACAAAACTGACCCGAATAACATCTAACAAAATTCATGACAAAACACGGCACTGTCAAACAAAGGTTAACAATTCTCTCATGTCAGAGGTAGTGAACCCTTTACCAGAGCTATCTATTTATTGGAAGGATATGCACCTATAATTTCAAGATTAAACAACTTGTATTTCTAGGCTTAGCATATATCATGTCAGTGCTAAAAAACATTCCTATTACTAGGCTTAACATCTTCCAGGCGAAGACTTATATGTAAAAAAAGTGATAAACTGGTGGCAGCAGTTTAAAATTCTCCCGGTTTTTACAAGAAAAATGTCCTAAGGCATATCACTGCTAAATCCCTTTCATGTGAAGGCTACACATATCCAGTGTTAAAGTTTAACATCTATTGTGCCAAGATTAACATATGAGAGAACTCTAGACCAGACTGAACATTACGAGAAAACTGGTGGCAGCGGTGGGAATGTTTACCTGTTTTGGAACCAGACCTGCACGACTCTCATGTCGAGGCCAAGCGTCTGAGAGAGTTGTTCCCTAACGTGGCGAGCGGGTTTGGGGCTCTCTTTGTAGGCCTGTTTGAGTTGCTCCAACTGGCGCGCCGAGATGGTGGTACGTGGCCGTTTGTTTGTCGCGTCTCCTTCTGCAACAAACAGACGTCAACCGGCCGTCAGTAACAGCTCAAAAGCCTTGACACATCAACAACGCTCACAACACAAAACAGCGGCCCTCTTTTGTTTACCAGCTAGACTTAGTTTGACGATTTTGACTCTATTATCTCCATTTTTTTAATTTCATTAATCCTTATCATTAATACTATTGTATTTTAGTGATATAAATTTAGTGGAATCGATATACTGTTATGATTAACTTAAACCTAAGTATCTTAGAAACTTAATATCACATCATTATCAAAAGTTATAAAAATTACATAGAGAAATAACTTACTTTACAGGCTGTGGTACGTTAGAGTTTATTAAAAGTAAACAAGAGAAAAAAAAAAGAAAAAAAACTGCTGAGCATCATAGTTTACGCTCGAGTTTTGTGATTTACACATCAGCCATTTCGTGCTAGGGATTTACTTTAAAACAAAAGCAAACACAAAAAAGAGATAGTAAACCAACTTTTATAAACAGAGAAACACAGACTTTCACCACTGATAATAATGCAAGGAAGCAAGGAAGAGGATAACTGAAAATGGGTAAGGGAGAACCGTAGAGATAACCCACGGACTTGCTAAAGGGTTACACGTCACAGATCATGCCCGACTATACAGACGTCAAGAAATTCATAATAGCTGGACCTTAGCTTTATTATAACGTGTGAGTCGTATATTTTGTTAACGATTAATGCAAACGGATCTGGGTAACAAGTTAAAAAAAGCCAGTGAGGTTTATTAACATGAAGAGCAACATGGTCCCATTCGACATGAGGGTCGTACAGGTCTGGCTTGCATCTTACACTGAGAGAGACAAAACTGCTCCTGGAGACTTTGGTAATATAATTCACTACTACCACCATCACTATATTGGAGCCCCCTCACCACCATTTCACTCACTATAATGTAGTACCTCACCACCACCACCACCACCACCACCACCACCACCACCACCACCACCACCCCTAGCATCATACTAACACTATATGGTTACAATGATTCTTTCACCATATTCTACGTGTCCTTTACCGTTACTAAACTCATTCAATTTTTTATCCTGTGGTCTAAACAGCGAAGTAAAGAAACAAATGATTACTGCCGTTAGATTCTTGGATAATTGATGTGGAGTCCCCACAGCAGTCTTCTGCGCCCCGCCATGGAAAGATGACACTTGCTCTAAATCCCTTGACTTTCAGTTTAACAATGTTTAAGTTTAACATTTACCTCCCCATATTAATTGATATGATTTTCTTTGCAACATCTTAATATATACTCTCTACAAACTAATAATTATAAGTTATTTTGGAAACAAACAACATAATTAACAATTATATCTTTGTGGCAACATTTTGCAACTGCAAAGCTATCTTTGTTCCGTGCTAGACGGGCATCACAGATACGGGATCACCTACTTATGAAATAGAAGACTAAGATATATAAAAAACTAATTAGGTACATTATAATTTGTTCTATCCCAGAATACCTGAATATCTACTTCCAGACTACGACTTAGGTCATCATGGAATGCTACATGTGAATCTTATCTAGAGAAAAATCACTTACGATATGGTATGCTATATTTTTAAACTCATGTTTTATCTAAGATTACTGTAACTATTTTCGCTAAAACTACAAAAGCATGGCACTATTACTAATACACTTTTCAGGCATTTGTATGCCAGCAAACGACAAGTGAATGTGCTGGAAAGGCGGGGGAATATTGGCGTTACAGTTGATCCACACATTCTGTAATGAGGCTACCACTGGGCAGGCTATCCGCACACCCAAACTTGCTTGAGCACAACGTTAGTGCGTCCTTTCACTCCGGGACTCTCATTCTTCACTCGTATCTTTGATTTAGTTTTTCTCCAATCTCCTAATTGTCAACTTCGATACGACTTTCGTTCGCAAAACTTCTCTCTTCTCAAGATTGGTCGAGTTTGTTTCGTTTAATATTTAGATGTATCAAGTACTCGATGAAATATTCTTGCACTCATTCCTTAGTTAACCTAATCCATGCTATTATCAAACAAGATGATGGAAAATATTGTTCAACAAGGTAATTAATATTAAAGGTGATAGCTTAGCTATCACCTTTAATATTAAATTAAATTAATTGTCGAGTTATTTACTACTTTTTGCAGTGTTCTACACCTGACTTTTTTTTTTTTTTTGAGACGACAAAGTTGCTCTTCCACAAGTTCAAGTTAATTGTTTTAATTTTTTAGTTGTTAGTTTGTTAAGCTTAATGTTTACCTACTGCTGGCGGGTCATTAAGCTTAAAGTTTATCTACTGTTGGCGGGTTATTAACGTACAGACGTAGCAGGCTGTCAACAGCTATAACATAGTACTGCTGCATGACCCTTGTGGGCTTAGCGTTGAGTTTTGATTGCAATAATAAAAACATGACACCGAGTATTTCCTTATTTAAGTAAAACTGACTGACGCTGCCCGGAATACATCAGTTATGATAATGACAGAAGAATTCTTTCAAAACTACAGCTTAGCATTTTTTTAATTGTACATTTACTAGGATCAAGCTAATAGCAATGCCAACAGATTACAGCCTAGCCCCTCGCAAGGTCGCCTCCCCGTGACATGCAGTCTCTGTGCTTCTCTACGTTGAGGTGCTGTCAACATCACATGTAATATCTCACACCAGTGTCTCTCATTCACAGCTAATAGTACATCAGCTTCGCAGTCTTATCTTCAAGCGTTGAGTTCTAGTATTCTATCTAACTGGTAGCTCTAATACAAGTTGCTAGGTTAGCCAGGAGTTGCCGCCCGATCCATGGTGCAAATTACTAATATACAACTACCATCTAACTCCCAGAGCAGTGTTGCCGCGGCTACCAGCTAGTGTGAGAAGTGGTGCCACCTGTACAGTGTGTGTGCCACCCAGTCCACCGCTACCTTCACTCACAGCTTCCCCACTCAAGCCACACAAAACTAGAAGATGGAGTAAAGGAGTGTGGCAAGCAGACACTGGCGTCCAACAAGGCAGCAGCCAAGTGCCGCTGCTAGTTTGCCTCATTCCCGTACTATATTTTCTGATTTAGTGGCCATTGTGACTCCAGTGTTCCCCACACTCACCACTAAAACACATTATTTTTAATTTATACATCGTTTTTATTTGATAGACGTGACACTTTAACATAGTACCACGAATATGAATGAAGTTACTGACGAGGGAAGTGTTGACACTACACCAGATAAGGAGAGGTGGAGCTTCAACATGACTCTGCCAGCCTAGTGTGGAGACCAGTGGTGTTGCTGTGTGTGTGTGTGTGTGTGTGTGTGTGTGTGTGTGTGTGTGTGTGTGTGTGTGTGTGTGTGTGTGTGTGTGTGTGTGTGTGTGTGTGTGTGTGTGTGTGTGTGTGTGGGTGTGTGTGTGGGTGGGTGGGAGGCCTGGGCGGCACACAGCTCACCAGACGTACCTGTTCTGAAACCAGACTTGCACGACCCTCATGTCGAGGCCGGTGTCCGCCGCCAGCTGCTCGCGGACGTGGCGGGGCGGCTTGGCGCACTTGCTGTAAGCTGCCTTCAGTTTCTCCAGCTGGCGGGCACTGATGGTGGTGCGCGGACGCTTGCCACTCAGGTCGTCCTCTGTAAACACATGCCACCCGAGACACACAGTCAGAAGGTCTCCTGATGGGCGTGGCGGGGGCGTGGGCCGCCCTAGGTCGCCGCCGTCACCACCACCGCCGCCGCCGCCCGTGCCGAGTCAGCGGCCGCCGCCACACCACCACCTCCTCCTCTAACACTACACCTGCCTCCCGTAACTGCCACCACACCAGATAGGGAGGTTTTGTTGCCAAAGTTGAGAATATTGATGATAGCATGCGGGTGTGAGTGGGTCGTGGCGTGGGCTAGGCCGGGCGTGGGCGTGGGGCGGGGGAGGGGAGGCGGTTCTGAGGGCGTGGGTGGGAGGGGGTGGCGTCAGCAACAACACGAGAACTCAACACAACAATAAAAATAAAACTTCTACCGATTAATCTCTTGTAAACTTTTATTTTTCCATGACATTCCTTACACGTAGCACTGATGTCCGTCTCTCTCCACGCTAAAATAATTAACTACCACCAAACATTAAGAGTGTGAAATAATCTGATTCATGTGTCCCTGATTGTGTAACAGCGTCTGTGTCAGAGAACATCTGTGCACCGACCATCTCACACAACATAATGGTTGAATATGGACTCCCAGCTGTGTAAAACTGAAATATCAAGACCTCCATCCATCTTTTACATGTAAAAGAATACTCAATTATAGCTATTGTCATAATTTTCCCATACATGTGTAAATTAATACGCACGAGAAATATTATTATTATTTTCATATCACACATCGGATATTTACAACGTAAAAACAAGATTAAAACATATGGCCACAAAACACATGCCTTGTGATAAATGAACCCCGTAAAGTCGGTGATATGTAGACCCCTGTGAAATATGAACCCTGCAGTGATATACTGACCCTGCTGTGATATATGAACTGCAGTGATATGTAGACCTGTGATATGAACGCGTGATATACTGACCCTGCTGTGATAACTGCAGTGATATGTAGACCTGTGAAATATGAACCCTGCAGTGATATACTGACCCTGCTGTGATATAAACTGCAGTGATATGTAGACCCCTGTGAAATATGAACCCTGCAGTGATATATTGACCCTGCTGTGATATATGAACTGCAGTGATATGTAGACCCCTGTGAAATATGAACCCTGCAGTGATATATTGACCCTGCTGTGATATATGAAACTGCAGTGATATGTAGACCCCTGTGAAATATGAACCCTGCAGTGATATATTGACCCTGCTGTGATATATAAACTGCAGTGATATGTAGACCCCTGTGAAATATGAACCCTGCAGTGATATGTAGACCCCTGTGAAATATGAACCCTGCAGTGATATATTGACCCTGTTGTGATATATGAGCTGCAGTGATATACTGACCCTGCTGTGATATATGAACCCTGCAGTGATAGACTGACCCTGCTGTGATATATGAACCCTGCAGTGATATACTGACCCTGCTGTGATATATGAACCCTGCAGTGATATACTGACCCTGCTGTGATAGATGAACCCTGCAGTGATATACTGACCCTGCTGTGATATATGAACCTGCAGTGATATACTGACCCTGCTGTGATATATGAACCCTGCAGTGATATACTGACCCTGCTGTGATTATGAACCCTGCAGTGATATACTGACCCTGCTGTGATATATGAACCCTGCAGTGATATACTGACCCTGCTGTGATATATGAACCCTGCAGTGATATACTGACCCTGCTGTGATATATGAACCCTGCAGTGATATACTGACCCTGCTGTGATATATGAACCCTGCAGTGATATACTGACCCTGCTGTTATATATGAACCCTGCAGTGATATACTGACCCTGCTGTGATATATGAACCCTGCAGTGATATACTGACCCTGCTGTGATATATGAACCCTGCAGTGATATACTGACCCTGCTGTGATATATGAACCCTGCAGTGATATACTGACCCTGCTGTGATATATGAACCCTGCAGTGATATACTGACCTCACTGCGATATACCAATAACGGATCTCAGGGTGATATATGGATCGCATTATGATACATGGATTATATGTGATGCACATTTCTCACTGTGATAAAAACATCGCATCGTGATACAAAAAAACTGTGTGTAAGTCTGGTGTTGTATAATGCATGTAATGTTAATAAGATTCCACACTTGGTACAACAGTTGAGTTTTACGTGTTGTACTGGTTGATGAATATATCATATTTTTGTACTGGTTAGGTCTTACCTCGAAATTCTTAAAATTAAGTCGTCGATACGGACACACAAGTTTCAAGTCGCGTTCGTTGTTGGTTGAGTTTTCGCGTTGTGCGCTGGCATTCATAGTTGCAAATAACATTCACGTGAAGAAAAAATATGCAAATTAAATAAAAATTATATCAAAGTTGAACATATACGAAAAAAATATGCATATACAAAACAATGTTTGGGTTAGCAAGTAGTTGGTGTTGAGCGTGGCTATGTTATTTACCCTACTAGCAGAGACAAGGAATGCTCACGACATATGGTGGGGGAGGGGAGAGAGAAAAATAAACAGTCAGGCATAGATAAACGAACCACAGGCGGACCTTACCCTTCAGAGACATACCTCTCTGCTTGGCCTGCTCGTAGTCGCTCTTACACACGAGTTTATTGTCCTCCATGAGGTAGAATTCGTCGCCAGTGTTGAGCTGACGCTGGCAGATAACGCAAGCGAAGCAGTGGAGATGGTAGACGTTATCTTGGGCACGGCGGACCACTTGGGTCGGTGGGATGCCTTGCTCACACCCGGAGCACTTAGTGCCGTACCTCCTGTGTTGGTGGGGAGACGTGTTGGGGAGATGTGTTGGCGAGGTGGGAAGACGAGTTGGGGGTGGGAAGACGTGTTGTGGAGGTGGGAAGACGTGTTGGGGTGGGAAGACGTGTTGGGGGGTGGGAAAACGTGTTGTGGAGGTGGGAAGACGTGTTGGGGTGGGAAGACGTGTTGGGGAGGTGGGAAGACGTGTTGGGGTGGTGGGAAGACGTGTTGGGGTGGGAAGACGTGTTGGGGAGGTGGGAAAACGTGTTGGGGTGGGAAGACGTGTTGGGGTGGGAAGATGTGTTGTGGAGGTGGGAAGACGTGTTGGGGTGGGAAGACGTGTTGGGGTGGGAAGACGTGTTGTGGAGGTGGGAAGACGTGTTGGGGGTGGGAAGACGTGTTGTGGGGGGTGGGGAAGGACGTGTGGGGTGGGAAAGACTGTTGGTGGTGAGGAAAAATTTTAGTACAACGGAGGTGGAAGAGTATGTTGGGGTGGAGACGTGTGAGTGGGAAGTAGTGTTGGGGAGGTGGAAAGGTGTTAGGATGGTGGAGTAATGCGTGTTGGGGTGGGAAGACGTGTAGGTAGGTGGGGAGACGTGTTAGGAGGTGGGGTAGACGTGTGGGTGGTGGGAAGACGTGTTGGGGTGGGAAGGATGTGTTGGGAGTGGAACGTGACGTAGCAGAGCAGGTGCAAAATGTGGTGTTGATGGAATATATTTAGATTCAGACGTGTAAGTGTAATATTGTGGAGACGTGATTTGAATATGTTAGGTAGGTGATATGGTGGAGTAATGGTAGTGGTGGTAATGGTTGGTAGAGGTGGTAATAGTGGTGGTGTAATGGGTGGCGGGGTGAGAAGGCGGTGGTGGCGATGGCGGTGGTGGTGAGAAGTAATAATGGTGGATGGTAAGGTGTGGTGAAACGGTGGTGAGTAATAGTGGTAGTGGTAATAAGTGATGGTGGTAGTGGTAATAATGAGGGTGGTAGCAGTAATGGTGGTAGTAATGGTGTAGAAGAGTGTAATAGGGTAAGGAGAGGGACGGTGAGAGGAGGTGGGGGAGAGGAGGGACGGGGAGGAGGTGACGGGGAGAGGAGTAGACGGAGTGACGGATGGGTGAGAAGAGGATGGGAGGAGGGAGTGAGGGGGAGAGAAAAAATAATAATTATAATTTCTCGTGTAATGTAACTTTGTTGATATAAAGGTAATTTACTGTCGTATAATAAAGGTAATTTACGGGTGTATAATAAGGTAATTGTACTGTCTATAATGGATAATTTACTGTTAATAAGATAATTACGGGCTATATAAGATAATCTTACTGATCATAATAATCTTAGTCAATAATAATATGTTTCGGTTATAAACACAAATTTCAAACTTTACATTAGCTTACGTTTAAAAAATTGTGGTAGTTTTAATAAGGTTTTATTATAATAATAATAATAATAATATAATAATAAGTATAATAATATAATAATAAAATTGGTAAATTATTTGAAAATATTATTTTTCCAGTTAACACAAACTGAGGAAAAGATACATTGTAGTGAGGAAATGACAAGGTGACAGAAAGTGAACATGCAAATGAATCATGAAAGTGAGGAATCATACAATGTGAACATGACAAGTGAGGATAATGAAAGTGAATATTATGTCAAGTGATAACATACAAGGTGAACATGACATAGTGAGGAAATGACAAGTGAATATGACAAGTGAAGGAAATACATTGAACATGACAAGTGAGGACATGACAAGTGAACATGATCAAGTGAGGAACATGACAAGTAAACATGACAATGAACATGAAAGTTTTAAAACTTACAAGTACACAAGTGAAGAACATAAGTGAAGACATACAAGTGACGATACAAACTGAAGTAACAAGACAAGTGAACATGACAAGTGAAAAACATCACAAGTGAGGAACATGACAAGTGTAGAACATGACAAGTGAACATCACAAGTGAAGAACATAACAAGTGAACATCACAAGTGAAGAACATAACAAGTGAACATCACAAGTGAAGAACATAACAAGTGAACATCACAAGTGAAGAACACAAGTGAAGAACATGACAAGTGAAGAACATGACAAGTGAACATCACAAGTGAAGAACATGATAAGTGAAGAACATGACAAGTGAACATCACAAGTGAAGAACATGACAAGTGAACATCACAGGTGAAGAACATGACAAGTGAACATCACAAGTGAAGAACATGACAAGTGAACTCACAATGAAGAACATGACAAGTGAACATCACAAGTGAAGAACATAACAAGTGAAGAACATGACAAGTGAACATCACAAGTGAAGAACATCACAAGTGAAGAACATGACGAGTGAACATCACAAGTGAAGAACATAACAAGTGAACATCACAAGTGAAGAACATGACAAGTGAACATCACAAGTGAAGAACATCACAAGTGAAGAACATGACAAGTGAACATGACAAGTGAAAACAAGTGAAGAAAATGAATCATCACAAGTGAGAACATGACAAGTGAGAACATGACAAGTGAGGAACATGACAAGTGAACATCACAAGTGAGGAACATGACAAGTGAAGAACATGACAAGTGAACATCACAAGTGAAGAACATGACAAGTGAACATCACAAGTGAAGAACATGACAAGTGAACATCACAAGTGAGGAACATGACAAGTGAAGAACATGACAAGTGAACATCACAAGTGAAGAACATGACAAGTGAATATCACAAGTGAAGAACATGACAAGTGAACATGACAAGTGAAGAACATCACAAGTGAAGAACATGACAAGTGAACATCACAAGTGAAGAACATGAAAAGTGAACATCACAAGTGAAGAACATGACAAGTGAAGAACATGACAAGTGAACATCACAAGTGAAGAACATGACAAGTGAACATCACAAGTGAAGAACATGACAAGTGAATATGACAAGTGAAGAACATGACAAGTGAACATGATAAGTGAAGAACATGACAAGTGAAGAACATGACAAGTGAACATCACAAGTGAAGAACATGACAAGTGAACATCACAAGTGAAGAACATGACAAGTGAAGAACATGACAAGTGAACATCACAAGTGAAGAACATGACAAGTGAAGAACATGACAAGTGAACATCACAAGTGAAGAACATGACAAGTGAACATCACAAGTGAAGAACATGACAAGTGAACATGATAAGTGAAGAACATGACAAGTGAAGAACATGACAAGTGAAGAACATGACAAGTGAACATGACAAGTGAAGAACATGACAAGTGAACATGACAAGTGAAGAACATGACAAGTGAAGAACATGACACGTGAACATGACAAGTGAAGAACATGACACGTGAACATGACAAGTGAAGAACATGACAAGTGAACATCACAAGTGAAGAACATGACAAGTGAAGAACATGACAAGTGAACATCACAAGTGAAGAACATGACAAGTGAACATGACAAGTGAAGAACATGACAAGTGAAGAACATGACAAGTGAAGAACATGACAAGTGAAGAACATGACAAGTGAAGAACATGACAAGTGAACATCACAAGTGAAGAACATGACAAGTGAACATGACAAGTGAAGAACATGACAAGTGAAGAACATGACAAGTGAAGAACATGACAAGTGAAGAACATGACAAGTGAAGAACATGACAAGTGAACATCACAACACCACACATGAAAATCCTACATCTTTCTAAATCAGAATTCAGGGAACTTTGACTCCACTGTTTCCAACTGTTCACTAGATGTCAACATTGCCCTACTTTAATCTATTTATTTATACCCCTTTTTCTACTGGTATGCTTCAGTGGTATCCCCCTGGGTTCTCAATCTATCTTTCGAAAGATTTCCATTCACTGGATCAATATTGTCATTCTCTAAAACATGTATATCAATTCCATAGTATGGAGAACAAGAGTTAGCCTTATAATTTAAACAAAGTCTTACTAATAGCTGTTAGTCTTATTACGGACACCTAGACACTGTCTTGGCTTCAGACTTACGCTTACCACAACTCCCATTTTTTTGCGTTCTGTTTTTTGAAGCCATAGGGGTTGTTTTCATTCCCAAGGATGTGAATGTTGCACTTTTCCACATTAGCCATTTTTCCAACCAGAAAATGACTCTGTCTAAATCATTCTGAAGTTTAATGATATCGGCCTACTTTTGCGCTTTCAGTGAATTTACATATATCATTTTTATTCCTTTAAGATTATATACAAGGGGTCCAAAACTTATCCTTGTGAAACGCCACTTGTGACTGGTTCCCATTCTGATTTCAGCCCAGTTAAGTGAATTCTGTGCTGGCTGTTTGTCAGCCTCCACAAATGAACCATTTTTCCTCCTATACCATGTGCTGCCGCTGTCTTGAACAGTTTTTTTGTGTTTACTCTATCAAAAACTTTACTGATATGCCAATAAACATAATATTCTTTATCGTGATCTACTGCCACTACCACCATCTCTTACTCTCCCCTTCAGCAGGACCTACCTGAAGAAGTCTTCCTTGCAGTAGACTTGCTGGTTCCTGGCGAAGCACTTGTCAGTGAGTTGGGCACCACAGTCGGCACACTTGAGGCACCGGGAGTGCCACGTCCTCTCCAGCACCTTTAAGATGAACCGGTCCAAGATGGCTTCAGAACACCCGGCACACTTGGGAATCGTCGCTGTAACAACAACAACAACATACACACGTTACACAACTTTTACAACAGTCAAACTAACAAGCTAACAACTGTTATCCTATCTCCATACCGTTTACGACCTAAGAATTGTTATGCCATGTCAGCTCATCCTAAAATATCCTAGCAATATCTAAGCTCTTTTAAAGCCTAGTCCAATCTAAACCACTAACCGTATCTAGGATGCTACCTATAATCCTTGTACCTATTTACAGCCAGGGGAACTATTTACAGCTAGGTGAACATGGGCAACAGGTGCATCTCGACTCGCCTGTGATTCAACCCAACTACTATCAATATTCTAAGTATTAAAGCTAAAATATTATAGATACATATATGGATGATGGCTTATGATTGAGGGTCGAGAATAGAGAGCTAAACAACGTTCTAGAAGAGTTAAATAGCTTAGTTACATCCATAAAATTTACAGTTCGGCTTGAAGAAAAAGTTCATTAATATTTCCAGAGTTTTTAATTATTAAAAGAATTTAAGAATTTCGGTTGAAATCATAAAGGAAGCCAACGAATGTGCGTGCATTCGTACATTATTATTCGTCATATAACAGAGTTAAGTGTTCAGAGTTCTTCTCCATGTTCTTTAGCACTCTGCGTTTTTGAACTCACTTCACATACGAAGATCCCCCCCAAAAAACTTTATTCATAAATCATTAAAAACTTGAAGGAGCAGATTGCCAAGACAAGAAACTCACAACCCACGTTAAAAGTTCATCTCTACTCACAAACTTTAACATCAGTATTGCATTTAAAACTCCAAATTTGATATTTTTTTTTTTACTAAAAATGCCAATGACTGTACAAACCTGAAACAAATTTTACGTAGGACAGACTGGAAGAAATCTGGAATTCAGATTTTTAACCCAAACATAACATCAGGGCTTGCCATAAGTGCAATGCTGTTTATCCCTGTTATTATTTTAATCATAAGAAAGCGCTAAACCCACAAGGGTTATGCAGTGCTGCAGTTTATTCCTGTACAATACTTTAAACACCCTACTGATTAAACACTGAGAAAGGTGTTCCATGCAATTTTGTGTACTGAATAATATTACTGATTGCAATGAGAGCATAAGTCCTTCCTCCTCTCGTGTGTATACTGACTCCCTTACCTTCATGTGTCAGTGGGTGACTAGTTAATGGTCCAAGTCGGACCGAAAAGTAGCCGTAAGTTTGTATGTGCGGGTTATTTGTGTATTGTTCCAGTCACGGTATTGTTCCAGTCACGGTATTGTTGCAGTCACGGTACCGTACCAGTCACGGTATTGTTGCAGTCACGGTACCGTACCAGTCACGGTATTGTACCAGTCACGGTATTGTACCGTTTTGTTCTTTATGACCTAGAAGTGTTCATAAAAGAATATGAGAAATTTTAAACAATGGTGACATACCAGTCTTGACCTGACTGAGTTTAGTTTAAAAGACTCGGGTACACGAGTCAAGTAACTCTCCTCTGGTAATGTCACCTCCACACTGGAAACACATCTGAATTTATAACGCATCTGACCTACGCATGGTATGTGCGTGTGCTTGTTGCATCTGTCCAGTATACAACACGCACCTTATTGTTGCCTACACCATTAATCCCTGAGAATGTGACTCAGAGCTCACGAGAGCACGTGGAATTAAGTCATCTTTCACTATTATATATATATATATATATATATATATATATATATATATTATATATATATATATATATATATATATATATATATATATATATATATATATAAAATGCATACAAGATAATCACAGAAAACACTTACTATCCAAAAGCCGGATATTCATTTATACATTTATATATTTATATATACGCACGGAAATCGTTATGTGTGTGTGTGTGTATTTTTTTTTTTTGTGTGTGTGTGTACTCACCCATATGTGGTTGCAGGGGTCGATTCATAGCTGCTGGCCCTGCCTCTTCATTGGTCGATACTAATTCACTCTCTCCCTGCTCCATGAGCTTTATCATACCTCAAATAAAAGCTATGTATGGAACTTGCTTCCACTACTTCACTCTCCAGTTAATTCCACTCCCTGACAACTCTACGGCTAAAGAAATACTTCCTAACATCCCCATGACTCATCTGGGTTTTCAGCTTCCAGCAGTATCCCCTTGTTCCTGTGTGTGTGAGTGTGTGTGTGTGT
Source organism: Cherax quadricarinatus (assembly GCF_026875155.1). Taxonomy (NCBI): domain Eukaryota; kingdom Metazoa; phylum Arthropoda; class Malacostraca; order Decapoda; family Parastacidae; genus Cherax; species Cherax quadricarinatus. The sequence goes on from NC_069401.1 coordinate 9,992,872, forward strand.
GTGTGTGTGTGTGTGTGTGTGGTGTGTGTGTGTGTGTGTGTGTGTGTGTGTACTCACCTAGTTGTACTCACCTAGTTGAGGTTGCAGGGGTCGAGTCCAAGCTCCTGGCCCAGCCTCTTCACTGATCGCTACTAGGTCACTCTCCCTGAACCGTGAGCTTTATCATACCTCTGCTTAAAGCTATGTATGGATCCTGCCTCCACTACATCGCTTCCCAAACTATTCCACTTACTGACTACTCTGTGGCTGAAGAAATACTTCCTAACATCCCTGTGATTCATCTGTGTCTTCAACTTCCAACTGTGTCCCCTTGTTACTGTGTCCAATCTCTGAACATCCTGTCTTTGTCCACCTTGTCAATTCTCTCAGTATTTTGTATGTCGTTATCATGTCCCCCCTATCTCTCCTGTCCTCCAGTGTCGTCAGGTTGATTTTCCTTAACCTCTCCTCGTAGGACATACCTCTTAGCTCTGGGACTAGTCTTGTTGCAAACCTTTGCACTTTCTCTAGTTTCTTTACGTGCTTGGTTAGGTGTGGGTTCCAAACTGGTGCCGCATACTCCAATATGGGCCTAACGTACACGGTGTACAGGGTCCTGAACGATTCCTTATTACGATGTCGGAATGCTGTTCTGAGGTTTGCTAGACGCCCATATGCTGCAGCAGTTATTTGGTTGATGTGCGCTTCAGGAGATGTATGTATGTGTGTGTGTGTGTGTGTGTGTGTGTGTGTGTGTGTGTGTGTGTGTGTGTGTGTGTGTGTGTGTGTGTGTGTGTGTGTGTATGTCTGCGTGTATTACTGTACATTACGGGGTACCGTGAGTGTTCCACGACCCTCCAGTGACCTTCCTAAGCATCTGACGTACCCCTGGACGTGTACATCCACGCTCTAGGCTGTTGGTCTTAGGAAGCTTTAATGTTAGTAGCTAAGGTTCTGTGTTTAATATGTCCCTGAAAGATAGTGGTGTCAGATACAACTCTATACACAAGTGATGTTAGACTCTAGAGGATAACAATCAAACGTGACGGGGCTGGAACAAATCAAGATCAACATGGAAGGAGACTGCAGACACAGACACTGCATGTAAGAGTCTAGACATGTAGAAGCCCCTAATAGGCGAAGTGGGGAAAAGGTGAAGTTTGAGTAGGTGATGTCTGGAGCAATAGTGATGAGAGATTAGGTGATTGGGGAGCCAGGAATGAGCTTGCCTAAGTCTACTAAGAACGGTCTTTACCAACCAGACTCCAGGACCATTTTGTAATTAAGGGAAAAACCAATCTTAAAAAAATGTTTCTGGGTTGGTAAAAGTTTTTTTTTTTTTTTTTGAATAAGATACGCAGAGAGAGAGAGAGAGAGAGAGAGAGAGAGAAGAGGGAGAAAAGAGAGAGAGAGAGAGAGGGGAGAGAGAGAGAGAGAAGAGAGAGAGAGAGTCAGAGACAGAGAGACACAGAGACAGAGAATCTAGGCTGCACAATATCTTTCCAGAGATCAGATTATATCTTTAGAGACAGCATCTATATCTGGGCCCCCCTCATCCACATCAGCCCTCCCCCTTCCCACAAAACCCCACACTACCCCACACCCACCACAGGTGCTTCACCCCACTGCCCCCTCCCCCCACCCCACCAAATAACTGCTATCCATTCACATCACGTCTACAACAGTAAACATGTGTAACACTTGGATACCAAAATTTCCGAAACGTATCGCCTACACCGCAGGCATTACCTAGTAACCGTAGCTACCAAGTACCCCCTCCCCTTTCCTCCCCTACCCCACTGGCATATAAATAAGGAGTTACGAGAAGGAATAAACAAAAAATACACGCCAACGTGATATCCATTGTCATTAAACTGGATATGTATACAAATATACAGAGAAGAATTATCTGGACAAGTGAGAAGCTGAGCAGCTTCCAATACGGGTACGACAGGATAGGGTAGGATAGAGTGGGAATGTATAAAGAAAAACAAGGTGGAAAGTGACAGGAGAGACCAAGAACTGTGAATCGACCCCCGACATCAACAACAAGGAAAGTACACAGATATATATACAAGGGATCAATGGTACAGTGGTTAGAGTGAACAAGAGAAAGGACCCGGGTTGGATGCCTAAGCAGATTAAGCTGTATAGACACATGTCTATTGACTAGTTGAAACAGCTGCACCGTGTCTTCCTGTGCAGATGATACTAGAATCTGCATATAACTTTCATCCACTGAGGACACGGTAAATCTCCAAGGGGATATAAACCAAGTTATCCAATGGGCAACGGAAAACATTATGAGGTTCAACAACAATTTAACCCCTTTTGAAACTTTAGGAAATAAAACTAGAACTGAGTTTACTGCAAATCTATACCAATAGTGGTAATCGTGAAAAACTTGTGAGTGTTAAGCAGAAGATCTCACTTCAAAAATCAACCCAAAATTCATATCACACTGTCTGAGGAAAATGATAGATGAGATTATGAAAACTTTCACAAATGGGATAAGAATGATGACCTTCAAAACTTTGTTCTTTCTAGCTTAGATTACTGCTATCACTAACACTTCCATTATCAAAGCAGGTGAAATTGCAGATCTTGAAAATGTACAGAGAACCTTCACTGAACACATAATTTCAGTCAAGCACTTTAATACTCGGAATGTTTGCAGTCTCTTGACTTGTACTCCCTGGAGCTCAGGCGAGAGAGATACATCATAATCTACACCTGGAAAATCCTAAACGGACTGGTCCCAAGTCTGCACATAGAAATTCCTCTATACGAAAGCAACAGACTGGGCAGATGATGCAGTATTCCCCCAATGAAAAGTAGGAGAGACATGAGTACACTAAGAGAAAACACAAAAAGTATCTAGGGCCCAAGACTGTTCAACAGCTTCCAACCAGCTATAAGGGGAATTACAAATAGATCCCTGGTTGTCTTCAAGAGTGAGATGGACAGATACCTAATACCTGACTAACCAGGCTGGGTTCGTACGTTGGAATACGTCCGGCAAGCAGTAGCAGCCTGGTTGATCAGGCCCTGAAGCACCTGGTCAAGGATTGGGCCACGGGGACGCTGACCCCTAGAACAACTTCCAGGTACACCTGGATGTTAGTCAACTGTTGTGGGTGACTTTGGGGGTTAGTCAACTGTTGTGGGTGTCAGTCATCTGCTGTGGGTGACAGTGTGGGTGTTAGTCAACTGCTGTGGGCGACATCCTACGTGTTAATCAACTGTTATGGGTGACATTCTAGGTGTTAGCAACTGTTGTGGGTGACATCCTAGGTGTTAGCAACTGTTGTGGGTGACATCCTAGCTGTTAGTCAACTGTTGTGGGTGACATCCTAGGTGTTAGTCAACTGCTATGGGTGACATCCTAGCTGTAAGTCAACTGTTGTGGGTGACATCCTAGGTGTTAGTCAACTGCTATGGGTGACAGTCTGGGTGTTAGTCAAGTGTTGTGGGTGACAGTCTGGGTGTTGGTAGTTACAGATGCTTCTCACCAATAAGACTGTGCACCTGTAACAACCAACATGTAATCACACACAGGTTAACACATACATAAACATGTGGCCAAACACATGCGCACATCTGTGATTGAGGTCACACACACACACACACACACACACACACATAACAGGAAAGGCGCTGCAGTGGATCAGAGAATACCTGACAGGGAGGCAACAACGAGTCATGGTACGTGACGAGGTGTCAGAGTGGGCGCCTGTGACAAGCGGGGTTCCACAGGGGTCAGTCCTAGGACCTGTGCTGTTCTTGGTATATGTGAACGACATAACGGAAGGGATAGACTCAGAAGTGTCCTTGTTTGCGGACGATGTGAAGTTAATGAGAAGAATCAAATCGGATGAGGATCAGGCAGGACTACAAAGAGACCTGGGCAGGCTACAAGCCTGGTCCAGGAACTGGCTCCTTGAGTATAACCCTGCCAAATGCAAAGTCACGAAGATTGGGGAAGGGCAAAGAAGACCACAGACACAATATAGTTTAGATGGCCAAAGACTGCAAACCTCACTCAAGGAAAAAGATCTAGGGGTGAGTATAACACCGAGCATATCTCCTGAGGCGCACATCAATCAGATAACTGCTGCAGCACACGGGCGCCTGGCAAACCTACGGATAGCGTTCCGATACCTCAGTAAGGATTCGTTCAAGACTCTGTATACATTTACGTCAGGCCCATACTGGAGTATGCAGCACCAGTTTGGAATCCACACCTAGTCAAGCACGTCAAGAAATTAGAGAAAGTGCAAAGGTTTGCAACAAGACTAGTCCCAGAGCTACGGGGATTGTCCTACGAAGAAAGGTTGAGGGAAATCGGCCTGACGACACTGGAGGACAGGAGGGTCAGTGGAGACATGATAACGACATATAAAATACTGCGCGGAATAGACAAGGTGGACAAAGACGGGATGTTCCAGAGAAGGGACACAGACACAAGAGGTCACAATTGGAAGTTGAAGACTCAGATGAATCAAAGGGATGTTAGGAAGTATTTCTTCAGTCATAGAGTTGTCAGGCCGTGGAATAGCCTAGAAAGTGACGAAGTGGAGGCGGGAACCATACATAGTTTTAAGGCGAGGTATGATAAAGCTCATGGGGCAGGGAGAGAGAGGACCTAGTAGCAATCAGCGAAGAGGCGGAGCCAGGAGCTATGACTCGACCCCTGCATCCACAAATAGGTGAATACAAATAGGTGAGTACACACACACACACACACACACGCAAGTTTTCATAGGGACTGCTATGAACACCTGAAGATCAAAACACAGGTGTTCTTTACCCTTTTCTCTCCGCCTCCTCCCATTTCCCTCGCCCCCGTTCCCCCCTCCCCCTACACTTCATCGCCTCCTCTCTCTCCCCTTGTCCTAAAGTTACACATCGCGAGGTGTATGTCCCTCAGTGTGTGTGTGTGTACTCACCTAATTGTGGTTGCAGGGGTCGAGACTCAGCTAATGGCCCCGCCTCTTCGTGATCGCTACTGGGGTCCTTTTTTCCTTCTCTGCTTCCCAAACTTTGTCATACCTCGTCTTAAAAACTATTATGGTCCTCCCTTCCACTACTTCACTTGCTAGGTATTCCCTTCTGACGATTTATGACAAAAGAATATTCCTAACTCCCTCTGACTCTTCGGAGCCCTTCAGCCCCCCAATTGTGCCCCTTGTTTCTGTGTCCCCTCTCGGAAAAACCCTGTCTCTGTCTCCTTATCTTTTCAATGCAGTATTTTGTTGTTTTATCAGTCCCCGACCCCTGTCCCCCAATGTCGTAGCCCCGATTTCCCTAACTTTCTCGTAGGACATCCCTGAGTCCGGAACTAGCCTTGTTGCAAACCTTTCCCACTTTCTCTAATTTCTTGACGTGTTTGCCCGGGTGGGGGTTTCCCAAATGATACTACTCTCCAGTATGGGCCGTTTCACAGTGTACGTGTCTTGAACATTCCTTCAAAAGGTATGGGAACGTATTCTAGGTTGCCGGGGCCCCCCATATCGAGAGTTTTCTGCTTGATGTGTGCCTCGGGGACGTGTTCGGTGTTAGGTGCCCAAGATCTTTCTCCTTGAGCGAGGTTTGAAGTCCTTGGCCACCTGTCTATACTCCGTCTGCTCTTTTCTTTCCCCTTCCCCCGATTTTCTGACTTTCCCTTGGGCCCAGGGTTAAATTCAAGAAGCCAGTTGCTGGCCATGTGTCCACCTTCCCAGGTCTTTTTGAAGCCCTGCCGGCCCATCTGATTTAATTCTCCTCATTAACTTCAATCATCGCGAAGGGGGGACCCCTCTGAGTCTATCCTTCCTCATGCACTCCCATATACCAAATGCACTGGTCTAGGACCCCCCCTGTGGGACCCGCTCGTCACAGGTGCCCACTGCGTACCTTGTCCGTCCTGACCGTTGTTGCCTCCGTCAGTTATTTTGACCCTTTTGTTGCCCTTCCCTGTTATACGCGCCGATCCTCTGTTTCTGCATAGTCGCTTGGGGGAACTGTGTCAAGGCCTTTTGTAGTCCAAGAAAATGCAAAAACCCACCCCCTCTCCGTGTTTTACTTTTGTGACTTTTCATAGAATCCAGAAAGGGTTTTTGACCAGGGTTTGCCTTCCCCGAATCCGTGCTGGTTATGTTTAAATCTTGTTCCGTTCCAGGTGCTCCACATCTCCTCCTGTTTTTCTTTCCAGACTTTGCATATTTTTAAAACCCCAGTGCACTGGTCTGAATTTAGGCCTTTTTTCTGTCCTTTTTTAAAAATGGGGGGTAATTTGAGTTCTTCCATACCTCGGTACTTACCCATTTCAAAGGATGTTGAAGATTGTGGGGTTTAAAGGCACACACAATTTTCCTGCTCCTCCCCCGAGGACCCCCGGGAGATGTTGTCCCGGTCCATTGCCTTTGAGGTATCAGGTCACTTAGCATTTTTTTTCCTCCCCCAGTTTGGGCATATGTGTGTGTGTGTGTGTGTGTTGTGTGTGTGTGTGTGTGTGTGTGTGTGTGTTGTTGTTGTGCCGAAAAGGTAAAATGGGCAGTTATGAAGAACCATTTAAAAATTAATCCTTTTTAAAATTTTTTTCTTTTTTTTTTGGGTAGTTTTGAAAAATTTGGTTGGGTAAATGTTTTTTAGTGAGATGGATTGTAAAAAGGGTCTGCCCGTATGGGCCCAAAAGGCCTTTTGCATTTTTCCTCATTTTTTGTTTTATATGTTTTAAAGATTATTTTTTTCATTTTCTTAAAGAAAAAAAAAAAATTTTTTACCCAAAAAAAACCTTAGAAAACTTACCTAACTTATTATAACAAACGCAATTTAATTTTGCCTAATCCAACTAAATATATTTTAGAAAGTTTACTTAAATTTTAAAAAACACAATGAAAAATATTTTTTTTGTTGGTTTAGAATGATTTGAAGAAATATTGATACACAAAAATTTTTGCTTGTCTTACGGAAGAAGAGCTTTGCTATTTAAGAAATTCGCAGTTTTTAAAACCCATTCGGCACGACACACACCACCACACCACACCACACACACACACACCACACACACACACACACACAACACACAAATATAATATATAATATATTAAAAATATAAAAACACTGCACAGCCAAGGACTCGAACCCCCTTGGCTTTGGCCCCGCCTCTGGTGGGCGAAAAAAAGATGACGCCCAACCACTTAACCTACGATCCTTAGTTGGGCATCCAGGGAAAGGATGTTGGACTCCCCCACCCAAAGGGCACCCCATTTAAAAAGTGGGTTTGGCATGCTGTCTTTCTGTATTTTTTTGTCCCCTTATGTAGCTCAAATTGTAAAAAAATAAATAAATAAAAATGTCGATGGGCTCTAGGCTAATTTTTATTCGTCCTGTTTTTGGGTACTTGTTTTAAAGAGCTTCATAAAAAACAGCTGGGTTTGAGTCCTTGGCTAGTGCAGTGTGTTATTTATATTTTATATATTTTTTATATTATATATATTTATATATATTTAAAATATAATATATAAATTTTAAAAAATTTTAAAAAATATGAGGTTTCAGAGTGGGAGGGGGTGTGTAGATCAAAATGTTTTCATTGAGCATAATTAACAGTATTTTGATAAGGCTAGGGGGGTTTTATTGCATTTTTGGATTTTGAAAAAAAAATTGAAGAGTGGATAGGGGAGCAAATTTGGGAATGTTGCAAGTAATGGAATAGGTGGGAAGTTATTAAATGCGTAAAGAGTTTTTATGAGGATATGGGTCGGGTTTGGGTGGTAGAAAGGGGGGGAGAAACTTCCCGGAAAAGTAGGTCTTAGACAGGGATGTGTAATGTCACCATGGTTGTTTAATATATTTATAGATGGGGTTGTAAAAGAAGTAAATGCTAGGGTGTTGGGGAGAGGGTGGGATTAAATTTTTGGGAATCAAATTCAAAAGGGGAATTTACACAGTTGCTTTTTGCTGATGATACTGTGCTTAGGGGGAGATTCTAAAGAAAAATTGCAAAAGGTTAGTGGATGAGTTCAGGAGTGTGTTAAAGGTAGAAAGTTGAAAGTGAACATAGAAAAGAGTAAGGTGATGAGGGTATCAAATGATTTAGATAAAAAAAAATTGGATATTAAATTGGGGAGGAGGAGTATGGAAGAAGTGAATGTTTTCAGATACTTGGGAGTTGACGTGTCGGCGGATGGATTTATGAAGGATGAGGTTAATCATAGAATTGATGAGGGAAAAAGGTGAGTGGTGCGTTGAGGTATATGTGGAGTCAAAAAAACGTTATCTAGGGAGGCAAAGAAGGGAATGTATGAAAGTATAGTAGTACCAACACTCTTATATGGGTGTGAAGCTTGGGTGGTAAATGCAGCAGCGAGGAGACGGTTGGAGGCAGTGGAGATGTCCTGTGTAAGGGCAATGTGTGGGTGTAAATATTATGCAGAAAATTCGGAGTGTGGAAATTAGGAGAAGGTGTGGAGTTAATAAAAGTATTAGTGAGAGGGCTGAAGAGGGGTTGTTGAGATGTTTGGTCATTTAGAGAGAATGGATCAAAGTAGAATGACATGGAGAGCATTTAAATCGGTAGAAGGAAGACGGGGTAGGAGTCGTCCTCGAAAAGGTTGGAAGGAATGGGTAAGGGAGGTTTTATGGGCGAGGGGCTTGGACTTCCAGCAGGCGTGCATGAGCGTGTTCGATAGGAGTGAATGGAGACGAATGGTATTTGGGACCTGACGAGCTGTTGGAGTGTGAGCAGGGTAATATTTAGTGAAGGGATTCAGGGAAACCGGTTATTTTTAAATAGCCGGACTTGAGTCCTGGAAATGGGAAGTACAATGCCTGCACTCTGAAGGAGGGGTTTGGGATATTGGCAGTTTGGAGGGATATGTTCAGGCAGTAGGCTTACAGCTTTTCATCTCATCCCCTGCATGTTATATATATATGTATGTATGTATATATACATACATATATATAACACCATGGTTTACTTTAGTCCCTACTTTATGTATTCATGTATTCTCTCCTGGTGGTGAACAGTTGACATGCATCCTTAATGACTCTCATGCAGTTGATAAGCTTGAAACCTCAGTAACCAACCTTGACTAAGCTACATTGAATGCACTGAAAAGTGTCTATCTCTGTTTGTACTGCAAAATCCGAATATCCCCGTGTAGCGATATCTCCACATAGCAATATCTCCGTGTAGCAAAATACCCGAATATCGCCATGTGTAGATAAATATCTCCGTGTAACGTTGAATATCATTGTGTAACAATGAATATCTCCGTGTAGCAATGAATATCTCCGTGTAGCAATGAATATCTCGGTGTAGCAATGAATATCTCAGTGTAGCAATGAATATCTTAGTGTAGCAATGAATATCTTAGTGTAGCAATGAATATCTCAGTGCAGCATTCTTGAATATTAGGTGAAATGCTGACTTAATGACCCTCGTATAATCAACAGTGTTTGTATCCAGCTAACTACCATACTTACCAGGAAACGTAACTAGCTAACCAAGTCACCAGTAACCGTTGTTTACTAAGTTACCAGTAACCCCTCATTAAGTGTGCACTCACTGTATTTCCCACCTCCAGGACTCAACCTCGGCAAATGAGTTTTCCCTGAATCCCTTCATAAAGGTTACTTTGCTCACACTCAAACAGCACGTCGTCACGAAAACCACTTGTCTCCACTCACTACAACAAGGCCTGCTGGATGTTCAACCCTAGCACTAAATTCACATTTACCACCTCTTTCCAACCCTTCTTGGGACGATCCCTACCCACTTCCTTCCTCCACCTAGATTTACTCACTCCTCTAAGTCACCTATACTGCTTCAACACTATATATCTAAACCACCTCAACAACTCCTCCTCAGCCAACTGAATTAAACTTTTGGTAACCCAGCTCTGCATAACAGTCACTCACGATATTGTTCTCAGATACGACCTCTCCACGACCTCCAGCCTCTTTCTCGCTGCAACATATACAGCTCATTCTTCACACCCATATAAAAATGTTGGTACCACTATACTTGGGTACATGTCCCTTTGTACCTCCATTGATAAACTTCTTTCCATAAATCTCTCAACACGCCATTTACTTTTCTTTTCTTCCTCGTCTATTCTGTGGCTCACTTCATCTTTCACACAGCCATCCGCAGACAGGTCAACTTTTAAATCTCTTAATTTCAGTCACTTCTTTCATACTCCCTCCTTCTCCTAATCTAATATCCAGTCTTTCATTGCCTACACTTATTCTTACTTATGCCACCTTGCACTTTCCTATGTTCATTATTAATTTGTTTCATTTACATACCCTTCCAAATTCATCCACCAACCTAAAGAACTGTGTCATCAGCAAAGAGCAACTGCGACGACTTTAATTACAATCTATGGAAAAGTTTCAGTAGGAAAGATAAAGAATTAGATCAAGTGTATCTGAACCATCCTCAAGATCATTCTCAAAATTCAATACTGATACAAGCCAAGTTTCCTTTACTTTTAGTTAGGGAATGTCACCTAAATTTCACTACAATAGGAACACCGGACCATTATTATTATTATTATTATTATTATTATTATTATTATTATTATTATTATTTATTGTCAAACTAGACACAGTGAACAAAAGATACGAACAACCGTGAAAGCTTTTAACGTGTAACGTTTCGCCTGGATGCTTTTCAATCACCATCTCTTTACCTCCTGTACAGAGCGAGTGAGAAAAGCAAGAGTAAATCTAGCAGAGTATGGCAAGTGTAATAATACATGCAGGTAGTGTACAACACTGTCACCAGTCAGTCGTGTCTTTCTCGCTCATCTCCACATTATTTGCTGCTTCTCTATTTAGTGTTAATTATTAATGTTTATTGCCAGGTTTATCTTATTATATAAAAAAAAATATCTCCAGCTGTTGAGTGAGGGTAATGTTATCTCCAGCTGTTAGCTGGGGATAATATTATCTCCAGCTGTTAGCCTGGGATACTAACAAAGCCCTTTATTGTGATAACCTATGTTATTTTCTTTATATTCAGTTTTTATGACTTGTTAGACAGGTTTGATATTATTTTGTAACACTGAGCGTAAGAAAGGTGTTGGCCCTGCCTTACACTCTCTCCCTGGATTTGTATAGTACAAGTATTTGCAGTGTTGATACTTTGAAATTTGCACAAGTTATATACTACAAGCAACTTAATACTTTTCCTGTGTATGTATATGAAGAGGAGTCTGCGAAGATATGTACAAGAATGTTAAAAGCAGATATAAGAGAAGATGAATATATTAAGTCGTCCCCACCACAACCACAACCAGCATATAACCCTACAAGTTCCCCACCACCACCACAACCACAACCAGCATATAACCCTACAAGTTCCCCACCACCACCACAACCACAACCAGCATATAACCCTACAAGTTCCCCACCACCACCAAAACCACAACCAGCATATAACCCTACAAGTCCCCACCACCACCAAAACCACAACCAGCATATAACCCTACAAGTTCCCCACCACCACCACAACCAAAACCCAGCATATAACCCTACAAGTTCCCCACCACCACCACAACCACAACCAGCATATAACCCTTTACAAGTTCCCCACCACCCCCAAAAACCACAACCAGCATATAACCCTACAAGTGCCCCACCACCACCACTCCACAAGAGCCCCACCACCACCACCACCACCCCACAAGTGCCCCACCACCACCACCACCACCACCACCCCACAAGAGCCCCACAACACACCTGATCGGACCATAACACTTGTCTCGGCACAAGACTATAAGCGAGTAACAAACACAAGTGTTGGTGAGTAGTCAGGTTACATTGAGTTATAACAACATTGTTGTTATTTCACCCAGCACATACCTGTTATCACGGCGCTTCTACTTTTACCGCTGTCAAACAGTTTAGCTCCTGGCCCCGCCTCCTGGACCATTTTGATGTACATCACTGACTTCTGACCCCTTAGGCCTTACCATTTATTTCTTTTTCCTGAAGCTGTGTACCGAGTATGCCTCTACCACTGCCTCTTCCATGTCGTCCCCACTTTTAAAACCCAGCCTGAACTAAAAAAAATACTTCCTGACATTTCTGTCTAAAACTGTATCATCAGCTTCCACCTGTCTCTGATCCTGGTCCTCTTAATTAAATCTATTCCTATCAATTTCTCTTAAGATATTTCACGTAGTAATATGTCTCCCCTTGTCTTTCTCTTCTCTGAGATATCAGGTCAGTTCCTTGAACCTCTCCTTATAGCACATTCCTCTCAGTTCTGGTACTAGCCGGTTGAAAACCTTTGCACCTTCAGCAGTTTCTTCACCTGCTTGACCTGGGGGTGGGCTCCATGCTGGAGCTGGGTACTCGTGAATAGTCCAAATAATTTCATACAGAAGGGGTTGAAGGATTTTTGTGTTCAGGTTCCTAAAATCAGTTCCGAGGTTTGCTGGTCGTGGTAGAACAATGCTGGAAATTTAAAAATTTTGCTTTAATAGGCAAACTCCCAACTTGCGAAGAAATTAAGTCAGTAGTTCAGAGATTCCAATTTTTGAAAGGAGGGTTTTGGATGGAGGGGGTTGTGGAAGGAGGGGGTTGTAGGAGGAGGGGTTTGGGAGCAGGGTTTGAGGGATGAGGGGAGGTTACATGTACATATTTTCCATCCCTAGTTTAGTGTTGACCGCGTCATGAGTTTAGTAATGTATTAATGTCTGAGTAAACTGTGACATACCTCACTCCTCACTACCAGTGAGGATACTCCCTCACTACCAGTGAGGATAGTCTCTCACTACCAGTGGGATACTCCCCACTACCAGTGAGGATACTCCCTCACTACCAGTGGGGATATTCCCTCCTACCTGAGGAAACTCCCCCCTACCAGTGAGGTACTCTCTCACTACCGTGAGGATACCCCTCACACCAGTGAGGTACTCCCTCCTACCATAGGATCTCTTCCTCCCCAGTGGGATACTCTCTCATACCATTTGGGATACTCCCCACTACCATGGGGATAGCCCTCTCACTCCCCAGTGGGGATACTCTTCACTCCCAGTGAGGTACTCCCTCACTACCATGAGGATACCTCTTTTACCGGGGGGGGAATACTCCCTCACAAAAGTGAATGCTCCTCTCACTACCCAGTGAGGATACTCTCTCACTACCATGAGGATACTCCCCTCACTACCAGTGGGAAAGTCTCTCACAAACCAGTGAGGATACTCTCTCACAAAACCAGTGAGGATACTCCCTCACTACCAGTGAGGATACCTCTCACTACCAGTTGAGATTCTCCTCACTACCAGTGAGATACCCCTCACTACCAGTGAGGATACTCTCTAAACTACCAGTGAGGATACTCCCCCCACTACCCATTGAGATACTCTCTTTTACCAGTGAGGATACTCCCTCACTACCAGTGAGGATGCTTCTCCAAACAGTGAGGATACTCCATCACTACCAGTGAGGATACTCTCTCACTAAAAAGTGAGGTAATCCCAACTAACTTACCAGTGAGAATAACCCCCACAAACCAGTGAGGATACTCTCCACTACCAGTGAGGATACTCCCTCCATACCAGTGGGGATGCTCTCTCACTAACAGTGAGGATACTCCCTCACTAACAGTGAGGAACTCTCTCACTAAACAGTGAGGATACTCCTAACCTACCAGTGAGATACTCCCTCACTACGTGAGGATACTCACTTCGCTATCCCGAAAGGGATATCCTAGTACGCATAACCCCAGCCCCCTCTACTTCAATGCACGTGACTGGAATAGTTCATTATTATTTTTATTATTATTATTATTATTATTATTAATTATTTTTAAATTAAATTATTATTATTATTATTATAAAAAGAGGGAAGGCTAAAAACCCGTAGGATTGTACAGGGCCTGTGGGGGAGGGGGATGGGGGACGGTACTGGGGCTTAATTCGGGGAACTGGAGCAAAAGATCCAATTCCCTAGCGTCAAGGAACCTTCCTCGAGGGGTGGAATAGTGCAGAGTGCGGCCTAAGTATGTCAAGCGGTTTAAATATCAGTGCTGTAGAATGGAAGCCAACCAGAAGACACAGTTACAAGTTATCACATGGAAATTGACATTTTGATTTTTTCAGCAAAAATGACAAATTAGGACACGAAAAGACTCAAACTAATTCAAAATTTCCAGTAAGAGACACTAACTTTGCGGCCAAACTTTAGAGGCATCCTCTAGTTATGTCAAGAAACTAGCATCCTAACATGCCACCACCACCTTGGTATGTATCCTCACATTATGTACCATCTTGGTATGTATCCTCACATTATGTACCATCTTGGTATGTTATCCCTCAACATTATGTACCCCCTTGGTATGTATCCTCACATTATGTACCATCTTGGTATGAAATCCTCACATTATGTACCACCTTGGTATGTATCCTCACATTATGTAC
>NC_069401.1:10014770-10032270 GCF_026875155.1 Cherax quadricarinatus
GCATTAACAACACCAACAACAACACTGCATTAACAACACCAACAACAACACTGCATTAACAACAACAACAACGCTGCATTAACAACACCAACAACAACACTGCATTAACAACACCAACAACAACACTGCATTAACAACACCAACAACAACGCTGCATTAACAACACCAACAACAACGCTGCATTAACAACACCAACAACAACGCTGCATTAACAACACCAACAACAACGCTGCATTAACAACACCAACAACAACGCTGCATTAACAACAACAACAACAACACTGCATTAACAACACCAATAACAACACTGCATTAACAACACCAACAACAACACTGCATTAACAACACCAACAACAACGCTGCATTAACAACACCAACAACAACGCTGCATTAACAACACCAATAACAACACTGCATTAACAACACCAACAACAACGCTGCATTAACAACACCAACAACAACGCTGCATTAAACAACACCAACAACAACACTGCATTAACAACACCAACAACAACGCTGCATTAACAACACCAACAACAACGCTGCATTAACAACACCAACAACAACGCTGCATTAACAACACCAATAACAACACTGCATTAACAACACCAACAACAACACTGCATTAACAACACCAACAACAACACTGCATTAACAACAACAACAACGCTGCATTAACAACACCAACAACAACGCTGCATTAACAACACCAACAACAACGCTGCATTAACAACACCAACAACAACACTGCATTAACACAAACAACAACACTGCATTAACAACACCAACAACAACACTGCATTAACAACAACAACAACGCTGCATTAACAACACCAACAACAACGCTGCATTAACAACACCAACAACAACACTGCATTAACAACAACAACAACGCTGCATTAACAACACCAACAACAACGCTGCATTAACAACACCAACAACAACGCTGCATTAACAACACCAACAACAACACTGCATTAACAACACCAACAACAACACTGCATTAACAACAACAACAACGCTGCATTAACAACACCAACAACAACACTGCATTAACAACACCAACAACAACACTGCATTAACAACAACAACAACGCTGCATTAACAACACTGCAACAATATTACTGCATTAACAACAACAACAACACTGCATTAACAACACCAACAACAACACTGCATTAACAACAACAACAACGCTGCATTAACAACACCAACAACAACGCTGCATTAAACAACACCAACAACAACACTGCATTAAACAACACCACAACAACGCTGCATTAACAACACCAACAACAACGCTGCATTAACAACACCAACAACAACGCTGCATTAACAACACCAACAACAACGCTGCATTAACAACACCAACAACAACGCTGCATTAACAACACCAACAACAACACTGCATTAACAACAACAACAACGCTGCATTAACAACACCAACAACAACGCTGCATTAACAACACCAACAACAACACTGCATTAAACAACAACAACAACGCTGCATTAACAACACTGCAACAATATTACTGCATTAACAACACCAGCAACAACACTGCATTAACACCAACAACAAACACTGCATTAACAACACCAGCAACAACACTGCATTAACACCAACAACAACACTGCATTAACACCAACAACAACAATGCATTAACACCAACAACAACACTGCATTAACACCAGCAACAACACTGCATTAACACCAGCAACAACACTGCATTAACACCAACAACAACACTGCATTAACAACACCAGCAACAACACTGCATTAACACCAACAACAACACTGCATTAACACCAACAACAACAATGCATTAACACCAACAACAACACTGCATTAACAACACCAACAACAACACTGCATTAAACAACACCAACAACAACACTGCATTAACACCACCAACAACAACAACACTGCATTAACACCAACAACAACAACACTGCATTAACACCAACAACAACACTGCATTAACAACACCAACAACAACAACACTGCATTAACACCAACAACAACAACACTGCATTAACACCAACAACAACACTGCATTAACAACACCAACAACATCAACACTGTATTAATTCAGTAATTTTATTCATTATTTATTCGAAGATATTTGTGTCAGCCACAGAGCTGCTTCATACAACTTTCCCGGTCTTTCGACAATCACCTGGATGGTTCAAGTCTCTTACATGAATAAATAGCATTAAACTCTTGTCCACGTTTAATATTATATCTATATTTGTTGTAATCTAAGTTCAATGTTTTTTCCAGTTTGACCAAAATAAACCATATTACATTTTTTACCAGGAATCTTGTTGACACAACCTAACGTCAGCATTTTGGGGAAATTTTTTTAAGCAGTTTTTTATCCTATCAAGATTTTTTAAAAAACAACTTTGATTTTAAAATTTTTAAGTAGAGAAGATATATCAATTTTTTTTTTTAGGGTGAAGGAAAATCTAAATATTCTTGGCTGAATATGACTGTCCTTTTTTAATTAGAGGATTTATCAATTAAGTATTTTGGATAAATTAGATCATCACTTATTTCATAAATCTGAAAGACTTGTTCATCTATGAACTCTGGGCTGCAAATTAGCAAAGTTCTCAAGAACACTGATGAGCTACAGAAAGTTTAACTCTATCATGATGTGAAGAATAATAGCGCACATAACAACAGTCATTTGTTGATTTGCTGAATTTAAACCCTTAGTTTCCCTTAACAATTAAAACATCGAGAAAAGGCAAAAAGTTATGTTGTTCAAACTCAATAGTAAAATTTATGGAATAACCTAAACTATTTAATTCATCATAAAAATGGCTTATGTCTATATTCTTAGGCGTTAGAGACAAAACATCAACATATCTGTACCTCTAAGCTATATTGGGAAAGGAGTTTGTTAAGCGGTTTGTTTTTTAAAGTATTCCATATACATATTGCTTCTAAATCTTCTCCTGTTCTATTATTTTTACAGGTCCTTGATAATGTGACAAATCATGAAAGCGCTTGGAAGTTCACTATTTTTTGCATAATAGATGTTCTGCATATATATATATATATATATAATATATATATATATATATATATATATATATATATATATAATATATATATATATATATATATATATATATATATATATCAATAATAACACTGCGCTGTACTGGGTTCGACCACCCAACCCTAATAAGTAGGGTTGGGTGGTCCTGTGGTTTAAAGCGTCATGTGGTTTCTCGCTTACCATGAGGCAGGCCAGTACAACATGGGTTCGAATCCTTGGCTAGCGCAGTGTTGTTACGATCAATACAAATATCAATAACAACATTGCGACTAGCCGGGGATCGAACCCGTGCTGCTTTAGCCCGCCTCATGGTGAGCGAAAATTCACGACGCTCTAACCCACTGGACAATACAACCCTACAGACAACTTGAGGCTAGCGAACTAGGCTTGCTTCATGTTGCGAGGACATACAATTTTGTGGGTGCCTCAGAGCTAATTTCATTCCCCTCCCGGTCTGATGTGTTAACCTCCACAAGCAGTATATATATTACTGTAACTACGAACAAGTGGTATTTAATCAATAAATTAGCTCCGAGGCACCCACACCATCGCATGTTCTTGCAACATGAAGCAAGCTTAGTTCGCTAGGCTCAACTTGTTTGTGGGATTGTATGGTCCAGTGGTTAGACCGTCGTGATTTTGCTCACCATGAGGCGGGCTAAATAACACGGATTCGATCCCCCCTCAGTCGCAATGGCGTGTTATTGATTAAATACCACTTGTTCGCGTTAACAATACTATACTATACAATACTATATATAGTAAGACACATGGGGAAAACAGTTAGGCAATTGTTGCACACATGTCTTATCCATTATAAATATATATATATATATATATAAAATAATATAATTATAAATATATATATATATATATAATATTATATATATATATATATAATATAGTAATGAAACCACGAAACAAGTGGTACCGTAACATTTACCAAATTACGGCCAGCCGGAATTAGACCCTGCGTCACATCTTCCCGCCTGAAGAGACATAATAATGTTAACAATGTTAACAGTGCTCTGCCTCTTGAGGCGGGAGAATGTGAAGCGGGATCTAACCCCGGCTGGCCGTAGTTTGGTAAATGTTTCAATACAACCTGTTTCGTGGTTTAAAATACAAAATATATATAATTATATAAATATATATATATATAAAATATATATATATATATATATATATATATATATATATATATAAATTATAGGTATAGGTTGGTAGACAGCAACCGCCCAGGGAGGTACTACCGTCCTGCCAAGTAAAAGTAAAACGAAAGCCTGTAATTGTTTACATGATGGTAGGATTGCGGGTGTCCTTTTTTCTGTCTCATGAACATGCAAGATTTCAGGTACGTCTTTGCTACTTCTACTTATACTTAGGTCACACAAAACAAAACATGTACAAGCACATATATACACACCCCTCTGGGTTTTCTTCTATTTTCTTTCTACATCTTATTCTTGTTTATTTCCTCTTATCTCCATGGGGAAGTGGAACAGAATTCTTCCTCCGTAAGCCATGCGTGTTGTAAGAGGCGACTAAAATGCCGGGAGCAAGGGGCTAGTAACCTCTTCTCCTGTACATATTACTAAATGTAAAAGGAGAAACTTTCGTTTTTCCTTTTGGGCCACCCTGCCTCGGTGGGATACAGCCGGTGTGTTGAAAGAAAGATATATATAAATTAGTATTTGTGCCCAGAAGAGAGCATTTATACCTGGACAGGTTGTTGCTGTGGTCGTAGAAGTGACAGATACAGATCAGTGTTGGTTTAGAAAGACACGTAAGCAAACACTATGACATTTATTAGAAAACGTTTCGGTCCTGGGACCTTGATCACTTCTAACATACAGAGGTAGAAATACATTATATATATAAGCGGAGAGTGAGGTGTGACGCACGTGACCTGAGGAATGTCATAAGAACATAAGAATGGAGGAACATTTTGTGATCCACGAGTACCTAAATCACATTTTGTGATCCACGAGTACCTAAATCACATTTTGTGATCCGGGAAGTACCTAAAATTACATTGTAGAAACCTTTCTTCCTCGGAGTCAGAGACGGTCATAGCAAGATTGAGACCCGTGCTACACAGATCAGTGGAGACAAGTGTCAGGTTTAATCTTAAGAAAAGTAATAACTATCGGCACTTACAAGCTGAACAATGTAGATCTTAGTCAAAGTAAAATGTGAAAAAGATCTAGGAATTCTGGTTAAGAGAAATTTATAGCCAAGACAACAGGCAATAAACGTTCACAATAAAAACAACAGAAGTCTTGACCTCATACCAAAAATTATCACTAACAGAATCGTAGACTTACATTTGCTTAGACATCATTTATATTATGCTGCTCAGTTCTGGTCTCCATATTACAAGATGGACATAATGCCCTGAAAATATACAGAGAAGAATGACGAAATTGATGTCATGTATTAGCAGCCTTTCTTACGAAGATTGACCGAAGGCTCTCAACTTGTTCTCTGGAAAAATTTTAGGAGAAAGATGACTGAATGTACAAATGGGAAACAAGAATAAACAAAGGGGATCTAAACAGAGTGTTCACAAAACAATAACAATGAATTCAAGTTGGAGAAATTTAGATTTAGACATTAGAGCAATGTGTCGTTTTGAAGGGAGAACTTTGAGTAGTTTGAAGTAAATTGGATGGATGAGTGGGTGTGGTAGTTGATGAGTTGAACCAGCCTAGCACGGGCCAGTAGTCCTGCTGCATTTTCCTCCTTGTTTCATAAGAGAGCACTCTGGCCTACTTGTTTTAGAAGTGGCTTGCCGCGGGGTTGAATCCCAATGGGCTACGTAAACCAGGTGGTGATACGGGAGTGTTGCGCCAGTACTCGCGAGTGATGGCGCCAGTACTTGCGGAAGTGTTAGCGCTAGTACTCATAAATGTTGGCGTCACTACTCGCGGAAGTGCTAGCGTCAGTACTCGTGGGTGGGTGTTACCGTCAGTACTCGTGGGTGTGTGTTAGCGCCAGTAATAACGGAGTGTGTTAGCGCCAGTACTCGCGGGAGTGTGCTAGCGCCAGCAATCGCTGGAGAGTATTAGCGCCAGTACTCGCGGGTGTGTTAGCGTCAGTACTAGCGGAGTGTGTTAGCGTCTGTACTCGCGGGAGTGTGTTAGCGCCAGTACTCGCGGGAGTGTGTTAGCGCCAGTACTTGCGGGAGTATGTTAGCCACCATACTCGTGGGAGTGTGTTGCCGCCAGAAATCGCAGGAGCGTTAGGGCCAGTACTCGCGGGAGTGTTAGCGCCAGTACTCCCAGGAGTATGTTAGCACCAGTACTCGCGAGTGTGTTAGCGGCAGTACTCGCGGAAGTGTGTTAGCACCAGTACTCGAGGGAGTGTGTTAATGCCAGTACTCGCGGGAGTGTGTTAGCGCCAGTACTCGCGGGAGTGTGTTAGCGCCAGCACTCGCGGGAGTATGTTAGCACCAGTACTCGTGGGAGTGTGTTGGCGCCAGTACTCGCAGGAGCGTTAGGGCCAGTACTCGCCGGAGTGTTAGCGCCAGTACTCCCAGGAGTATGTTAGCACCAGTACTCGCGAGTGTGTTAGCGGCATTACTCGCGGAAGTGTGTTAGCACCAGTACTCGAGGGAGTGTGTTAATGCCAGTACTCGCGGGAGTGTGTTAGCGCCAGTACTCGCGGGAGTGTGTTAGCGCCAGCACTCGCGGGAGTATGTTAGCACCAGTACTCGTGGGAGTGTGTTGGCGCCAGTACTCCGCGGGAGCGTTAGGGCCAGAAACTCGCGGGAGGTTAGCGCCAGTACTCCCGGGAGTATGTTAGCACCAGTACTCGCGAGTGTGTTAGCGGCAGTACTCGCGGAAGTGTGTTAGCACCAGTACTCGAGGGAGTGTGTTAATGCCAGTACTCGCGGGAGTGTGTTAGCGCCAGCACTCGCGGGAGTGTGTTAGCACCAGTACTCGTGGGAGTGTGTTAGCGCCAGTACTCGCTGGAGCGTTAGGGCCAGTACTCGCGGGAGTGTTAGCGCCAGTACTCCCGGGAGTATGTTAGCACCAGTACTCGCGGAGTGTTAGCGCCAGTACTCGCGGAGTGTGCTAGTACCAGTACTCGCAGAGTGTGCTAGCACCAGTACTACCGGAGTGTGTTAGCGCCAGTACTCGCGGAGTGTTAGCACCAGTACTCGCGGGGTGTTAGCGCGAGTACTCGTGGGAGTGTGTTGGCGCCAGTACTCGCGGGAGCGTTAGGGCCAGTACTCGCGGGAGTGTTGGCACCAGTACTCGCGAGAGTGTGTTAGCGGCAGTACTAGCGGGAGTGTGTTAGCACCAGTACTCGCGGAGTGTGTCAGCGCCAGTACTCAAGGAGTGTGTTAGCACCAGTACTCAAGGAGTGTGTTAGCACCAGTACTCAAGGAGTGTGTTAGCACCAGTACTCGCGGAGTGTGTTAGCGCCAGTACTCAAGGAGTGTGTTAGCGCCAGTACTCAAGGAGTGTGTTTAGCGCCAGTACTCGGGGAGTGTGTTACACCAGAAACTCGCGGAGTGTGTTTAGCACCAGTACTCCGGAGTGTTTACCCACCAGAAACTCGCGGAGTGTTAGCGCCATACTCGTGGAGTGTGTTAGCACCAGTACTCGCGGAGTGTGTTAGCATCAGTACTCGCGGAGTGTGTCAGCGCCAGTACTCGTGGAGTGTGTTAGCACCAGTACTCGGGGAGTGTGTTAGCACCAGTACTCGCGGAGTGTTAGCGCCAGTACTCGCGGAGTGTGTTAGCGCCAGTACTCGCGGAGTGTGTTAGCACCAGTACTCGCGGAGTGTGTTAGCGCCAGTACTCGCGGAGTGTGTTAGCACCAGTACTCGCGGAGTGTGTTAGCACCAGTACTCGCAGAGTGTGTTAGCGCCAGTACCCGCGGAGTGTTAGCGCCAGTACTCGCGGAGTGTTAGCACCAGTACTCGCGGAGTGTGTTAGCGCCAGTACTCGCGGAGTGTTAGCACCAGTACTCGCGAAGTGTGTTAGCGCCAGTACTCGTGGAGTTTTAGCACCAGTACTCGCGGAGTGTGTTAGCACCAGTACTCGCGGAGTGTTAGCGCCAGTACTCGCGGAGTGTGTTAGCACCAGTACTCGCACAGTGTGTTAGCACCAGTACTCGAGAAGTGTGTTAGCACCAGCACTCGCACAGTGTGTTAGCACCAGTACTCGAGGAGTGTGTTAGCACCAGTACTCCCACAGTGTGTTAGCACCAGCACTCGCACAGTGTGTTAGCACCAGTACTCGCACAGTGTGTTAGCACCAGTACTCGCACAGTGTGTTAGCCCCCAGTACTCGCACAGTGTGTTAGCCCCAGTACTCGCACAGTGTGTTAGCACCAGTACTCGCACAGTGTGTTAGCACCAGCACTCGCACAGTGTGTTAGCACCAGTACTCGCACAGTGTGTTAGCACCAGTACTCGCACAGTGTGTTAGCACCAGTACTCGCACAGTGTGTTAGCACCATACTCGCACAGTGTGTTAGCACCAGTACTCGCACAGTGTGTTAGCACCAGCACTCGCAGTGTTAGCACCAGTACTCGCACAGTGTTAGCACCAGCACTCGCACAGTGTGTTAGCACCAGTACTCGCACAGTGTGTTAGCACCAGCACTCGCACAGTGTGTTAGGCACCAGCACTCGCACAGTGTGTTAGCACCAGTACTCGCACAGTGTGTTAGCACCATACTCGCAGTGTGTTAGCACCATACTCGCACAGTGTTAGCACCAGTACTCGCACAGTGTTAGCACCAGTACTCGCACAGTGTTAGCACCATTTACTCGCACAGGGGTTTAGCACCAGTACCCCGCACAGTGTTAGCACCAGTACTCGCACAGTGTGTTAGCACCAGTACCGCACAGTGTTAGCACCAGTACTCGCACAGTGTGTTAGCACCAGTACTCGCACAGTGTTAGCACCAGTACTCGCACAGTGTTAGCACCAGTACTCGCACAGTGTTAGCACCAGTACTCGCACAGTGTTAGCACCAGACTCGCACAGTGTGTTAGCACCAGTACTCGCGGAGTATCTCACATCACAAATATGATAAATGTTCATAAATGATCATCATTCTCAGTGTTCAGGTGTACCACACATGTGTACCTGGCAGCTAGCTACTTACACAAGACACTATGTACATAAACTCACACACATTCACCCAACCTATACGCACATGCAGTACATACTATCAACACACAGGGACACATGAACGCACCTAAGTTGACGATGCACACATTAACTGGTATTTGATATGGATGGGAAGCGCTAAATCCGTAGGGGTGACCAGCGTTGCATAGGAAAGGTAAGGGGTGATGAGGTTTGATCCGAGGAAGCGAAAGTACGCCATCTGCTTGTATTAAGAGTCATTCCGTAATATCAAAACTGTGACACACACACACACTGTGTGTGTGTGTGTGTGTGGGGTGTGTGTGTGTGTGTGTGTGTGTGTGTGTGTGTGTGGGGTGTCACAGCAACAAGGAGTCACAAAGTTGTTAGGAAGTGGAACAACCCGGGAGAGTGATGTAATGCAGGCAGGATCAATCCCACAGCTTTAAGAATAGGTACGATAAAGGAGCAGGAACCAGCGAAGGTACGAGGCCAGGAGCTACGAGTCGACCCCTGCAACCACATATAGGTGTGTATTAAGGTGAGTAACATCAACTTCACATATCGTTGAAAATGGGTTGGCAAGTATTTTGTTAGGGGGTTTTGAGAAGGACCTACCTAGTATGAGCCATAGGCCTGCTGTAGTGTTTCTCCTTACTTCTGTTCTTACAAACACACACATACACATCACTAAAGAGACACGGGGAATTAATCTGACGTTAAGAGGTCAATTGTTAGAACAGGAAGTACTTCTTCAGCATCAGATGGTCAGACAATGGAATGACGTCGACGAAAGGTGGGTGAAGGCAGACTCTATACATAGCTTTAAGAGCAGGTACGATATGACTCGAGGCTAATAGCAAATCTGGTAAGCTGCAAGTTGAAAGGCGGAGACCAGGAGCTGGGATTTCGACCATCTCAAACACGTTTCCTTCCATAGATAAGTGTACATATAGCTATGTGCATATAGGTAAGATTAGCTCCATCCTGTCACTTCAACTCCATTGTTTCAAACTTTGGAACAATGCTCTTCTCCAGACTGGGGGACGGGACCACCTCAAAACTTTAAGGGTGATGGACTGTTACATCTCTTCAAGTCTCTTCTGCTTCTATCTCTTTTCTGTACTCGACTGAAGAAGCCTACTGTTTTAGGCGAAACGTTTCAAAATAAAGATACCTAACTGTTGCTTATGTGTCTTACCTAACAATCGTCGGTTATTTTATACCATTTTAATTTTCAGTGGTTGATTTGCCTATTCTGAAATCCCCTGCTTACTGTAAATCTTTTTGCATAAATATATTTATAAATATATATATATATATATATATATTATATATATAATATATATATTATATATATATAAACACACACACACACACACACACAGTTTCAGTAGCCAAACGATTATAATCGTAGGCTTCAAATCCCCTTTAAAACCATTTAAATCATATTACATATATATATATAAAATATTATATATATATATAAATATATATATATATATATATATATATATATATATATAATATAATATAATAGCAAGCCATGGATAACTGAGAGCGAGCGAGAGTTGACAAAACAAGAGATAACCCTTTGACGGTCTTTGAATATGCCTGGATAAAGCGAAAAGATTTCGACCACCTCCTGCCGGGATGACCCCCTGCGGTGGCAGGGTCGTCGATACCCGTCTGCGGAGACAGGTGATACAGCTTTACCAAATCCACATTCACATAGACACATCGGCCCAAGAACTATTTTAAATTGACTAAATTAGATGCTGCAAGAAAGTATCTATACAAATACATATATACACACAACACACACGCTATTATAAGAGCCTTATACAGAGGGTAACTACATCAATACACACATTAACATGCTAGTATTAACTTCATTCACACTTTAACACGCCCAAAACAGCAATCACATCAATATACGCACATCGACACTCAACATATCGAGATCACAAGACTTACACATCAACATCATTAACTCACACAACATTAACTCACATATCAGCATCATTAACTCACATCAACATCATTAACTCCACATCAACACATTAACTCACACATCAACAACATTAACTCACACATCACATCATTAACTCACATCAACATTAACTCACATCAACATCATTAACTCACATCAACATCATTAACTCACACATCATCATTAACTCACACATCAGCATCATTAACTCACACACCAACATCATTAACTCACAACAGCATCATTAACTCACACATCAACATCAACTCACACATCAACATCAACCACACATCATCATCAACTCACACATCATCATTAACTCACACATCAACATCATTAACTCACATCAGCATCATTAACTCACACATCAACACAACTCACACATCAACATCAACTCACACATCAACATCAACTCACACATCATCAACTCACACATCAACATCAACTCACACATCAACATCAAATCACACATCAACACAACTCACACATCATCAACTCACACATCAACATCAACTCACACATCAACATCAACTCACACATCATCAACTCACACATCAACATCAACTCACACATCATCATCAACTCACACATCAACATCAACTCACACATCAACATTAACTCACACATCAACATCAACTCACACATCATCATCAACTCACACATCAACATCAACTCACACATCAACATTAACTCACACATTAACATTAACTCACACATCAACATCATTAACTCACACATCAACATTAACTCACACATCAACACAACTCACACATCAACATCAAATCACACATCAACATTAACTCACACATCAACATTAACTCACACATCAACATCATTAACTCACACATCAACATTAACTCACACATCAACATTAACTCACACATCAACATTAACTCACACATCAACATTAACTCACACATCAACATCAACTCACACATCAACATTGGGTGTATGGAGGGTGGCAGGAGGATGTCACTGATTTCATTCTTGCAGCGTGTGAGAGTGACATCAGCTGCTCCACACTGAGGTGACATGCTCGTCTGGGACACAGGTGAAGATGACGACGATGAAGGTGAGGGCGTGAGAGCGGCGTTCCCGTACAGAATCATCTTCAAATCGCAAAAAAATGTCTCTCAAAATCACTTTCAGATGTTTATCTCACTGAGACACGTTAATGTCTCTTGGGGTCGTACAGTCTCTCACAACGCCCGAGGAAGGTAATTACGCTGTCAAGAATCTCTCACTCGGCATTTTTAACACTTTTTCATCGTACGGGTAAACGACGAGTGCGTACTGAACAACGTCAACACGTGTTATGCCGCGTGCGTCCGCCCTGCACGTGCTCTTCACCATGTCCAGCCCACACTCTCGTACTGCGCTCCTCACACCTCGCTAATAAATAACTAATTCCTCTTTAATTTATCATATGCCGACGATTTCTGACTTTACCACACAAAATTTCAATTATATGGTGATGGTAGAGCGCAATGGAATAGGGTAGATACCGGTGTATGTGGCAGGTTAATGAATTAATATGGGAATAATTTAGCAGAGAATTTATGAAAAGTGACGATGAGGGATTGTCCTCAGAGCACCAATCAGCGGCCTAGGCTGTCCTGGGGGCGGCGGCAACACCCACAACAACACTGCCACCCAACAACACCTGTGGCGGCAACACCCACAACAACACTGCCACCCAACAACACCTGTGGCGGCAACACCCACAACAACACTGCCACCCAACAACACCTGTGGCGGCAACACCCACAACAACACTGCCATCCAACAACACCTGTGGCGGCAACACCCACAACAACACTGCCACCCAACAACACCTGGGGCGGCAACACCCACAACACTGCCACCCAAGAACACCTTGAGCGGCAACACCCACAACAACACTGCCATCCAACAACACCTGGGGCGGCAACACCCACAACACTGCCACCCCAACCCATGGGCGGCAACACCCACAACAACACTGCCACCCAACAACACCTTGGGCGGCAACACCCACAACAACACTGCCATCCAACAACATCTGGGGCGGCAACACCCACAACAACACTGCCATCCAACAACACCTGTGGCGGCAACACCCACAACACTGCCATCCAACAACACCTTGGGCGGCAACACCCACAACAACACGCCATCCAACAACACCTTGGGGGGCAACAAAACCCCCAACAACATGCCATCCAACAACACCTTGGGCGGCAACACCCACAACAACACTGCCCACCCAAAACACCTTGGGCGGTAAAACACCCACAACACTGCCAAAACATCACACACATACACACACACCCCACACACACAACACACACACACACACACACACACACACACACACACACACATACACACATGCACCAAGCAAACACACACTCACGTCGCTAATTGATTTATATTTTTCAACTTCCATTATCCATTTGCAAGTTCCTATGTCTTGTAAAATAATTATCCCACCGCGATGAGGCTGGTTAATGGGGCTTGACGCCTCACCATTACTACGCCAGGGTTATTAATACTCTCACCCCCGCTCCACTAGGCATGTATACTTTAATACATAAAACTGATATTGAAGTATATCCTGTGTATATACACTGAGAGCCAGGAGACCAGGAGCTGTCACTCGACCCCTGCATACCGGCGGGAGACATACTGTATTGAAATCTATACGAGAAATTGGTGATGTGTATTGACTTGCCTATGTTGAAGCTGAGATTTACACAGCATCCCCTCCATCTTGCTGGAGGAGGGTACTGTTGTGTGTGTGTCCTGACACTTGTCTTGACACGTGACGCGTGCCTTGACACTTTCTTGAAATGTGACGCGTGCCGTGACACTTGTCCCTTGGGTTTGATACGGTAGTTTGAAGCTTCTTCTGGCTTGCCCCGTGCTAAGCTTGTTTAAAACGCACATTGCTGGCACACAGTACTGTTACTGAGATACACAAGCTGCATACGTTTTAAGCAGTGGGTTCGTGCTTGCCTCTGTTACGTACTCTAGTGCATAACTGTGGGTCAGTAGCACGAAGGGGCGTACCCATAATATGTTTGGGTGTCCCTTTATTACATATTTGGGGTGCCCATATCACGCTGGCGTATACCCCACAGTACGTATGCGCTTGTTTAAAAGTACGTATGTGTATGCCCATGGCACGCTGGCAGCCAATAGTAACAGCCTGATTGATCAGGCAAGCACCAGACAAGTCTGACCCAGGGCCGGGGTGTGAGAACAGTAAAACTTCCGAAATCCTTCTGAGGGATATCCAAGGGACGTAGGTACGTACCTTTGTTATACCTCAGCAGGGGGAGAGGCTGGCATGAAAGGCAGACACTGGGAAGTAACAGCAAGGGTTGAAGATGGCATGATGGCAGACACTGGGGAATAACAGCAGGGGGTTTAAGATGGCATGGCAGACACTGGGAAGTAACAGCAGGGGTTGAAGATGGCATGATGGCAGACACTGCTCTGAGTGCCACCCCGACACCATCACACAGAAATCAGATTCATTTCTGATTACTAGGCATTCGCTAGATATGAAACCCTACTATAAGTGACGTCACTTTACCACATCTGACTCACCTAATACACGTGACCTCACCCTACTACACCTGAAATTACTACATCTGACGTCATTCTACTACACCTGAGTTCACCCTACCACGCCTGACGTCATCCTACAACACTGACGTCACTCTACTACACGTGACGTCACTCTACTACATCTGACATTATTTTACTACATCTACGTCACCCTACTACACGTGACGTCCCCCTGCAAAACACCTGACGTCAGTTCAGTTTACTGCACCTGACTCATACTACAACACCTGACGTCACTCTACTACAACAAAACGTCACTGTTACATTTTGACCCTCACTCTACTACGCCTGACGTCACTCTACTACATCTGATGTCACCCTGCTACACCTTACGTCACTCTACTAAACCTGTCATCATCCTACAACACCTGACGTCACTCTGCTACACGTGACGCACTCTACTACATCTGACATCATTTTACTACATCTGACGTCACCCTACTATACGTGACGTCCCCCCTGCTACACCTGACCTAATACTACAACACCTGACGACACTCTACTACACCTGACGTCACTCTACTACACTTGACAGCACTCTACTACACCTGACGTCACTCTACTATCTACTAAACCTGACATTACTCTACTACACCTGACGTCACTCTTCTACACTTGACGTCACTATGCTACACCTGACGTGCTACTACACCTGACGTCACTCTAATACACTTGACGACACTCTGTTAAACCTGGCGTCACTCTACTACATCTGACGTCACTATACTACACCTGACGTCACTATAATACATTTGACGTCACTCTAATACACTTGACGACACTCTATTAAACCTGAGGTCACTCTACTACACCTGACGTCACCCAGCACACCTGACGTCACTCTACTACACATGACGTCACTCTAATACACCTGACGTCACTCTAATACACTTTACGACACTCTGTTAAACCTGACATCACTCTACTAAAACCTGACGTCACTATACTACACCTAACGTCACTCTTAAAACACTGACGTCACTCTATTAAACCTGACATCACTCTACAACACCTGACGTCACTCTGTTACACTTGACATTATTACTCTTGCCAAACATCCTACTACACCTGACATCACTCTGCTACACATAATGTCACTCTACTACACCTGACGTCACTCTACTAGACTGACGTCACTACTATACCTGACGTCCCCTCTAAATACACTTGACGTCACTCTGCTACACCTGGCATCACTCTACTACACCTGACGTTACTCTATTACACCCGACATCTCTCTACTAAACATGACGTCACTCTACTACACCTGGTGTCACTCTACTACACCTGACGTCACCTACAAAACTTGACGTCACTCTGCTACAACCTGACATCACTCTAAATACACCTGACGTCACTCCACTGCATCTGGCATCACTCTACTGCATCTTTCGTCACTCTACTACAACTGACGTCACTCTACTAAACCTGTCAGAAACCCACAACACCTGACGTCACTCTGCTACACGTGACGTCACTACTACATCTGACATCCCTTTACTACATCTGACCCTCACACTACTACACCTGACGGAATACTAAAAACACCTGACGTCACTCTACTACACTTGACCCCACTTACTAAACCTGACATACTCTACTACACCTGACGTCACTATACTATACCCGACGTCACCTACTATACCTGACGCACACTACTGCACTTGACGACACTCTATTAAACCTGACATCACTCTACTGCGCTTGACGTACTCTACTACACCTGACGCACTCTACTACCACCTGGCGTCACTCTATACACTTACGACGCTCTATTAAATCTGACGCATTCACAACACCTGACGTCCACTCTATACACCTGGGGTCACTCTAATACACTTGACAACACTCTATTTAAAACTGACGTCACCCTACTACACCTTCCACCTACAACATGACGTCACTCTAACTACACCTGACGTCACTCTACTACAATCTGACATCACGCTACTACACCTGGCTCCCCCCTACTACAACGTGACTCCCCCTGCTACACCTGGCGGAATACTACAACACCTGACGTCCCCTCTACTACACCTACGTCACCTACTACACCTGGTGTCACTCTAATACACTTGACAACACTCTATTAAATCTGACGTCACCTACTACACCTGATGTCACTCTACTACCATGGCGTCACTCTACTACACCTGACGTCACTCTACTACATCTGACATCCCTTTACTACATCTACGTCACCCCCACTACACGTGCGTCCCCCTGCTACACCTGACGGAATACTGCAACACCTGACGTCCAACCCCTACTACACTTGACCTCACTCTACTAAACCTGACATCACTCTACTACACCTGACGTCACTCTACTACACCTGACGTCACTATACTATACCTGACGTCACTCTACTATACCTGACGTCACTTTACTACACTTGACGACACTATTAAACCTGACGTCACTCTACTACACCTGGCGTCACTCTAATACACTTGACGACGCTCTTTTAAATCTGACGTCACTCTACTACACCTGACGTCACTCTACTACACCTGGTGTCACTCTAATACACTTGACAACACTCTATTAAATCTGACGTCAATCTACTTCACCTGATGTCACTCTACTACACATGACCTCACTCGACTACACCTGACGTCACTCTACTACATCTGACATCACGCTACTACACCTGGCGTCACTTTACTACATATGACGTCACTCTACTACACCTGACGTCACCTAGCA
>NC_069401.1:10034770-10068090 GCF_026875155.1 Cherax quadricarinatus
ACACACACACGCACATACACACACACACACACACACGCACATACACACACACACACACACACATACACACACCACACACACAACACACACACACACACACACACACACACACACACACACCCTCCCCCATGACACAAACACGACAAAAACCCCACTTACACAACACAACCCCCCTCCCCAACACCCCCCCCCCACACACACCACCACCACCTACCCTCCCCCAACCACCAAACCCCTTTCCAAAACCACAAACCCCCAACTACCCTCCCCTCTAACCACCTCCCCCTTCCCCCTAACCACCTCCCTTTTTCCACCACCCCCTCCCAACCACCAACCCCCCCCAAACCACTAACCACCCCTACCCCTCTCCCCAATAACCATCTACCCCCTCCCCCAAACCCATCCTCCCCCTCCAAAACTCCTCCCCCCCCCCCAACAACCATCCCCTTCCCCCCCTCCTCCACTACCCCCCCCCCCCCCCCCCCCCCCCCCCCCCCCCCCCCCCCCCCCTAACCATCTATTCCCCTCCCCCTAACCACCCGTCCCCCCTTCTGTGGAGCAACGGGGAACCTAGAACCAGGATGAGGAAAAGGGGGCTCCTTGGACAAATCGGGAGGGAGGAATGGGAGGCAGAGCTCAAAAAAAGGGAGGAAGACTGGGGAAGGAGACTAGATGAGCTGGAAAGGAAGAGGGGAAGAGAGGTTAGCAGCAGAATGCAGAAGGTGGAAGCTACAGGCCACAGCAGCGAAATCAAGATAGAGAGATTCGAAGAGGAACGGGAGACATCTGAAACAGCACGAGACAAAGATATTACAGAAGTAGCATCGGCAATGGCTACATCAGACACAGACAACAGGTCTGAAGGAAGCATGAAAACAAAACTGTATGCAGAGGTCCTGTCAAAACCCACATGGGGCCAAAACAAAGACAGGGGCACACTAGGACAGAATGAGAGGTTGGAAGACATTAAAGGGAACTAGGACATGTGCAGGGACCTTTACCAGATACCTGTGGGGGCCAGGAACAGGTGGGGCAGGAAGGACAAACCAAGAAGCATAGGGGCCATAACTAGGGAAGGGACTGAAGGAAGGAACACTCCACGGGAAGGAACTAAAACACATCGAGGATGCAATGGGAGTCACAGTGGGAGGTGGAAAGGGAGAGATCCGTGTTTGTCTATGGGCTAGACGAAGCTAAAGGGGAACTTATGATAAAAGGGAAAGCAGGAGGAGAAAAAAGCGATTGAAGATATTATGAAGGTGATAGGCGAGAGGACATGACCCAGGTGGCAAATTTTCGGAGAATTGGGTGGTTCACAAAGAAAAGGAATCGGCCTCTCAAAGTAATTTTCAAGGCAGAAAAACCCGAACCAGACCCCTGCAGGAGAAAGCACGGCTGAGAGGGAAAGAGGAGTTCCGGAGTGTGTACCTCGTCGAGACAGAACACAGGACGAAAGGAAGATGATAAAAGAGAGAGTTCAAAAACGAAAGGAGAAATGGGAGGAAATGAAAAAGGAGAGCAGAATAACCCAGGATCAAATGGAAGGACAAGCACACCCCCAGAAACACCTGCAGAAGGACTCCAGCACGACACCCCCAAGGTAATTTGAACAATCCAAACCAACCATCACAAAACCGATCCCTGTGTTTCCCCCCCCGCACCACAGTTACAATATTAGAACAGAAGTTGAAGGTTTGGTACCAAATGCAGATGGGATTACGAATAAACATGAGGAATGGCAAAAAAAGAATCAATGAGAAGCCCCCGACTCATAGCAGTTTACAGAAACAAAACTCAGGGAGACAATAACAGATGCAATCTTCCCACCAGGATACCAGATCATGAGGAAAGATAGAAGGGGCAGGGGGGGGTGGGGTTTGCTCTGCTCGTGAAAAAAAAGATGGAAATTCCCAGAAAAATGGAAGGCATAGATGAGACGGGAGAAAGAGACTACATAGTAGGTACACTTCAGTCTGGGGAACCCCAAAGTGGTCATTGCAGTGAAAGTATAATCCACCACAGAACTGCAGGAGGCCAAGAGAGGAATATGAAGAGAGCAACAGAGCAATGGTGGACACACTTGGTGAGGTGGCAAGAAGAGCTCACTCCAGCAGAGCAAAGTTGCTGGTTATGGGGGATTTCAACCACAGGGAGATTGACTGGGAAAACCTGGAGCCACATGGGGGTCCTGAAACATGGAGAGCCAGGATTTGGGACGTGGTGCTGGAAAACCTCATGCACCAACATGTTTTAAAGGGCACTACCAGAGTGAGAGGAGAGGATGAACCAGCAAGATTGGACGTTGTGTTCAACCCTGGGCAGCTTTAGACATTGAGGACATCGAGTATGAGAGTCCCCTAGGAACTAGCGACCATGTGGTTCTGTGCTTTGAATACAATAGTAGAGCTGCAAGTGGAGAGATAACAGGAGTTGAATGGGAAAAGCCTGACTATAAAAGAGGGGACTACATAGGGTTGAAGAACTTCTGCGGGAGGTCCAGTGGGACAGAGAACTGGCAGGAAAGCCAGTAAATGAAATGATGGAATATGTAACAACGAAATGCAAGGAGGCAGTGGAAAGGTTTATTTTCCCAAAAGGGGAACAGTAACAACGGGAAGACCAGAACGAGCCCCTGGTTTACCCGACGGTGGTAATGAAGGGAAAAAAAAAGTGCAAAAGAGAATGGAAAAATACAGAAGGCAGAGAACCACACGAAAAATAGTAAGATCCCGTCGCAGAGCCAGGAATAAGTATGCACAGGTAAGGAGGGAGGCCCAGCACCAGTATGAAAATGACATAGCATCGAGAATCAGACTGACCCGAAACTGTTGTATAGCCCCATCAGGAGGAAGACAAGGGGTCAAAGACCAGGTGATCAGATTAAGGACAGAAGGTGGAGAACTCACAGAAATGATCAGGAGGGATGTGAGGAGCTGAACAGGAGATTTAAGGAAGTTTTACAGTAGAGCAGGAAGGGCTGTGGGTAGACAGCACAGAAGGGGAAAATCAAGAGGAATATACCAACAAGTGTTGGATGACATACGAACAACTGAGGAGGAGGTGAAGAAGCTCCTAAGTGACCTTGAAACCTCAAAGGCGATGGGAAACCCGGACAAAAAATCTCCCCATGGGTCCTTAGAGAAGGAGCAGAGATGCTGTGCGTGCCAATAACCACAATCTTCAACACATCCCTTGAAACTGGGGGCAACTACCTGAGAAATGAAAGACAGCTAATGTAATCCCCCTATTTAAGAAAAGAAACAGAAACGAGGCGCAAACTCCAGACCTGTGTCTCTGACATGTATTGTGTGCAAAGTCATGGGGAAGATTAAACAGGAGGAGAGTGGGCGAACACCTGGAAAAGGGAAAAAGATTATAAATGAAAACCAGCATGGGTTCATGGAGGCAATCTTTATCACAAACCTCCTGGTGTTTTATGACAAGGTAACAGAAGTAAGACACGAGAGAGAGGGGTGGGTAGATTGCGTTTTCCTGACGAGGAAGGCCTTTGACACAGTCCCCACAAAAAGATTAGGGCAGAAGCTGGAGGATCAGGCGCATGTAACAGGGAGGGCACTGCAATGGATCAGGGAAACCTAAGGGAGAGCAAAAGATATGGACGTTTAAAAAGTATACAGTGGGCGCCTTAACGAGCGGGTCCCACAGGGGTCAGTTCTAGGGCCAGTGCTATTATTTGATTATAGTGAACGACATGATGGAAGGAAAAGACTTTTGAAGTGTTCCCTGGTTCGCAGATGATTTTGAAATTGATGAGAAGAATTAAATCGGGAAGGAAAGAGGCAGGACTGCAAAGAGACCTGGACAGGCTGGTAAAGTGGTCCAGTAATGGCTTTCGAATTTAATCCAGCAAATGGGAAAGTCATGAAGATTTGGGGAGGGCAAAAGGAAGACCGCAGACAGAGTATGGCTAGGTGGGGCAAAGACTAAGAACCTCACTAGGGAGAAAGACCTTGGGTGACCATTAACACCGAGCAAATCACCGGAGGCACACATCAACCAAATAACTGCTGCAGCAAAACGGGCGCCTGGCAAACCTGAGAATAGCGTTCCGATACCTTAATAAGGAATCGTTCAAGGGCACTGTAACATCTGTGTATGTTAGGCCCATACTGGAGTATGCAGCACCGTCTGGAAACCCACACCTGGTTTTAAGCACCAAGAAGTTAAAGAAAGTACAAAGGTTTGCAACAAGGCTAGTCGCAGAGCTCGGGGGGAATGTCGTACGAGGAAAAGTTGAGGGAAATCGGACTGACGACACTGGAGGATAGAAGGGTCAGGGGAGACATGATAACGACATACAAGATACTGCGGGGAATAGACAAGGTGGAGAGAGATAGGATGTTCCAGAGAGGGGACACAGGGACAAGGGTCACAAACTGGAAGCTGAAGACTCAGACGAGTCACAGGGACGTTAGGAAGTATTTCTTCAGTCATAGAGTGGTCAGGAAGTGGAATAGCCTTGCAAGTGAAGTAGTGGAGGCAGGAACCATGCATAGTTTTAAGAAGAGGTATGACAAAGCTCAGGAAGCAGAGAGAGGGAGGACCTAGTAGCGATCAGTGAAGAGGCGGGGCCAGGAGCTGAGTCTCGACCCCTGCAACCACAATTAGGTGAGTACAATTAGGTGAGTACACACACACACACACACACACACACACACACTCACACACACACTCACACACACACACACACACACACACACACACACACACACACACACACACACACACACACACACACACCACACACACATACACACACTCACACACCGTGTACGTTAGGCCCATATTGGAGTATGCGGCTCCAGTTTGGAACCCATACCTAGCCAAGCACGTAAAGAAACTAGAGAAAGTGCAAAGGTTTGCAACAAGACTAGTCCCAGGGCTAAGAGGTATTGTCCTACGAGGAGAGGTTAAGGGAAATCAACCTGACGACACTGGAGGACAGGAGAGATAGGGGGGACACGATAACGACATACAAAATACTGAGAGGAATTGACAAGGTGGACAAAGACAGGATGTTCCAGAGATTGGACACAGTAACAAGGGGACACAGTTGGAAGCTGAAGACACAGATGAATCACAGGGATGTTAGGAAGTATTTCTTCAGCCACAGAGTAGTCAGTAAGTGGAATAGTTTGGGAAGCGATGTAGTGGAGGCAGGATCCATACATAGCTTTAAGCAGAGGTATGATAAAGCTCACGGCTCAGGGAGAGTGACCTAGTAGCGATCAGTGAAGAGGCGGGGCCAGGAGCTTGGACTCGACCCCCGCAACCTCAACTAGGTGAGTACACACACACATACACACACACACACACACTCACACACACACACACACACACACACACACACACACACACACACACACACACACACACACTAGCAGAGCTCAGCAGGGTAATGGAGGAGAGGATAGCTGAAGAGAGCAGGAAGTGGGGACTACAAGTCTTAGCAGCAGATGATAAGATAAAGTGCTTAGAAGAGGAGCTAAAAAACCTGAAACAGAATAGAGAGGCATATGACAGCACAGGAATGACATCAGGGACTTCTATACCAGTCACAGACGAGGGGATTGTAGGGATTCAGGAAAAGCTGAGTACAGGAATACCAGTCGTGAAGCCTGCAGTCATTGCAGGAGACAAGACTTATGCAGAAACTCTAACAGTCAACTATAGTGGCAGGGAACAGCTGAGCAGGAAAGACAGTCCACTGAGCATAGGGGCTGCAGCAAGGACAGGGGTTGAAGGCAGGAACATCTAGATGGAAGGAGATAAAACGCCTCAGAGGTCACAAAGAGAGACACAATGGGAGGAGGAGAGGGAGAGGTCAGTGTTCGTCTACGGGCTCCAAGAAGTTGAAGGGGAAACCTATGATGAAAGAATCCAGGGGGAAAAGAAAGTGATCGAAGGTATCTTGAAAGCAATAGGAGAGGGAGACATGACCCAGGTGGCAAATTTTCAGAGAACTGGGTGGTTTGCACGCAGAAGGAGACGGCCTGTCAAAGTGGTCTTCAAGGCAGAATCAGCTCGAACCAGGGTCCTGCAGGAGAAAGCACGACTGAGGGACAAATCAGAGTACCAGAGCGTGTACCTCGACCGCAACAGAACACAGGAGGAAAGGACGAGACTGAGAGAGAGGGTACAAAAACGATAGGAGGAACGGGAGGCATCGATGAGGATGAGAAGAACCCAGGCTCAGGTGGAAGGACAAATACACCTTACAGAGACACCCACAGAAGGACTCCAGCCACAACAACCCCGAAGCAACTGAACAACCTCAATCAAAATCCGCACACTGTTCCCTCTGCTTCCCACCACAAACCCCACCCACACTGTGAAAACCCCAATGCAGATGAACAATCTCAACCAACACCCACACACTGTTCCCTATGTCCCCACCCCCAACATTACAAATCCCACTGCCACAGCAGCTCCCTATGGGCACTCTACCCTCACCCCCCACCACAAATCCAACCCACACCACAAACCCCCATAACCCCCCCAGGGCTCCCACCCCCCAATCCCAATATTCTCCCAGGCCCACCGTGATGGACAAGAAGCTGAAGGTGTGGTACACAAACACAGATGGAATAGCAAATAAATACGAGGAATGGCATGAAAGAATCAACGAGAAGTCCCTGGACATCATAGCAGTCACAGAAATGAAACTCACTGAGACAATAACAGATGCAGTCTTCCCACCGGGATATCAGATTCTGAAGAAAGATAGAAAGAGCAGAGGGGAAGGAGGGGTTACACTGCTCATAAAAAAACCGATGGAGCTTCGAGGAAATGGAGGGCAAGGACGAGATTGGAGAAAGGGACTACATAGCATGCACAATTCAATCTGGGGAACATAAGGTAGTCATTGCTGTGATGTATAACCCACCACAGAACTGCAGGAGGCCGAGAGAGGAATATGATGGGAACAACAGAGCGATGGTGGACACACTGGCTGAGGTGGCTCGAAGAGCTCAAACGTGCAGAGCAAAGTTTCTGGTTATGGGTGATTTCAACCGCAGGGAGATCGATTGGGAAAACCTGGAGCCTCATGGGGGCCCCGAAACATGGACAGCCAAGATGACGGATGTGGTACTGGAAAATCTCATGCATCAACATGTCAGGGACACTACCAGAAAGCGAGGGGAGGATGAACCAGCAAGACTGGACCTTGTGTTCACCCTGAGTAGCTCAGACATTGATGACATTACATACGAGAGGCCCCTCGGAGCTAGTGACCACGTAGTCCTGAGTTTTGATTACATAGTAGAGTTACAGGTGGAGAGGGTAACAGGAGTCGAATGGGAAAAGCCAAACTATAAAAGAGGGGACTACACAGGTATGAGGGTCTTCCTGCGGGAGGTGCAGTGGGACAGAGAAATGGTAGGAAAGACAGTAAATGAAATGATGGAGTATGTAACAACAAAATGCAAGGAGGCAGAGGAAAGGTTTGTTCCCAAGAGTAACAGAAACAATGGGAAGACCAAAGTGAGTCCTCGGTTTACCCGAAGGTGCAGGGAGGCAAAAACTAAGTGCAATAGAGAATGGAAGAGGTATAGAAGGCAAAGGACCCAGGAAAACAAGGAGATCAGTCGAAGAGCCAGAAACGAATATGCACAGATAAGGAGGGAGGCCCAACGACAGTACGAAAATGACATAGCATCGAAAACCAAGACTGTCCCGAAACTGCTGTTTAGCCACATTAGGAGAAAGACGACAGTCAAAGACCAGGTGATCAGGCTGAGGAAAGAAGGTGGGGAACTCACAAGAAACGATCAAGAGGCATGCGAGGAGCTCAACAGGAGATTTAAGGAAGTATTCACAGTGGAGACAGGAAGGACTCTGGGAAGACAGGACAGAGGGGGACACCAGCAGGGAATAGATCAACAGGTGCTGGACGATATGCACACAACTGAGGAGGAGATGAAGAAGCTGCTAAGTGACATTGATACATCAAAGGCAATGGGACCGGACATCTCCCCGTGGGTCCTCAGGGAGGGAGCAGATATACTGTGTGTGCCATTAACCACAATCTTCAACACATCCCTTGAAACTGGGCAACTACCTGAGGTATGGAAGACCGCAAATGTAGTTCCCATTTTTAAAAAAAGGAGATAGAAAAGAGGCACTAAATTACAGACCAGTGTCACTGACCTGTATAGAATGCAAAGTCATGGAGAAGATTATCAGGAGGAAAGTGGTGGAGCACCTGGAACGGAACAAGAGTATAAACGATAATCAGCACGGATTCATGGAAGGCAAATCCTGTGTCACAAACCTTCTAGAGTTCTACGACAAAGTTACAGAAGTGCGACACGAGAGAGAGGGGTAGGTTGATTGACTAGTGCAGAAACTAGAGGATCAGGCGTGTATAACAGGAAGGACACTGCAATGGATCAGAGAATACCTGACAGGGAGGCAACAACGAGTCATGGTATGAGATGAGGTATCACAGTGGGCACCTGTGACGAGCGGGGTCCCACAGGGGTAGGTCCTAGGACCAGTGCTATTTTTGGTATATGTGAACGACATGACGGAAGGGTTAGACTCAGAGGTGTCCCTGTTCGCAGATGATGTGAAGTTAATGAGGAGAATTAAATCAGATGAGGACCAGGCAGGACTTCAAAGAGACCTGGACAGGCTGGACACCTAGTCCAGCAACTGGCTTCTTGAATTCAAACCTGCCAAGTGCAAAGTCATGAATGTCGGAGAAGGGCAAAGAAGACTGCAGACAGAGTATAGACTAGGTGGCCAAGGACTTCAAACCTCGCTCAAGGAGAAAGATCTTGGGGTGACCATAACACCGAGCACGTCTCCGGAGGCACACATCAACCAGATAACTGCTGCAGCATACGGGCGCCTGGCAAACCTGAGAATAGCGTTCCGATACCTTAGTAAGGAATCGTTCAAGACACTGTACACTGTGTACATCAGGCCCATACTGGAGTATGCAGCTCCAGTTTGGAACCCACACCTGGGCCAACACGTCAAGAAATTAGAGAAAGTGCAAAGGTTTGCAACAAAGCTAGTTCCGGAGCTCAGGGGTATGTCCTACGAAGAAAGGTTGAGGGAAATCGGACTGACGACATTGGAGGACAGGCGGGTCAGGGGAGCCATGATAATGACATACAAGATACTGCGTGGAATACATAAGGTAGACAGAGACAGGTTGTTCCAAAGAGGGACACAGAAACAAGGGGTCACAACTGGAAGCTGAAGACTCAGACGAGTCATAGGGATGTTAGGAAGTATTTCTTCAGTCACAGAGTCGTCAGGAAGTGGAACAGCCTAACAAGTGATGTAGTGGAGGCAGGAACCATACATAGCTTTAAGACGAGGTATGACAAAACTCTGGAAGCAGAGAGAGAGAGGACCTAGTAGCGATCAGTGAAGAGACGGGGCCAGGAGCTGTGTATCGACCCCTGCAACCACAATTAGGTGAGTACAATTAGGTGAGTACACACACGTACAGTAAATCAGAAACAGTAGTACCAGTCTTGCTAACACACCTTCTGTCTCTCGTGCAATGTTCCCATAAATCAGCTGGCGCGTGCGGCACTGTTTTACACTGTCTACTCCGCGGTTTTCAACCTTGTGGGAGCGACAGGTGTAGCTGCTTCCTGTCTACACCATCAGGTATCCCTTACACCTGGTGGGCGGCGCGGACACTGCTAAGGTATCCCCAGGAATATTCATGCCAGCAGGAGTGAATATCGGTGACAGAAGGTGGAGTATCGTTTACCAGCGCTACCTGGGGGAGGCACCCCACCCATCCCCTTAAACAGGATCACTGACAGTTTTAGGGAATCGTTTATACCGCAGAGGAAAGGGATCGCAGAGGATGTAAATGGGAGTCAGTTGTTCGAGGGAGAGGTTGGGGAGGATGAGCGGTGGGTGGGATTGCAAGGACCGGGGAGGGGGAATATAATAGAGGGGGAGGGGAAAAAACGAGATATTTGAACTGGTGTGGAATATGGTATTATTGGGAAAGTATTATCTTTATTACCGGGGAAAAGAATATTATGGATGCAGTATTTTTGTGATGACGGGCGACACGGTGCCCGTCGTGGCTGGTTGACGCTCAGTCATGACCTCTGAACCTGGTCTTCTAACATGTTAAGAAATCTCTATTTGTTTCTTTAGAGAGACAAACTTCTTGAAATCCGAGTAAAATTGAGTAAGAAGGAGTGAACCAGGTGCTGGTAGTGGTGGTAGGTAGACTACCTGTCTGGAATCTACCTGGAGTCTACCTGGAGGGCGGCCCATGACCAGACTTCTCGACGGATCAGGGCCTGATCAACGTACGAACCACAGTACATTATGTATCTGGTCAATTCTCTCTTGAAGGCAGCCGGAGATCTATTAGTAATTCCCCTTATTCCTGGTGGGAGGCTGTGTTGTCTCTTAGTGTACTCAGGCGCTCCTGCTTTTCACTAGGAAGATGTTGCACCGTCTTCCTAGTCTTTTCGTTTCAAAGGGAGTGATTTCTGTGCGCAGATTTGGGGCCAGTCCCTCTAGGATTTTCCAGGTATAGATTATGATGTATATCTCTCGGCCGCACTCTAGTAAGTACATATCAGAAGACTCCAGATATTCCCCAAAATTAAAGTACTTGACTGTACTGTTATGTTTAGTGAAGGTTCTCTGTACTTTCTCAAGATCTGCGAGTTCATCTGCCTTGAATGGAGCTGTTAGTGTACGGCAGTATTCCAGCCTAGAGAGAACAAGCGATTTAAAAAGGATCATCATTCGCGTGACATCCCTTGTTTTGAAAGTTCTAATTATCCATACCATCATTTTCCTTGCAGGTGTGATAGTGACACTGTTGTGTTTCTTGAAGGTGAGATCCTTTGACATTAACACTCACAGGTCCTTCACACAATATTTTCCCTTTATTGCGTAGTTAGAGTGTGTAGTAAACTCCGATCTAGCTATTAGTATTTCCTTAAGTATTCCATAACGGAGTAGTTGAAATTTGTCTTCATTGATCATGAGACTGTTCACCACGGCCCAGAGGAAAATTTGGTTTATATCTGCTTGGAGATTCACCGTCCTCAGTGAATGCCA
Organism: Cherax quadricarinatus; assembly: GCF_026875155.1. Taxonomy (NCBI): domain Eukaryota; kingdom Metazoa; phylum Arthropoda; class Malacostraca; order Decapoda; family Parastacidae; genus Cherax; species Cherax quadricarinatus. Next base: position 10,045,856 of record NC_069401.1, read on the forward strand.
GTCTCATGCGGAGTCTAGTCTAGTTTGCAGAATAAGGCACAGCGCTATGGTTAACATCTCTGTCTATGTCTTATATTAGGATGAAGAACAGCATAGGGGAGAGTACTGTGCCTTGTGGAAAAGAGCTATTCAATGAGGCAGCCTAGGCACTAGTAACTGTGGGTAGACTGGGCACTAGTAACTGTGGGTAGACTGGGCACTAGTAACTGTGGGTAGACTGGCACTAGTAACTGTGGGTAGACTGGGCACTAGTAACTGTGGGTAGACTGGGCACTAGTAAATGTGGGTAGACTGGGCACTAGTAACTGTGGGTAGACTGGGCACTAGTAAATGTGGGTAGACTGGGCACTAGTAACTGTGGGTAGACTGGGCACTAGTAAATGTGGGTAGACTGGGCACTAGTAACTGTGGGTAGACTGGGCACTAGTAACTGTGGGTAGACTGGGCACTAGTAACTGTGGGTAGACTGGGCACTAGTAACTGTGGGTAGACTGGGCACTAGTAACTGTGGGTAGACTGGCACTAGTAACTGTGGGTAGACTGGGCACTAGTAACTGTGGGTAGACTGGGCACTAGTAACTGTGGGTAGACTGGGCACTAGTAACTGTGGGTAGACTGGGCACTAGTAAATGTGGGTAGACTGGGCACTAGTAACTGTGGGTAGATTGGGCACTAGTAACTGTGGGTAGACTGGGCACTAGTAACTGTGGGTAGACTGGGCACTAGTAAATGTGGGTAGACTGGGCACTAGTAACTGTGGGTAGACTGGGCACTAGTAACTGTGGGTAGACTGGGCACTAGTAACTGTGGGTAGACTGGGCAGTAGTAACTGTGGGTAGACTGGGCACTAGTAAATGTGGGTAGACTGGGCACTAGTAACTGTGGGTAGACTGGGCACTAGTAAATGTGGGTAGACTGGGCACTAGTAACTGTGGGTAGACTGGGCACTAGTAACTGTGGGTAGACTGGGCACTAGTAACTGTGGGTAGACTGGGCACTAGTAAATGTGGGTAGACTGGGCACTAGTAACTGTGGGTAGACTGGGCACTAGTAACTGTGGGTAGACTGGGCACTAGTAACTGTGGGTAGACTGGGCACTAGTAACTGTGGGTAGACTGGGCACTAGTTTACGCTCACATATCGTTTACCAGTGGTTAAAAACTAATGTGGAAGCTAGTGAAGGAGGTTCTGTAAATATTACACAGAGTATGAGGATTTTGGAAGTATTGTGACGACAAGTCGCCCGCCAGGGACGACATTGATACACCAGGAGAACAAGACTGTTGCCTCCCAGCATACATAAGGGGGATTACCAATAGGCCCCCGGCTGTCTTCAAGAAGGCGCTGGACAGACACCTAAAGTCAGTAACTAACCAGCCGGGCTGTGGTTCATACGTCGGTTTAAGTGCAGCCAGCAGTAACAGCCTGGTTGATCAGGGCCTGATCCACCATGAGCACCCTCCAGGAATACATCTGCTAAACTTTCTCCGAGTTAAGGTGCGCATGTAAGCTCATCAACTCTCTCATTTTCAATACCAGAATGATTTTCTTAGACGCTGAGAGCAGATTTTTTTTATATCACTGGAAACTCACGTCATCTTCTTCCTGACTGACCTGAAGGTTCAGCTGTGAGAAGATTCTCTCAGTAATGACTTTCTTCTTAATGCAAACTTCAAGTGCAATTAGAAACTTAATGAAAAAAGAATTTGGGAAGTGTACACAAGAATGATGAGATTTATCACAGTGGCACCACTGTGATGATTGTTACACTGTGATGAATGTTACATTGTAATGAATGTTACATTGTGATGAATGTTACATTGTAATGAATGTTACATTGTGATGAATGTTACATTGTAATGAATGTTACACTGTGATGATTGTTACACTGTGATGAATGTTACACTGTGATGAATGTTACACTGTGATGAATGTTACACTGTGATGATTGTTACACTGTGATGAATGTTACACTGTGATGAATGTTACATTGTGATGAATGTTACATTGTGATGAATGTTACACTGTGATGATTGTTACACTGTGATGAATGTTACACTGTGATGAATGTTACACTGTGATGAATGTTACATTGTAATGAATGTTACACCGTGATGAATGTTACACTGTGATGAATGTTACACTGTGATGAATGTTACACTGTGATGAATGTTACACTGTGATGATTGTTACACTGTGATGAATGTTACACTGTGATGAATGTTACATTGTGATGATTGTTACACTGTGATGAATGTTACACTGTGATGAATGTTACATTGTGATGAATGTTACATTGTAATGAATGTTACATTGTGATGAATGTTACATTGTAATGAATGTTACACTGTGATGATTGTTACACTGTGATGAATGTTACATTGTAATGAATGTTACACTGTGATGATTGTTACACTGTGATGAATGTTACACTGTGATGAATGTTACACTGTGATGAATGTTACATTGTGATGATTGTTACATTGTAATGAATGTTACATTGTGATGATTGTTACACTGTGATGAATGTTACACTGTGATGAATGTTACACTGTGATGATTGTTACACTGTGATGAATGTTACACTGTGATGAATGTTACACTGTGATGAATGTTACATTGTGATGAATGTTACACTGTGATGAATGTTACACTGTGATGAATGTTACACTGTGATGAATGTTACACTGTGATGAATGTTACACTGTGATGAATGTTACACTGTGATGAATGTTACACTGTGATGAATGTTACATTGTGATGAATGTTACACTGTGATGAATGTTACATTGTGATGAATGTTACACTGTGATGATTGTTACACTGTGATGAATGTTACATTGTGATGAATGTTACACTGTGATGAATGTTACATTGTGATGAATGTTACATTGTAATGAATGTTACACTGTGATGAATGTTACACTGTGATGAATGTTACATTGTGATGAATGTTACATTGTAATGAATGTTACACTGTGATGAATGTTACACTGTGATGAATGTTACATTGTGATGAATGTTACATTGTAATGAATGTTACACTGTGATGAATGTTACACTGTGATGAATGTTACATTGTAATGAATGTTACACTGTGATGAATGTTACACTGTGATGAATGTTACACTGTGATGAATGTTACATTGTGATGAATGTTACATTGTAATGAATGTTACACTGTGATGAATGTTACACTGTGATGAATGTTACACTGTGATGAATGTTACATTGTGATGAATGTTACACTGTGATGAATGTTACACTGTGATGAATGTTACATTGTGATGAATGTTACACTGTGATGAATGTTACATTGTGATGAATGTTACACTGTGATGATTGTTACACTGTGATGAATGTTACACTGTGATGAATGTTACACTGTGATGATTGTTACACTGTGATGAATGTTACATTGTAATGAATGTTACATTGTGATGAATGTTACATTGTAATGAATGTTACACTGTGATGAATGTTACATTGTAATGAATGTTACATTGTGATGAATGTTACATTGTGATGAATGTTACACTGTGATGAATGTTACACTGTGATGAATGTTACACTGTGATGAATGTTACACTGTGATGAATGTTACACTGTGATGAATGTTACATTGTAATGAATGTTACATTGTAATGAATGTTACATTGTGATGAATGTTACACTGTGATGAATGTTACACTGTGATGAATGTTACATTGTAATGAATGTTACATTGTAATGAATGTTACATTGTGATGAATGTTACACTGTGATGAATGTTACACTGTGATGAATGTTACACTGTGATGAATGTTACATTGTGATGAATGTTACATTGTAATGAATGTTACACTGTGATGAATGTTACACTGTGATGAATGTTACATTGTAATGAATGTTACATTGTGATGAATGTTACACTGTGATGAATGTTACACTGTGATGAATGTTACACTGTGATGAATGTTACACTGTGATGAATGTTACACTGTGATGAATGTTACACTGTGATGAATGTTACATTGTAATGAATGTTACATTGTAATGAATGTTACATTGTGATGAATGTTACACTGTGATGAATGTTACACTGTGATGAATGTTACATTGTAATGAATGTTACACTGTGATGAATGTTACACTGTGATGAATGTTACATTGTAATGAATGTTACATTGTAATGAATGTTACATTGTAATGAATGTTACATTGTGATGAATGTTACACTGTGATGAATGTTACACTGTGATGAATGTTACATTGTAATGAATGTTACATTGTAATGAATGTTACATTGTGATGAATGTTACACTGTGATGAATGTTACACTGTGATGAATGTTACACTGTGATGAATGTTACACTGTGATGAATGTTACATTGTAATGAATGTTACATTGTGATGAATGTTACACTGTGATGAATGTTACACTGTGATGAATGTTACATTGTAATGAATGTTACACTGTGATGAATGTTACACTGTGATGAATGTTACACTGTGATGAATGTTACACTGTGATGAATGTTACACTGTGATGAATGTTACATTGTAATGAATGTTTACACTGTGATGAATGTTACACTGTGATGAATGTTACACTGTGATGAATGTTACACTGTGATGAATGTTACACTGTGATGAATGTTACATTGTAATGAATGTTACACTGTGATGAATGTTACATTGTAATGAATGTTACATTGTGATGAATGTTACACTGTGATGAATGTTACACTGTGATGAATGTTACATTGTAATGAATGTTACACTGTGATGAATGTTACACTGTGATGAATGTTACACTGTGATGAATGTTACACTGTGATGAATGTTACATTGTAATGAATGTTACATTGTAATGAATGTTACATTGTGATGAATGTTACACTGTGATGAATGTTACACTGTGATGAATGTTACACTGTGATGAATGTTACATTGTGATGAATGTTACACTGTGATGAATGTTACATTGTAATGAATGTTACATTGTAATGAATGTTACATTGTGATGAATGTTACACTGTGATGAATGTTACACTGTGATGAATGTTACACTGTGATGAATGTTACACTGTGATGAATGTTACACTGTGATGAATGTTACATTGTGATGAATGTTACACTGTGATGAATGTTACATTGTAATGAATGTTACACTGTGATGATTGTTACACTGTGATGAATGTTACACTGTGATGAATGTTACACTGTGATGATTGTTACACTGTGATGAATGTTACATTGTGATGAATGTTACACTGTGATGAATGTTACATTGTGATGAATGTTACACTGTGATGATTGTTACACTGTGATGAATGTTACACTGTGATGAATGTTACACTGTGATGATTGTTACACTGTGATGAATGTTACATTGTGATGAATGTTACACTGTGATGAATGTTACATTGTGATGAATTGTTACACTGTGATGATTGTTCCCACTGTGATGAATGTTACACTGTGATGATTGTTACACTGTGATGAATGTTACACTGTGATGAATGTTACATTGTGATGAATGTTACACTGTGATGAATGTTACACTGTGATGAATGTTACACTGTGATGATTGTTACACTGTGATGATTGTTACACTGTGATGATTGTTACACCGTGATGAATGTTACACCGTGATGAATGTTACACTGTGTGGCGGACAATATGGGAGCGAAACGAGCACTGTTAATATATAACCCTTGCATTATATCGACGTTTCATCGCCTGGTGGCTTTCTCACCTTCCTGGATGACCTGAGAACGCACTGAGCAGGTCAGGTATGGTTGGATCAGGTCAAATGATGTCACAGAAGAGGTCAAAGTAACGCCGGGGGTTGAGGTGAGGTCAATTGGAGGTCAATGTAGTGGCTGATCTAAGATCAAGTGAAGTTTGCGTCCCTCCTGTTCTGTTCTGTAGTGTCGGCGGTGGCGGCCTCCAGACACTTGCGTTCAGTTCTGTCGTTTTCCGTTGTCAATAAGACTGGCTGTGTATTACGCATACATTGCGTGTATCATACATCCAGTCTGTGTATAGTTCCGTTGTATAATCACACTTTTCAATCTGTGTAGAAGTTCGCCCAGTCTTGACTTGATAAAACTCCACACAGAGTGGAACACGGCTTGATAAAACTCCACACAGAGTGAAACACGACTTGATAAAACTCCACACAGAGTGGAACACGACTTGATAAAACTCCACACAGAGTGAAACACGACTTGATAAAACTCCACACAGAGTGGAACACGACTTGATAAAACTCCACACAGAGTGAAACACGACTTGATAAAACTCCACACAGAGTGGAACACGACTTGATAAAACTCCACACAGAGTGAAACACGACTTGATAAAACTCCACACAGAGTGAAACACGACTTGATAAAACTCCACACAGAGTGGAACACGGCTTGATAAAACTCCACACAGAGTGGAACACGACTTGATAAAACTCCACACAGAGTGGAACACGACTTGATAAAACTCCACACAGAGTGGAACACGACTTGATAAAACTCCACACAGAATGGAACACGGCTTGATAAAACTCCACACAGAGTGAAACACGGCTTGATAAAACTCCACACAGAATGGAACACGGCTTGATAAAACTCCACACAGAGTGGAACACGGCTTGATAAAACTCCACACAGAGTGGAACACGGCTTGATAAAACTCCACACAGAGTGGAACACGACTTGATAAAACTCCACACAGAGTGGAACACGACTTGATAAAACTCCACACAGAGTGGAACACGACTTGATAAAACTCCACACAGAGTGGAAACACGACTTGATAAAACTCCACACAGAGTGGAACACGACTTGATAAAACTCCACACAGAGTGGAACACGACTTGATAAAACTCCACACAGAGTGGAACACGACTTGATAAAACTCCACACAGAGTGGAACACGGCTTGATAAAACTCCACACAGAGTGGAACACGGCTTGATAAAACTCCACACAGAGTGGAACACGGCTTGATAAAACTCCACACAGAGTGGAACACGGCTTGATAAAACTCCACACAGAGTGGAACACGGCTTGATAAAACTCCACACAGAGTGGAACACGGCTTGATAAAACTCCACACAGAGTGGAACACGACTTGATAAAGCTCCACACAGAGTGGAACACGACTTGATAAAACTCCACTCAGAGTGGAACACGGCTTGATAAAACTCCACACAGAGTGGAACACGACTTGATAAAGCTCCACACAGAGTGGAACACGACTTGATAAGAAAGAGAGAGAGAGAGAGAGAGAGAGAGAGAGAGAGAGAGAGAGAGAGAGAGAGAGAGAGAGAGAGAGAGAGAGAGAGAGAGAGAGAGAGAGAGAGAGAGAGAGAGAGAAAAGAGAGAGAGAGAGAGAGGAGAGAGAGAGAGAGAGAGAGAGAGAGAGAGAGAGAGAGGCAAATGGAAGGAGGCAAATGTAGTCCCTGTTCACAAAAAGAAGAGCAGAGCAGAAATCAGCAACTACAGACCAGTGTCACTCCTGTCAATCACTGGTAAGATCCTTGAGACAATAATCTCAAGACAAATGACAGAGTTTTTTGACTACCACTCACTACTTTGTGATCGTCAATATGGCTTCAGGAAAGGTTACTCTGCTGCTGATCTGTTGTTAAACCTCTCCACTAAGTGGCACCAGTCACTGGATGAATCCAAAGTCAGCTGTGTGGCAGCACTGGACATTGCTGGCGCTTTCGACCGGGTGTGGCACCAGGGCCTCTTAGCAAAACTTCAAGCACTGGGAATTGCAGGCTCTACGCTATGTCTCCTCAGTGATTACCTTCATGGTAGACCTCTAAGTGTAGTTTTCAATGGGACCATTGTTATGGAATGTCTACTTCAACGACCTTCTTCATCTCATCCCAGAATCACATGCATATGCAGACGACTGTACACTGACATTCACTTATCCAAGAGAAGAAATGCCAGCTGCTCTGAGCTACATCAATCACCAGCTGAGAGCTATATCAGCTTGGGGAAATGGATGGCAAGTAACATTTGCACCTGAGAAAACGCAAATGATGATCGTCTCTAGGCACCATGATGGTAATGCTGATGCAGTAGTAAGGATGAATGGGAGGGTGTTGACACCTGGAGAAGAAGTTGATACCCTTGGGGTGAAATTTGACTCCAAACTAACCATGAAGAACCATGTTGTAAATCTTGCAAACAAGGCAGCCAGGAAGCTTACAGCACTTCGCCGTATCTCGCATCTGCTTGACAGTAGGGGTTGCAAGATTATGTACGAGGCACAAGTACGCTCACACCTTGAGTATGCTCCACTTTCTTGGTTTGCCTGCCCCCCCTCTCATCTGCGACTGCTTGACAGAGTAGAGAACAGAGCAAGACGTCTCATCTCTCGCCTGGACCCATCCTGGATAGATCTGTCATTTCAGCAGAGCCTTCAACATAGGAGGGATGTGGGTGGCCTTACTGTTATGTACAAGGCCAATATTGTCAAAGTACCACACTTGGATCCAGTTCGAGGACAGCGTGAAACAAGCTTTTATGCCACAAGACGGGCAGAAAGCAGCAACTTCACTCTGGCTGTACCCTTCTCCAGAACATCACTCCATCTGAGATCATACATACCCAGGATGACTCGAGTCTGGAACACATTCGTACAGCATAATGATGTCAACGAGATAAAGTCAGTTGATCAAATGAAAATGCTGGCCCACAGATGGCTCCAACTTCACCCTGTTCCCTACTTGTATGTCTCATAACAATAAAAATGCTTTCAAATGAGTTGATGTAGGTAACAGCTCTTAGCTTGCCAATAAAGTTAGGAATCCTTAACCTTGTAAAACCCTGTGTAAAAAGAGAGAGAGAGAGAGAGAGAGAGAGAGAGAGAGAGAGAGAGAGAGAGAGAGAGAGAGAGAGAGAGAGAGAGAGAGAGAGAAGAGAGAGAGAGAGAGAGAGAGAGAGAGAGAGAGATTAAATTTTAAACAACAAAGGAAACAAGAATTGCTTGACACATAAAAGAGGGGAGGAAGAGGGGAATAAACAGAGGTAAGACGCCTGAGGGGTGGAGGGGAAGGGAGGGAAATAGGGGGAGAGAGAGAAAAGGATAGGGTGGAGGAGAGGAGGGAGGGAGGGAGGGAGGGAGAGAGAGGGAAGGAAGGGAGGGAGGGAGAAAGGGAGGGAGAGAGGGAGGGAAGAGTTGGGTGAGAGGGAGGGAGGGAAGGATGGGGAACGGAGGGAGGGAGAGAGAGTGAGGGAATGGAGAGAGGGAGAGAGGAGGAAGATAGAGAGGGAGAGGGGGATGCTGGGGAGCAGAAGCCTCATCCTGGACAACAGGTGTCCTCCCCCCCCCCCGCTAACCCGCCCCCAGCCCCAGCGCCTTCCGAACCCCCTTCTCACTGCCTCTCGTGGGGTTTCCTTGGCTGCCTGGGGAAAGTTTGGGACTGTAGGGGGAATCTGGGAGTGTAGGGGGAATCTGGGAGTGTAGGGGGAATTTGGGAGTGTAGGGGGAATCTGGGAGTGTAGGGGGAATCTGGGAGTGTAGGGGGAATCTGGGAGTGTAAGGGGAATCTGAGAAAAGCAAGGGGAAATCCGGGAGTAGGGGCAATCTAGGAGTGTAGAGGGAATCTGGGAATGCAGTGGGAATATTGGGTACGTAGAAGGGAATCCGGGAGTAGGGAGAATCTAGGAGTGTAGGGGAAACCTAGGAGTGTAGGGGGGAATCTAGGAGTGTAGGGGGAATCTGGGAGTATAGGGGAATCTTGGAGTGTAGAGGGAATCTAGGAGTGTAGGGGAATCTTGGAGTGTAGGGGGAATCTGGGAACGTAGGAGGGAATCCGGAGTAGGGAGAATCTAGGAGTGTATGGAAAAACCTAGGGAGTGTAGGGGGTATCTAGGAGTGTAGGGGGAATCTGGGAGTGTAGGGAATCTTGGAGTGTAGAGGGAATCTGGGAGTGTAGGGGGAATCTGGGAGTGTAGGAGAAATCTGAGAGTGTAGGGGTAATCTAGGAGTATAGGGGGAATCTTTGAGTATAGGGGGAATCTTGGAGTATAGCGGGAATCTGGGAGTGTAGCGGGAATCTAGGAGTATAGGGGGAATCTTAGAGTATTACCTGGAGTTTACCTGGAGAGAATTCCGGGGGTCAACGCCCCCGCGGCCCGGTCTGTGACCAGGCCTCCTGGTGGATCAGAGCCTGATCAACCAGGCTGTTACTGCTGGCTGCACGCAAACCAACGTACGAGCCACAGCCCGGCTGGTCAGGAACCGACTTTAGGTGCTTGTCCAGTGCCAGCTTGAAGACTGCCAGGGGTCTGTTGGTAATCCCCCTTATGTATGCTGGGAGGCAGTTGAACAGTCTCGGGCCCCTGACACTTATTGTATGGTCTCTTAACGTGCTAGTGATACCCCTGCTTTTCATTGGGGGGATGTTGCATCGTCTGTCAAGTCTTTTGCTTTCGTAGTGAGTGATTTTCGTGTACAAGTTCGGTACTAGTCCCTCTAGGATTTTCCAGGTATATATAATCATGTATCTCTCCCGCCTGCGTTCCAGGGAATACAGGTTTAGGAACCTCAAGCGCTCCCAGTAATTGAGGTGTTTTATCTCAGTTATGCGCCCCGTGAAGGTTCTCTGTACATTTTCTAGGTCAGCAATTTCACCTGCCTTGAAAGGTGCTATTAGTGTGCAGCAATATTCCAGCCTAGATAGAACAAGTGACCTGAAGGAGTGTCTCATGGGCTTGGCCTCCCTAGTTTGAAGGTTCTCATTATCCATCCTGTCATTTTTCTAGCAGATGCGATTGATATAATGTTATGGTCCTTGAAGGTGAGATCCTCCGACATGATCACTCGCAGGTCTTTGACGTTGGCGTTTCGCTCTATTTTGTGGCTGGAATTTGTTTTGTACTCTGATGAAGATTTAATTTCCTCGTGTTTACCATATCTGAGTAATTGAAATTTCTCATCGTTGAACTTCATATTGTTTTCTGCAGCCCACTGAAAGATTTGGTTGATGTCCGCCTGGAGCCTTGCAGTGTCTGCAATGGAAGACACTGTCATGCAGATTCGGGTGTCATCTCAAAGGAAGACACGGTGCTGTGGCTGACATCCTTGTCTATGTCAGATATGAGGATGAGGAACAAGATGGGAGCGAGTACTGTGCCTTGTGGAACAGAGCTTTTCACCGTAGCTGCCTCGGACTTTACTCTGTTGACTACTACTCTCTGTGTTCTGTTTGTGAGGAAATTATAGATCCATATACGACTTTTCCCGTTATTCCTTTAGCACGCATTTTGTGCGCTATTACGCCATGGTCTCACTTGTCGAAGGCTTTTGCAAAGTCTGTATATATTACATCTGCATTCTTTTTATCTTCTAGTGCATCTAGGACCTTGTCGTAGTGATCCAATAGTTGAGACAGACAGGAGCGACCTGTTCTAAACCCATGTTGCCCTGGGTTGTGTAACTGATGGGTTTCTAGATGGGTGGTGATCTTGCTTCTTAGGACCCTTTCAAAGATTTTATGATATGGGATGTTAGTGCTATCGGTCTGTAGTTCTTTGCTGTTGCTTTACTGCCCCTTTGTGGAGTGGGGCTATGTCTGTTGTTTTTTAACTGTGGGACGACCCCGTGTCCTTTCTCCCTCTCCATAGGATGGAAAAGGCTCGTGATAGGGGCTTCTTGCAGTTCTTGATGAACACGGAGTTCCATGAGTCTGGCCCTGGGCAGAGTGATGGGCATGTCTTTTCTCAAAAAAATTTATTTTAAATTTCCCCCCGACTTCCCCAGACTTTAGTTGGCTTTGAAAAAAACGGGAATTTTTTTTTTATTGGGGAAAAGATTTAAGTTTTTTACCATTTTTGGTTGTTTCCATCTTGAACCATTTGTTTAAGACCCCAAAACTAAAAGTTTGGTTTAAATTTTTGATTTGCAATGGAAGAAATTAAAATTGGGTTTCTTTTTTTCAAAAAACATTTGGGGCCCTTTTTATTTCTTTGGGCGTTTCCAGACTTCCTTTAAAGATTTTCAACCAAAGTTCGGCTTTCTTTTCTCAACCCGGGGTTTTTCCCCTTTAGGAAAATTTAAAAATATCCGGTTTTCCTTTTTTTTGGGCCGCTTTGTTATTCCCCGGTCCCTTTGTAAAGGGGGCCCTTTCCCTTTTTTAAATTTACATTTTAATTCCCCCTTTTTTTTTTAAAGGTTTTGGGCCTTGTCCTAATAAAATTTTTGGCAACCGCCGTTAAAAATTTCCCGGGGTTTTAAAGGGGCTAAGGTGGGGTTTTGTTTTGGCCCCTTTAAAGTTAAAATTTAATTATTTATCGGTTTGGGGTTTTTTTGGTTTTTTGGGAACCCCCTTTTTAGGGGGTTTTTTTGTTTTTGAATTTAATTTGTGAAGTTTTTTGGGCCCCCCTTTTCCCATAGGAAAGGAAAAATTTTGGAAAGGGGGGTTCGGATTCTTGGAAGAACCGGATTTAAAGAGTTCCCTTGGGGGTAAAGGGGGAACCCCTTTAAGTTTTTGGGGATCTTAAAGGGTTGTGGGGGAAAAATTTTTTGGGGGTTTAAAAAATTTTTTGGGAATTTTAAATTGGGGTTTTGGGTTAGGGGAAAATTTTTGGGGTATAGGGGAAACTTAGTTGGGGTAATTTTTCCTTGGGAGTGTGGGGGAATTTTGGGTTTAAGGGGGGAATCGGAGTTTTTTTGGGAATTTGGGGAATAGGGGGGAAAAAATCTTGGGGTTTTGGTTTTTCTTTAGGTTTTAGCCCGGGTTTCCCTTAAAATTAAAGATTTTTTAGAAAAAGGGGAATCCTTGGTATTTTAAGGGGAATTTAGTATAGGGAATTTGGGTTGGGGGAAATTTTTTGGGAAAAGGGGAGGTTTTTTTATTTTAAATTTTTTTTGGGGGAAAAAGGTGGAATCCGGAGTTAGGGAAATCTGGGGGCAAAAGGGGGCCCGGGGTTTTGGGGAGAATCTTAATTATTGGGGAAATTGGGGATTGGGGGGAAAAATGGTTAGGGAATTTAAAATTTTGGGGGGAAAAAGTTGAAGGGGAAATCGGGAGTTGGGGGAAAAATTTGAGTATGGGGGGAATCTGGGATTTAGGGGAATTTTGGGAGTAAGGGGAATTTTGGGAATTTGGGGGGAACCCTTGGAGTAAGGGGGAAGGGGGAGTTGGGGGAAAAAAAAAATGGGGGATTTAAGGGAAAAACCAAAAGTATAGGGGAATCGGAAATTGGGGGGAAATTTTTGGGGTTAGGGGAAACCCGGGAGTTGGGGGGAAATTCGGAGTTTTGGGGGAATCGGGAGTGGGGGGGGAAAATTTTTGGGATTATAGGGGGAATCGGGAGTTAGGGGAACTGGGAGTAAGGGAATCGGGAGTTAGGGGGGATTTTTGGGAGTATAGGGGAATCGGGGAGTTAGGGGGATTTTTTGGGAGAATAGGGGAATCGGGAGTTGGGGGGAATTTTTGGGAGTATAGGGGAATGGGGGAGTGAAAGGGGAAAATTCTGGGAGAAATAGGGGAACGGAGTTTTGGGGGGAATTTTGGAGTATGGGGGGAAATCGGGAGTTAGGGGCTTCTGGTTAAAGTATAAGGGAAATCAAATTTGGGGGAACCGGGGAGAAGGGGAAAAATGGGAATTTGGGGGGGGGAAATTCGGGGAATTTGGGGAAAAAGGGAGTTGGGGGGAAATTCGGGGAGTTGGGGGGAAAACGGAGTTGGGGGAAAATTCTGGGAGTATAGGGGAATCGGGAGTTGGGGGGAATTCGGGGAATTAGGGGAATCGGGGGGTGTGGGGGGTTTCCGGGAGAAAGGGGGAATCGGAGTGTGGGGGGAACTGGGAGAATAGGGGGAATCGGGAGTGTGGGGGGTTTCGGGGAAAGGTATAGGGGGAATCGGGATGTAGGGGTTTCGGGGGAGTATAGGGGGAAATTGGGGAAAGTGTGGGGGGATTCGGGGAGTATAGGTAAAACGGGATTGGGGGGGTTTCTGGGAATAGAGGGAAATCGGGAGGTGGGGGGATTCTGGGAGTAAAAGGGGGAATCGGGATGAAGGGGATTCGGGGATATAGGGGGAATCGGGGTGTGGGGGGATTCGGGAGAATAGGGGGAAACGGGAGTGAAAGGGACCCCTGGGAGTATAGAGGGAAGGGGAGTGTAGGGGGAACCCGGGGTAATGGGGAACGGGTTTTTGGGGTTTTTGGAGTAAAAAGAGGGAAAGGGGAAAGTTAGGGGAAAATAGGGGGGTTATAGAGGAATGTGGGGGGATTTGGTTTTAAGGGGGAATGGGGGGTAGTGGGGGAATTGGGATTTTAAAAGGGGGTTGGGAGTGTGGGTGGTTTAGAAGTGTCGGGAGTGTGGGGGTTTTTAGTATAGGGGAATCAGTGTAGGGGGATTTGGGAGAAATAGGGGAATGGGAGGGGTGGGGGATTTTTAGAAAAGGGGGTTTTGGGGAAGTGTAGGGGTATAGTATGAGTAAGAGTGTGGGTGTAGGGGAATTTATAGGGGTCGGGAGTGTAGGGGGTTTTGGGGATATAGAGGGAAGGGGGTTGTATGGGGGATTTAGTATAGAGTAATGGGAGTGGGGGGAATTAGGGAGAAAGGGGAATGGGATTTGGGGGGTTTTTAATTAGGGGAATGGGATTTAAAAGGGGATTTGGAGTATAGGGGAATGGGAGTGTGGGGGAAAAAGGTAGTATAGGGGAAATATTTGAAGGGGTTAGGGTTTATTTGGTTTTTAAGTAGTCATTGTTTTGTTTTTAAAAAAGTGGTAATAATTAGTGGGTTAGTAGAGTATAGTAGTGGAAAGTTTTAGTGGAAAGAAGTAGGGGTAGAAATAGGTATTTAGTGGTAGTAGTAGGGGTAGTGGAAGTAAAAAATAGTAAGTGGTAGTATGTGGTATAGTAAGTTTTAGTAGTAGTGGAAAGTGGAATAAGAAAGTGGGTAGAAAAAGTAGTAGTGGAAATAGTAGTGGTATTATAGTGGTAGTAGTATGGTGGAAAGTAGTAGTGGTAGAAAGTGGAAATTTAAAATTGATAGTAGTAGGGTGGGTAGTAGTGGTAGTAGTAGTAAAAGTGGGTAGTAGTAGTGATAGTATAGTGGTAAAAAGTAAGGGTAGTGGAAAGTGGGTAGTAGAGTGGTAGAAGAAAGGGGTATAGTAGTGGTATTATCGTGGGTAGTAGTAGTGTAGTAGTATTTAATTGGTAGTAAGTGGTAGTAGTGGTTTAAAGAAGTATATTGGGTTTGTAGTAGTGGTAGTGGGTATGGTAGTAGTATAGTGGTAGTAGTGGTGTGTAGTAGTAGTGGTAGTAGTAGGGGTAGTAGAAAAGGGGTTTGAAATTTTAGTAGGAAAGTAAAAGGTTTTTTAGTATTTAGTGGTAGTAAGTATTTTGGTATTTGTATGGTAGTAGTAGTGGTAATAGTATTTGGTAGTATAGTGGTAGTAGTAGTGGTAAAGTTTAGTGGTAGGGGAAAGTAGTAGTGGGTATTTGGAAGTAAAAAAATAGAAAAGGGGTTTAGTAAGTGGTAAGTAGTGGTAGTAGTAAGTGGTAGTAGTATGGTAGTAGAAAGTAAAATTATAGTGGGGGGTTTAGTATTAATGTAGTATTTAGTGGTGGATATTAGAAAGTGGTAGAATTTAAGAGTAGTAAGTAAGTTATTAGGGGTAATATAGTGGTATATAGTGGAAAAAGTGGTAGTAGTAGTATGGGGGAAGTAGTATAGTGGAGTGGTAGTAGTATTGGTAGAGTTTTAGTAGTAGGGTAGTAGTTAGGGGTATAGTAGTGGAAATTAAGTAGTGGTAGTATAGTGGTAAAAGTAGTGGTGGTAGTAGTAGGGGGTATGGAATTTTTAGTAGTAGTGGTAGTAAGTGGGGGGGTATTTTTATTATATTTGGGGAAGTATAGTGTATAGTGGATTTGGGTAGGGAATAGGTAGTGGTAGTGGTAGTAGTAGTGGTAGTAAAAAAAGTATGTAGTATATGGTAAGTAGTGGGTAGAGTAGTGGAAAAGTAGTGGTATTGTAGGGGGTTAGTATTTGGGGGGTATATAGTTTTGTAGTAGTGGTAAGTAGTATTGGTAATAGTAGGGAAGTGGTATAGATGTGGTAGAAAAAAAGTGGTAAAAAAAAAGTATTGGTAGTATAGTTAGTAAAATGGAAGTAGTAGGGGTAGTAGTAGTGGTAGTATTTAAGGGGTAGTAGTAGTAGTGTAGTATAGTGGTAGAGTAGTGGTAATAGTAAGTATGTTAGTAGTATGGTAGTTGTAGTGGAGTAAGTAGGTAGTATTGGGGGTGGTAGGTAGTAAGGGGGAGTAGTTTGGTATTAGTAGTAGTGGTAGTAGAGGTAGTAGTAGGGGTAGTAGAAAGGGAAGTAGTGGGGATAGGGGGTGGTAGAGGGGGTTTTGGAATTAAGGGGTGGGGTAGATTAGTTGAGGGTAGTAGTAGGTGTGGAAAGAAATTTTATAGAGGAAAAAGTAGTGGTAGGTAGTAGAGGTAGAAGTATTTTAAAGTGGTATATATGGTATAGTGGGTTTTAAAAAGGTGAAAAAGGTAGTAGTGGGTATAGTAGTGGGAGGTATTAGTATTGGGGGGTAGTAATTAATTTTGGAAGTTGTTTGGTAGTAGTAGGGGTTAGTGGGTATTTTAGTAGTAGGGGGTAGTAGTAGGGGGTATTTAGTAGTGGAAATAGTGGGGGAAAAGTGGTAAGTAGTGGTGTATTGTATTTGGTAAAATTTAGTGGAAAAAGTGGTAGAATGGGGGGTAGTAAAAGGGGGAATTGAATTTGTGATAAGTAGTGGGGGTTATAAAAGGGCAGTGTAGGGGGAAAAATGTAAGTAGTGTAGAAGAAAGGGGGTATTTGAAATTGGTAGTAGTAGGGGTTTTAGTAGTAGAGGTCGAAATGGGTAGTAAGGGGAAAAGAAGTAGTGGTAGTAGTAGTAGTAATGGTTAGTAGTAGGGGTAAAATAAATTAGGGGAATTTAAATTTGGGTAGAAAGGGGGAAAAAGTGGTAGTATTGGGGTAGTGGTATTGGAAAAGTAATATTAGTGGAAAGTAAGTATGGTTAGAGTAGTGTAAAGAAAGGTGTGTAGAAAGTAGGGGTTAGAAGTAGTGGTGGGTATTAGTGGAGAAAAAGTGGTAGTAGTAAGGTTTGGAGAAAGTATATGGTGAAGTATTTTGGTATTTGTAGTTTTAAATAGTAGGGGTTTAGAAAAGTGGAATATAGTGGTAGATTATAAAGTTACAGAATTGGGGGAAGTATTAGGGGAGTATAGTTGAATAGAAGGGAAAATTATTTGGAAGTAGTAGTGTAAGAATAAAGTGGTGGATAGTAGTCAGGGGGGTAGTAGTAATGGTTAAGTAGGGGGGTAGTAGAAAGTGGTAGTGAAAAAGTTTTGGGTAAAGTGAGTGGTGGTAGTGGGAAGTGGTTAGTAAAGTGGTAAATGGGGTAGTGGAAGTAAAAAGTGGTAGAGAGTGGGTATATAGAAGTGGTAGTAGTAGTGGTAGTAAGGGGAAGTAGAAGGAAGAAAGTAGTGTAAAAGTAGTGGTGTGGTATTAGGGGTTTAGTAGAAGGGAAAATAGTAGGGGAAAGGTGGGGAAGTAAGTGGTAGAAATAGAAGGGGTAAAAAGTGATTAAAGAGTTTTTAAGGGGTAGAAGTGGAAGAATTGGTATGGTAGTAGAGGGGTATGGGTAGTGGAGAAATTTGGGGAGTAGAGGGGAAGTGGTTATGGGGTTTTAGTAGGGTTAAAAAGGGAGTATAGTTTTAAGAGAAGGGGTGTATGTTAGTAGTAGGGAAGAAGAACCTAATAGGTTTTGGTAGAAAAGGAAAAGAATTAAAAATTTTTAGTAAGGGAAAAAAATGGTAAAAGTAGTGGATTATAATAGTGGTAGTGGGGTAGTGGTAGTATTAGTTAGTGGTTTTATAGTGGTGAAGTATAAAAAAGTGTGTAGTAGTGGGTTGGTAGTAGTTTTGGGAAAGTAAATAGTTTTAGAAATAGTATTGGGTAGTAAGTGTGGTAGATTAAAGTGGGGTAGTTATGGTAGTAGAATTTGGTATTATATGGTAGAAGTAGTGGTAGAAAAAAAAGGGGTAGTATTTAGGGAAGTAGTAGTGGTAGAAAGTAGTGGTAGTAGTAGTGGTAGTAGCAGGGGTAGAAAAGTATGGTTAAAGCAGTAGGGTAGTAGAAATTGGGTTGGGTATTATATTTGGAAAGTAGTAGTGGTAGTAATAGTATGGAAGAAGTGGTATTAGTATTTGGGTGGTATTAAGTGGTAGTAGTATTTGAAGGGGCATTGGTATTAGTATGGTGGGTAGTTTTGGTAGTTTTGGGGTTAGTATATTGTAGTAGTCGGGTATAGTAAAAGGTGGTAGTAGTAGTGGTAGTAGTAGTGGTAGTAGTAGTTTTAGAAAGTAGGGGAAGTAAAGAAAAGGTAGTAGTAGGGGTAGTAGTTTTAATAGTGAAGTAGTATGGTAGAAGTAGAAATTTGGTAGTAGAAGGGTATTAGAAAGGTAGTAGCAGTGGTAGAGTATTTAAGGGTAGTAGAAGATAGTGGTAGTAGAAGTAGTAGGGTAGTAGGGGGTTAGAAAGTAGGGGTAAGAAGTAGGGGAAAAGAAGTGGAGTAGTAGTAGTGGTAGTATAGGGGTAGTAGTAGTAGTGGAAGTAGAAGAAAGGTAAAGTAGGGGTAAAGTAGTAGGGGTAGCAGAAAGGGGGTGTAGTATAGGGGGAAGTAGTAGGGGTATTAGTAGAAAGTGGTGGTAAAAGTAGTAGTGGTAGTAGTATGGAGTAGAAAGTATTGGTAGTATAGGGGAATTAGTAGTGGAGTAGTAGTTTTATTGGTAAAGTAGGGGTAGTAGAAATAGGGGTTTTAAGTAGGGGTTTAGTAGTATTAGTTAGGGAAAGGTAGTAGTAGTGGTAGTATTAGTTTTAGTATTAGAGGGTAGTAAAAGTGGTAGTGGGAGTATTGGTAAAAGTAGAAGTGGTATTAGTAGGGGAAGTAGTATGGTATTAGTTTTAGTGGCAGTATTATGGTTTAGTAGTAGTTTAGTAGTAGTGGTAGAAAGTAGTGGAAACTAGGGGTAGTAGTAGTATGGTAGAAGTAGTGGTAGTAATAGGGGTAGTAGTAGTGGTAGTAATAGTGGTAGTAGTAGTAGTGGTATAGTATGGTAGTATATGGTAGTATTTAGTAGGGGGAATTGGGCAGTGGTAGTATATTTGGTAGAGTAGTGGTAGTAGTAGTGGTAGTAGTAGTGGGGGTATTATAGAAGGGGAAGTATTTTTGGAAATAGCATGGTATTTGCAGGGGTAGAAAGAAAATGGTAGTAGTAGTATGGTATAGTATGGTTTTTAGGGGTAGTATTTAATGGTAGTAGTATGGAAGTAGTAGTAGGGTATAGTAGTAGGGGTGGGTAGTATAGGGGTAGTATAGGGGTAGTAGTAGTAGTGGGGGATTTAGTAGGGGTAGTAGTAGTGGTAGTAGTAGTGGAAAGTAGCAGTGGTATAGTAATGGTAGTAGTAAAAGGGGTAGTATAGTGGTAGTAGTATGGTAGTTTTTTTTTATTACCCTTTAATTACATTATTATTATTATTAACGAAAATTTTTATTATTATTTTTAAATTTTGGAAAGTCATTATTAGAAAACTAAAAAATAAAAAAAGAAAAAACCCCCTCCTCGTCTACCCCGTCACCACAAACAAACAAACACAGGCCGAAAAGAAACATTACAGGAAAATCAACAAAGAAGGCCCCCTTAAATTTTCCCTACAACAAAAACCCAAAACAAAATTTGAGGGGGGAATGAGAGGGGATGAAAAGGGACAAGTGGGGGGGGTGAAGGGCCATCCAATTGAGAAGGGACACACACCACACACACCCCACACACAACACAAGGGTTCACGATTGGTCACTCTCTCCCGGAGGGGTTGGACAGGGGGCTAGACAGGAAAAGTAGAAAAAAAGAAAAGGGTTGGAGAGAAGAAAGAGAAGGGTTTTTGGGCGTTTTCGCCCGGGGTTTTGGCACCAGGCCTCTTAGAAAAATCTAAAGCACTGGGAATTGCAGGCCTACCTATGTCCCCATGATTACCTTCAGGGTAAAACTCTAAGTGTATTTTCTAAATGGAACGGAATCAGCAAGACATTCATTGGGGAAAATTTTTTCCACAAGGAAGCGTACGGGGGACCATTTTTAATGGAAGTCTATTTCCAACGACCTTTTTCTCTCATCCCAGAATCACATGCATATGCAGACGCCCTGTACATTTGACATTCATTTTACCAAGAGAAAAATGCCAGCGCCTAAGCTACATAAATTTCACCACTGAGACCCTATATCACTTGGGGAAAGGGATGGCAAGTAACATTTCACCTGAAAAAACCAAATGATGATCGCTCTAGGCACCATGTTTAAATTTCTGGTGCATAGTAAGGATAAAAGGGAGGGTTTTGGGCACCTGGAAAGAAGTTGAATCCTTGGGTAAAATTTGACTCCAAAAACCGAAAAGGGAATAACCATGTTGTAAATCTTGCAAAAAAGGGCCCGCCGGAAGCTTACAGCACACCGCCGTATCCCCCGAAATCTGCTTAAACATTTGGGGTTTTGCACGATCCGACGAGGCCAAGTACGCTCAACCTTGAGAAAGCCCACTTTCTTTTTTTCCTCCCCCCCCCTCTAAATCTGCGACTGCTTGACAAGTAGAGAACAGACCCAAGACTTTTAAATCTCTCGCCTGGACCCATTGGAAAGACCTGTCATTTCAGCAGACCCTTCAACATGGGAGGGATGTGGGGGGGCCCTTACTTTTAAGTAAAAGGGCCCCAATTTTGTCAAAATACCCCCATTTGGGATCCACTTCCAGACAGCGGGGAAACAAGTTTTTTAATCCCACAAGAGGGGCAGAAAGCACCCAACTTCACTCTGCTGTCCCCTTCTCCAGAACATCACTCCATCTGAGACATACATACCCGGGAAATGACTCGAGTATGGAACACTTTCCCCGAAAGCTAATGATGCCCAACGAGATAAAGTCATTGGGATCAAATGAAAATTCGGGCCCACAGATGGCTCCAACTTCACCCGTTCCCTACTTGTATGCCCTCATAACAATAAAAAGTTTTCAAAATGAGCTGTTTGTAGGAAAAACACTCTTATTTTCCCAAATAAAGTTGGGAACCCTTAACCTTAAATAGCTGTCAAAAAACCCCTAGGGATCCTTAACCTTGTCAAACCATTTTTAAAAAAAAAAGTAACAAGAAATCATACTTACAAGGACAAGAACAAAAACAAAAACCCCAAAAAAAGGGACAAGGACAAAAACAAAACAAGAACAAAAACAAGAACAAAACCCAAGGACAAAAAAAAGAACAAGAACAAGAACAAAACAAGAACAAGAAAAAAGAACTAAAACAACAACAACAACAAAAACCCCCAACAATAAAAACAACAATAAGAAAAAACAACAATGAAGAGAAACAATAACAACAACAATAAAAAACAACAACAACAGTAATAACAAAAACAATAACAACAAGTATAACAACAACAAGAAAAATAAAACAAAACAAAACAATAGCAGCATCAAGAAAAGCAAAAACGGCAGAAATAACAACAATAAAAATAATAACAAAGCTGCGCAACAACAACAACAAAAAACAAACAATAACAAATAAAAAACAACACAAAAAAAACAAAAACAGCAACAACACAGGCAGGTGAGGCAGGGAGAGGGATGTAGCAGGCAGTGTACGGCAGGTAGCAGGCAGTGTAGCAGCAGTGTACAGGCAGTGTACGGGTGTAGCAGGCAGTGTAGCAGGAGTGTAGCAGGCAGTTGCAGGCGTGTAGCAGGCAGGTAGCAGGGAGTGTACAGGGGTGTAGCGGGCAGGGAGCAGGGAGGTAGAGGCAGTGTAGCAGGCGTTTCAGGGAGTTACGGCAGGTAGCAGGCTACAGCAGGCAGTGTAGCAGCAGGGAGCAGGCAGTGTAGCAGGGAGTGTACAGGGAGTGTAGCAGGCATGAGCAGGCATGTACGCAGTTTAGCAGGCAGTGTAGCAGGCAGTGTAGCGGGGATGTAGCAGGCAGGTAGCACAGTGTAGCAGGCAGTGTTCTGGCAGTGTAGCAGGCTACAGCAGGGAGTGTACAGGCAGGTAGAGGGATGTAGCAGGCATTACAGGCAGTGTAGCAGGAGTGTAGCAGGCAGTGTGCAGGCAGACAGAAGCGTGTACAGGCAGTGTAGCAGGCAGTGTAGCAGGGATGTAAGCATTTGGGAGTGTAGCAG
>NC_069401.1:10068590-10112782 GCF_026875155.1 Cherax quadricarinatus
TAGAAAAAGGGGAACATGGAAAGAAATTGGGTTTTGGAAATAGGGTAGTTGATGAGTGGAACAGTCTACCTAGTTGGGTTATTGAGGCTAGGACTTTGGGTAGTTTCAAATTTAGGTTGGATAAGTACATGAGTGGGAGGGGTTGGATTTGAGAGGGACTTGCACATCGGAGCTTGTTTCTTGGGTGGCATTGAAAATTGGGTTGGTCAAATGTTTGTTAGTGGGATGAATTGTAAAGGACCTGCCTAGTATGGGCCAACAGGCCTGCTGCAGTGTTCCTCCTTTCTTATGTTCTTATGTAGTCCCTGTTTGGTGTACTTGTTCAACGAGCTTCATGAAAATGCAGCATGGGTTCGAGTCCTTGGCTAGTGCAGTGTCGTTTTATATATATATATATATATATATATATATATATATATATATATATATATATATATATATATATATATATATATATATATATATATATTATTAATATATGAGGTTTCAGAGTGGGTAGGGGATGTGTAGATCAAGTGTTTTACATTGAAGCATATATGTGAACAGTATTTAGATAAGGCTAGGGAAGTTTTTATTGCATTTATGGATTTAGAAAAAGCATATGAGAGTGGATAGATGAGCAATGTGGCAGATGTTGCAAGTATATGGAATAGGTGGTAAGTTATTAAATGCTGTAAAGAGTTTTTATGAGGATAGTGAGGCTCAGGTTAGGGTGTGTAGAAGAGAGGGAGAATACTTCCCGGTAAAAGTAGGTCTTAGGCAGGGATGTGTAATGTCACCATGGTTGTTTAATATATTTATAGATGGGGTTGTAAAAGAAGTAAATGCTAGGGTGTTGGGGAGAGGGGTGGGATTAAATTATGGGGAATCAAATTCAAAATGGGAATTGACACAGTTGCTTTTTGCTGATGATACTGTGCTTATGGGAGATTCTAAAGAAAAATTGCAAAGGTTAGTGGATGAGTTCAGGAGTGTGTGTAAAGGTAGAAAGTTGAAAGTGAACATAGAAAAGAGTAAGGTGATGAGGGTATCAAATGATTTAGATAAAGAAAAATTGGATATCAAATTGGGGAGGAGGAGTATGGAAGAAGTGAATGTTTTCAGATACTTGGGAGTTGACGTGTCGGCGGATGGATTTATGAAGGATGAGGTTAATCATAGAATTGATGAGGGAAAAAAGGTGACTGGTGCGTTGAGGTATATGTGGAGTCAAAAAACGTTATCTATGGAGGCAAAGAAGGGAATGTATGAAAGTATAGTAGTACCAACACTCTTATATGGGTGTGAAGCTTGGGTGGTAAATGCAGCAGCGAGGAGACGGTTGGAGGCAGTGGAGATGTCCTGTCTAAGGGCAATGTGTGGTGTAAATATTATGCAGAAAATTCGGAGTGTGGAAATTAGAAGGTGTGGAGTTAATAAAAGTATTAGTGAGAGGGCTGAAGAGGGGTTGTTGAGATGTTTGGTCATTTAGAGAGAATGGATCAAAGTAGAATGACATGGAGAGCGTTTAAATCGGTAGGAGAAGGAAGACGGGGTAGGGGTCGTCCTCGAAAAGGTTGGAAGGAATGGGTAAGGGAGGTTTTATGGGCGAGGGGCTTGGACTTCAAGTAGGCGTGCATGAGCGTGTTCGATAGGAGTGAATGGAGACGAATGGTATTTGTGACCTGACGAGCTGTTGGAGTGTGAGCAGGGTAATATTTAGTGAAGGGATTCAGGGAAACCGGTTATTTTTAAATAGCCGGACTTGAGTCCTGGAAATGGAAAGTACAATGCCTGCACTCTGAAGGAGGGGTTTGGGATATTGGCAGTTTGGAGGGATATGTTCAGGCAGGAGGCTTACAGCTTTTCATCTCATCCCCTGCATGTTATATATATGTATGTATATATACATACATATATATAACACCATGGTTTACTTTAGTCCCTACTTTATGTATTCATGTATTCTCTCCTGGTGGTGAACAGTTGACATGCATCCTTAATGACTCTCATGCAGTTGATAAGCTTGAAACCTCAGTAACCAACCTTGACTAAGCTACATTGAATGCACTGAAAAGTGTCTATCTCTGTTTGTACTGTAAAATCCGAATATCCCCGTGTAGCGATATCTCCACATAGCAATATCTCCGTGTAGCAAAATACCCGAATATCGCCATGTGTAGATAAATATCTCCGTGTAACGTTGAATATCTCCGTGTAGCAATGAATATCTCCGTGTAGCAATGAATATCTCGGTGTAGCAATGAATATCTCGGTGTAGCAATGAATATCTCGGTGTAGCAATGAATATCTCGGTGTAGCAATGAATATCTCGGTGTAGCAATGAATATCTCGGTGTAGCAATGAATATCTCAGTGTAGCAATGAATATCTCAGTGTAGCAATGAATATCTTAGTGTAGCAATGAATATCTCAGTGCAGCATTCTTGAATATTAGGTGAAATGCTGACTTAATGACCCTCGTATAATCAACAGTGTTTGTATCCAGCTAACTACCATACTTACCAGGAAACGTAACTAGCTAACCAAGTCACCAGTAACCGTTGTTTACTAAGTTACCAGTAACCCCTCATTAAGTGTGCACTCACTGTATTTCCCACCTCCAGGACTCAACCTCGGCAAATGAGTTTTCCCTGAATCCCTTCATAAAGGTTACTTTGCTCACACTCCAACAGCACGTCGTCACGAAAACCACTTGTCTCCACTCACTACAACAAGCCTGCTGGATGTTCAACCCTAGCACTCAAAACTTCATTTACCACCTCTTTCCAACCCTTCTTGGGACGATCCCTACCCACTTCCTTCCCTCCACCTAGATTTACTCACTCCTCTAAGTCACTCTATACTGCTTCAACTCTATATATCTAAACCACCTCAACAACCCCTCCTCAGCCAACTGAATTAAACTTTTGGTAACCCAGCTCTGCATAACAGTCACTCACGATATTGTTCTCAGATACGACCTCTCCACGACCTCCAGCCTCTTTCTCGCTGCAACATATACAGCTCATTCTTCACACCCATATAAAAATGTTGGTACCACTATACTTGGGTACATGTCCCTTTGTACCTCCATTGATAAACTTCTTTCCATAAATCTCTCAACACGCCATTTACTTTTCTTTTCTTCCTCGTCTATTCTATGGCTCACTTCATCTTTCACACAGCCATCCGCAGACAGGTCAACTTTTAAATCTCTTAATTTCAGTCACTTCCTTCATACTCCCTCCTCCTCCTAATCTAATATCCAGTCTTTCATTGCCTACACTTATTCTTACTTATGCCACCTTGCACTTTCCTATGTTCATTATTAATTTGTTTCATTTACATACCCTTCCAAATTCATCCACCAACCTAAAGAACTGTGTCATCAGCAAAGAGCAACTGCGACGACTTTAATTACAATCTATGGAAAAGTTTCAGTAGGAAAGATAAAGAATTAGATCAAGTGTATCTGAACCATCCTCAAGATCATTCTCAAAATTCAATACTGATACAAGCCAAGTTTCCTTTACTTTTAGTTAGGGAATGTCACCTAAATTTCACTACAATAGGAACACCGGACCATTGTTATTATTATTATTATTATTTATTGTCAAACTAGACACAGTGAACAAAAGATACGATGCAGAACAGCCGTGAAAGCTTTTAAACGTGTAACGTTTAAAAAGTTTCGCCTGGATGCTTTTCAATCACCATCTCTTTACCTCCTGTACAGAGCGAGTGAGAAAAGCAAGAGTAAATCTAGCAGAGAATGGCAAGTGTAATACATGCAGGTAGTGTACAACACTGTCACCTGTCAGTCGTGTCTTTCTCGCTCATCTCCACATTATTTGCTGCTTCTCTATTTAGTGTTAATTATTAATGTTTATTGCCAGGTTTATCTTATTATATAAAAAAATATCTCCAGCTGTTGAGTGAGGGTAATGTTATCTCCAGCTGTTAGCTGGGGATAATATTATCTCCAGCTGTTAGCCTGGGATACTAAACAAAGCCCTTTATTGTGATAACCCATGTTATTTTCTTCATATTCAGTTTTTATGACTTGTTAGACAGGTTTGATATTATTTTGTAACACTGAGCGTAAGAAAGGTGTTGGCCCTGCCTTACACTCTCTCCCTGGATTTGTATCGTACAAGTATTTGCAGTGTTGATACTTTGAAATTTGCACAAGTTATATACTACAAGCAACTTAATACTTTTCCTGTGTATGTATATGAAGAGGAGTCTGCGAAGATATGTACAAGAATGTTAAAAGCAGATATAAGAGAAGATGAATATATTAAGTCGTCCCCACCACCACCACAACCACAACCAGCATATAACCCTACAAGTTCCCCACCACCACCACCACCACAACCACAACCAGCATATAACCCTACAAGTGCCCCACCACCACCACTCCACAAGAGCCCCACCACCACAACCCCACAAGTGCCCCACCACCACCACCACCCTACAAGTGCCCCACCACCACCACCACCCCACAAGAGCCCCACAACACACCTGATCGGACCATAACACTTGTCTCGGCACAAGACTATAAGCGAGTAACAAACACAAGTGTTGGTGAGTAGTCAGGTTACATTGAGTTATAACAACATTGTTGTTAGTTCACCCAGCACATACCTGTTATCACGGCGCTTCTACTACTTTTACCGCTGTCAAACAGTTTTGCTCCTGGCCCCGCCTCCTGGATCATTTTGATGTGCATCACTGACTTCTGACCTCTTAGGCCTTACCATTTATTTCTATTCCTGAAGCTGTGTACCGAGTATGCCTCTACCACTGCCTCTTCCATGTCGTCCCACTTTTCAACCAGCCTGAGACTAAAGAAATACTTCCTGACATTTCTGTCTCAACTGTATCATCAGCTTCCACCTGTCTCTTGATCCTGGTCCTCTTAATTAAATCTATTCCTATCAATTTCTCTTAAGATATTTCACGTAGTAATTATGTCTCCCCTTGTCTTTCTCTTCTCTGAGATAGTCAGGTTCAGTTCCTTGAACCTCTCCTTATAGCACATTCCTCTCAGTTCTGGTACTAGCCTGGTTGAAAACCTTTGCGCCTTTAGCAGTTTCTTCACCTGCTTGACCTGGTGTGGGCTCCATGCTGGAGCTGGGTACTCGGTGAATAGTCCAATATATTTCATACAGAAGGTTCTGAAGGATTTTGTGTTCAGGTTCCTAAAATCAGTTCCGAGGTTTGCTGGTCGTGGTAGAACAATGCTGGAAATTAAATTCTGCTTTAATAGGCAAACTCTAACTTGCGAAGAATTAAGTCAGTAGTTCAGAGTATTCCAATTTTTGAAAGGAGGTTGTGGATGGAGGGGGCAGTGGAAGGAGGGGGTTGTAGGAGGAGGGGGTTGTGGGAGCAGGGTTTGAGGGATGAGGGGAGGTCACATGTACATATTTTCCATCCCTAGTGAGTGTTGACGCTGTCAGTGAGTTGAGTAATGTATTAATGTCTGAGTAAACTGTGACATACCTCACTCCTCACTACCAGTGAGGATACTCTCTCACTACCAGTGAGGATATTCCCTCACTACCAGTGAGGATACTCTCATTACCAGTGAGGATACTCCCTCACTACCAGTGAGGATGCTCTCTCACTAACAGTGAGGATACTCCCTCACTACCAGTGAGGATACTCTCTCACTACCAGTGAGGATACTCTCTCACTAACAGTGAGGATACTCTCTCACTACCAGTGAGGATACTCCCTCACTACCAGTGAGGATACTCTCATTACCAGTGAGGATACTCCCTCACTACCAGTGAGGATGCTCTCTCACTAACAGTGAGGATACTCTCACTACCAGTGAGCATACTCACTTCGCTATCCCAGAAAGGTATCCTAGTACTGCATAACCCCAGCCCCCTCTACTTCAATGCACGTGACTGGAATAGTTCAGTATTATTATTATTATTATTATAAAGAGGGAAGCGCTAAAACCCGTAGGATTGTACAGGGCCTGTGGGGGAGGGGGATGTGGACGGTATTGAGGCTTAATTCGGGGAACTGGAGCACAGATCCAATTCCCTAGCGTCAAGGAACCTTCCTCGAGGGGTGGAATAGTGCAGAGTGCGGCCTAAGTATGTCAAGCGGTTAAATA
This sequence comes from Cherax quadricarinatus, assembly GCF_026875155.1. Taxonomy (NCBI): domain Eukaryota; kingdom Metazoa; phylum Arthropoda; class Malacostraca; order Decapoda; family Parastacidae; genus Cherax; species Cherax quadricarinatus. Next base: position 10,074,705 of record NC_069401.1, read on the forward strand.
TCAGTGCTGTAGAATGGAAGCCAACCAGAAGACACAGTTACAAGTTATCACATGGAAATTGACATTTTTATTTTTTCAGCAAAAATGACAAATTAGGACACGAAAAGACTCAAACTAATTCAAAATTTCCAGTAAGAGACACTAACTTTGCGGCCAAACTTTAGAGGCATCCTCTAGTTATGTCAAGAAACTAGCATCCTAACATGCCACCACCACCTTGGTATGTATCCTCACATTATGTACCATCTTGGTATGTTTTATTTTTTTTTTTTTTTATTATCACACTGGCCGATTCCCACCAAGGCAGGGTGGCCCGAAAAAGAAAAACTTTCACCATCATTCACTCCATCACTGTCTTGCCAGAAGGGTGCTTTACACTACAGTTTTTAAACTGCAACATTAACACCCCTCCTTGTTGCAGTTTAAAAACTGTAGTGTAAAGCACCCTTCTGGCAAGACAGTGATGGAGTGAATGATGGTGAAAGTTTTTCTTTTTCGGGCCACCCTGCCTTGGTGGGAATCGGCCAGTGTGTCCTCACATTATGTACCATCTTGGTATGTATCCTCACATTATGTACCATCTTGGTATGTATCCTCACATTATGTACCATCTTGGTATGTATCCTCACATTATGTACCATCTTGGTATGTATCCTCACATTATGTACCATCTTGGTATGTATCCTCACATTATGTATCACCTTGGTATGTATCCTCGCATTATGCATCATCCTGGCATGTATCCTTACATCATGTATATTCGGGGTATGTCACGCACCCACACAGACATGTCCTCCCGACCAGTGAACCAGTAGTTCAGAGTACAGCAGCTGGGGCCCCACTGTTATGCTACCAAACCACCGTAAGGGTGGGGATTAGAACCCATGGCGCGCGAGTCGTAAAACACTTGCATCTGTGGTCACAGCGGTGGCCCGTGCTAACCTTCCTATGGTGCATATATATATATATATATATATATATATATATATATATATATATATATATATATATATATATATATATATATATATATCTATATATCTATATATATCTATATTATCGACTTCCAGCAGGCATGCGTGAGCGTGTTTGATAGGAGTGAATGGAGACAAATGGTTTTTAATACTTGACGTGCTGTTGGAGTGTGAGCAAAGTAACATTTATGAAGGGATTCAGGGAAACCGGCAGGCCGGACTTGAGTCCTGGAGATGGGAAGTACAGTGCCTGCACTCTGAAGGAGGGGTGTTAATGTTGCAGTTTAAAAACTGTAGTGTAAAGCACCCTTCTGGCAAGACAGTGATGGAGTGAATGATGGTGAAAGTTTTTCTTTTTCGGGCCGCCCTGCCTTGGTGGGGGTCGGCCGGTGTGATAATAAAAATAAAAAATATCTAGTTGGCTGGATCTTATTGTAGCCAGCTGTCCTAGTGGCTTACGCACTGGCCTGGAGTTTTACAACTCACTTACCATGGATTCTAACCTTACCCGTACCGTGGTTTGTTTGCAGTCGTGTCATTACGATTTTGTGAGTAATGTTACCAGCTGGTTCATCCGCCAATCACGAGAAAGTTCGCCAATTATGTGATGTCTTCAACTCGTAGAGCGGAATAGTCAGACTTCCTGCAACTCTTGCCGAAGACGGTTCTCACCGATAGCTTAACATTTTTATTATGCACCCCATACCCATGGTGTGGGCGGTAGTCACCCCATACCCATGGTGTGGGCAGTAGTCACCCCATACCCATGGTGTGGGCGGTAGTCACCCCATACCCATGGTGTGGGCGGTAGTCACCCATACCCATGGTGTGGGCGGTAGTCACCCCATACCCATGGTGTGGGCGGTAGTCACCCCATACCCATTGTGTGGGCGGTAGTCACCCCATACCCATTGTGTGGGCGGTAGTCACCCCATACCCATGGTGTGGGCGGTAGTCACCCCATACCCATGGTGTGGGCGGTAGTCACCCCATACCCATGGTGTGGGCGGTAGTCACCCCATACCCATGGTGTGGGCGGTAGTCACCCCATACCCATGGTGTGGGCGGTAGTCACCCCATACCCATGGTGTGGGCGGTAGTCACCCCATACCCATGGTGTGGGCGGTAGTCACCCCATACCCATGGTGTGGGCGGTAGTCACCCCATACCCATGGTGTGGGCGGTAGTCACCCCATTCCCATGGTGTGGGCGGTAGTCACCCCATACCCATGGTGTGGGCGGTAGTCACCCCATACCCATGGTGTGGGCGGTAGTCACCCCATACCCATGGTGTGGGCGGTAGTCACCCCATACCCATGGTGTGGGCGGTAGTCACCCCATACCCATGGTGTGGGCGGTAGTCACCCCATACCATGGTGTGGGCGGTAGTCACCCCCATACCCATGGTGTGGGCGGTAGTCGCCCCATACCCATGGTGTGGGCGGTAGTCACCCCATACCCATGGTGTGGGCGGTAGTCACCCCATACCCATGGTGTGGGCGGTAGTCACCCCATTCCCATGGTGTGGGCGGTAGTCACCCAATTCCCATGGTGTGGGCGGTAGTCACCTCATACCCATGGTGTGGGCGGTAGTCACCCCATACCCATGGTGTGGGCGGTAGTCACCCCATACCCATGGTGTGGGCGGTAGTCGTCCCATACCCATGGTGTGGGCGGTAGTCACCCCATACGCATGGTGTGGGCGGTAGTCACCCCATACCCATGGTGTGGGCGGTAGTCACCCCATACCAATGGTGTGGGCGGTAGTCACCCCATACCCATGGTGTGGGCGGTAGTCACCCCATACCCATGGTGTGGGCGGTAGTCACCCCATACCCATGGTGTGGGCTGTAGTCACCCCATACCCATGGTGTGGGCGGTAGTCACCCCATACCCATGGTGTGGGCGGTAGTCACCCCATACCCATGGTGTGGGCGGTAGTCAAATGATTACAGAGGTACATAATGATTACAGAGGTACATAATGATTACAGAGGTACATAATGATTACAGACGTACATAATGATTACAGAGGTACATAATGATTACAGAGGTACATAATGATTACAGACGTACATAATGATTACAGAGGTACATAATGATTACAGAGGTACATAATGATTACAGAGGTACATAATGATTACAGAGGTACATAATGATTACAGAGGTACATAATGATTACAGAGGTACATAATGATTACAGAGGTACATAATGATTACAGACGTACATAATGAATACAGACGTACATAATGATTACAGAGGTACATAATGATTACAGAGGTACATAATGATTACAGAGGTACATAATGATTACAGAGGTACATAATGATTACAGACGTACATAATGAATACAGACGTACATAATGATTACAGAGGTACATAATGATTACAGAGGTACATAATGATTACAGAGGTACATAATGATTACAGAGGTACATAATGATTACAGAGGTACATAATGATTACAGAGGTACATAATGATTACAGAGGTACATAATGATTACAGACGTACATAATGAATACAGACGTACATAATGATTACAGAGGTACATAATGATTACAGAGGTACATAATGATTACAGAGGTACATAATGATTACAGAGGTACATAATGATTACAGAGGTACATAATGATTACAGACGTACATAATGAATACAGACGTACATAATGATTACAGAGGTACATAATGATTACAGAGGTACATAATGATTACAGAGGTACATAATGATTACAGAGGTACATAATGATTACAGAGGTACATAATGATTACAGAGGTACATAATGATTACAGAGGTACATAATGATTACAGACGTACATAATGAATACAGACGTACATAATGATTACAGAGGTACATAATGATTACAGAGGTACATAATGATTACAGAGGTACATAATGATTACAGAGGTACATAATGATTACAGAGGTACATAATGATTACAGAGGTACATAATGATTACAGAGGTACATAATGATTACAGAGGTACATAATGATTACAGAGGTACATAATGATTACAGAGGTACATAATGGGTGCAGAGACTCAACAGCAAAGTCTTGACAGCTGAACAAGTTACTGTGGTAATGAACTAGTTACAAGTTTATATCGCACTCTCTTGCTTGTGTATTCCTTGTTGTTAATAGTAACTCTACATAGTGACCTGTAATACATATATATATATATATATATATATATATATATATATATATATATATATATATATATATATATATATATATATATATATATATATATATGTCGTGCCGAATACGCAGAACTTGCGATCTTCGCTTAAATAGCAACGCTCATCTTGCCATATAGGACAAGCGAAAATTTGTGTATGCAATAATTTCGCCAAAATCATTCTGAACCTAACGAAAACAATATATTTCATTGTGTTTGTTTAGTATTAAATTACTGTAAAAGTATGTAAAATATATTTAGTAGAGTTAGGCTAAAATAAATTGTTCTTGTTATAATAAGGTTAGGTAAGTTTTCTAAGATTCTTTTAGTGCAAAATTAAAATTTTTTACATTAACATTAATGAAAAAAAATAAGAGAAGTTTTTAGAAAGGACTTAATTTTAAATGCAATAACAACACTGCAATAACAACACTGCAATAACAACACTGCAATAACAACAACACTGCAATAACACTGCAATAACACTACAATAACACTGCAATAATAACACTGCAATAACAACAACACTGCAATAACAACACTGCAATAAAAACACTGCAATAACACTGCGATAACAAGACACTGCAATAACACTGCAAAACAACGCTGCAATAACACTACAATAACAACACTGCAATAACAGCACTGCAATAACACTGCAAAACAACGCTGCAATAACACTACAATAACAACACTGCAATAACAGCACTGCAATAACAACACTGCAATAACAACACTACAATAACACTGCAATAACAACACTACAATAACAACATTGCAATAACAACACTGCAATAACAACACTGCAATAACAACACTTCAATAACAACACTACAATAACAACACTGCAATAACAACACTGCAATAACAACACTACAATAACACTACAATAACACTACAATAACAACACTGCAATAACAGCACTGCAAAAACAACACTGCAATAACAACACTGCAATAACACTGCAATAACATTGCAATAACAGCACTGCACAAACAATGCAATAACAACACTGCAATAACAGCACTGCAAAAACAACACTGCCACAACACTGCAATAAAAAACACTGCAATAACACTAATAACAACACTGCAATAACAACACTGCAATAACAACACTAATAACAACATTGCAATGACAACACTGCAATAACACTGCAACAGCAACACTGCAATGACAACACTGTAATAACACTGCAATAACAACACTCCAATAACAACACTGCAATAACAACACTGCATTAACAACAGCAACACTGCAATAACATTACTGCATTAACAACGACACTGCATTAACAACACCAACAACAACACTGCATTAACAACACCAACAACAACACTGCATTAACAACACTGCAACAATATTACTGCATTAACAACAACACTGCATTAACAACACCAACAACAACGCTGCATTAACACCAACAACAACACTGCATTAACAACACTGCAACAATATTACTGCATTAACAACAACACTGCATTAACAACACCAACAACAACACTGCATTAACAACACCAACAACAACGCTGCATTAACACCAACAACAACACTGCATTAACAACACCAACAACAACACTGCATTAACAACACCAACAGCAACACTGCATTAACAACACCAACAACAACACTGCATTAACAACACCAACAACAACGCTGCATTAACAACACCAACAACAACACTGCATTAACAACACCAACAACAACACTGCATTAACAACACCAACAACAACACTGCATTAACAACACCAACAACAACACTGCATTAACAACACCAACAACAACACTGCATTAACAACACCAACAACAACAGTGCATTAACAACACCAAACAACAACACTGCATTAACAACACCAACAACAACACTGCATTAACACCAACAACAACAACGCTGCATTAACAACACTGCAACAATATTACTGCATTAACAACAACACTGCATTAACAACACCAACAACAACGCTGCCTTAACAACAACAACAACAACACTGCATTAACAACACCAACAACAACACTGCATTAACAACAACAACAACGCTGCATTAACAACACCAACAACAACACTGCATTAACAACAACAACAACACTGCATTAACAACACCAACAACAACGCTGCATTAACAACACCAACAATAACACTGCATTAACAACACCAACAACAACACTGCATTAACACCAACAATAACACTGCATTAACAACAACAACACTGCATTAACAACACCAACAAAAACACTGCATTAACAACACCAACAACAACGCTGCATTAACAACACCAACAACAACACTGCATTAACAACACCAACAACAACACTGCATTAACAACACCGACAACAACGCTGCATTAACACCAACAACAACAACACTGCATTAACAACACTGCAACAATATTACTGCATTAACAACAACACTGCATTAACAACACCAACAACAACACTGCATTAACAACACAAACAACAACGCTGCATTAACAACAACAACAACACTGCATTAACAACACCAACAACAACGCTGCATTAACAACACCAACAACAACACTGCATTAACAACACCAACAACAACACTGCATTAACAACAACAACAATACTGCATTAACAACACCAACAACAACAACACTGCATTAACAACACCAGCAACAACACTGCATTAACACCAACAACAACACTGCATTAACACCAACAACAACACTGCATTAACACCAACAACAACACTGCATTAACAACCAACAACACTGCATTAACAACACCAACAACAACACTGCATTAACACCAACAACAACACTGCATTAACAACACCACAACAACACTGCATTAACAACATCAAGAACAACACTGCAGTAACAACACCAACAACAACATTGCATTAACACCAACAACAACAACACTGCATTAACAACACCAACAACAACACTGCATTAACACCAACAACAACACTGCATTAACAACACCAACAACAACACTGCATTAACACCAACAACAACACTGCATAACAACAACAACAACAACACTGCATTAACACCAACAACAACACTGCATTAACAACACCAACAACAACATTGCATTAACACCAACAACAACAACACTGCATTAACAACACCAACAACAACACTGCATTAACAACACCACCAACATCGCTGCATTAACAACACCAACAACAACGCTGCATTAACAACACCAACAACAACACTGCATTAACAACACCAACAACAACACTGCATTAACAACACCAACAACAACACTGCATTAACAACACCGACAACAACGCTGCATTAACAACAACAACAACACTGCATTAACAACACCAACAACAACACTGCATTAACAACACCAACAACAACGCTGCATTAACAACACCAACAACAACACTGCATTAACAACACCAACAACAACACTTCATTAACACCAACAACAACACTGCATTAACAACACCAACAACAACGCTGCATTAACAACACCAACAACAACACTGCATTAACAACACCAACAACAACGCTGCATTAACAACACCAACAACAACACTGCATTAACAACACCAACAACAACAACCACTGCATTAACAACACCGACAACAACGCTGCATTAACAACACCAACAACAACACTGCATTAACAACACCAACAACAACGCTGCATTAACAACACCAACAACAACAACACTGTATTAATTCAGTAATTTTATTCATTATTTATTCGATGATATTTGTCAGCCACAGAGCTGCTTCATACAACTTTCTCGGTCTTTCGACAATCACCTGGATGGTTCAAGTCTCTTACATGAATAAACAGCATTAAACTCTTGTCCACGTTTAATATTATATCTATATTTGTTGTAATCTAAGTTCAATGTTTTTTCCAGTTTGACCAAAATAAACCATATTACATTTTTTACCAGGAATCTTGTTGACACAACCTAACGTCAGCATTTTGGGGAGATTTTTTAAGCAGTTTTTTTTATCCTATCAAGATTTTTTAAAAAACAACTTTGATTTTAAAATTTTTAAGTAGAGAAGATATATCAATTTTTTTTTTAGGGTGAAGGAAAATCTAAATATTCTTGGCTGAATATGACTGTTTGTCCTTTTTTAATTAGAGGATTTATCAATTAAGTATTTTGGATAAATTAGATCATCACTTATTTCATAAATCAGAAAGACTTGTTCATCTATGAACTCTGGGCTGCAAATTAGCAAAGTTCTCAAGAACACTGATGAGCTACAGAAAGTTTAACTCTATCATGATGTGAAGAATAATAGCGCACATAACAACAGTCATTTGTTGATTTGCTGAATTTAAACCCTTAGTTTCCCTTAATAATTAAAACATCGAGAAAAGGCAAAGAGTTATGTTGTTCAAACTCAATAGTAAAATTTATGGAATAACCTAAACTATTTAATTCACCATAAAAATGGCTTATGTCTATATTCTTAGGCGTTAGAGACAAAACATCAACATATCTGTACCTCTAAGTTATATTGGGAAAGGAGTTTGTTAAGCGGTTTTGTTTTTAAAGTATTCCATATACATATTGCTTCTAAGTCTTCTCCTGTTCTATTATTTTTACAGGTCCTTGATAATGTGACAAATCATGAAAGCGCTTGGAAGTTCACTATTTTTGCATAATAGATGTTCTGCATATATATATATATATATATATATATATATATATATATATATTATATATATATATATATATATATATATATATATATATATATATCAATAATAACACTGCGCTGTACTGGGTTCGACCACCCAACCCTAATAGTAGGGTTGGGTGGTCCTGTGGTTTAAAGCGTCATGTGGTTCTCGCTTACCATGAGGCAGGCCAGTACAACATGGGTTCGAATCCTTGGCTAGCGCAGTGTTGTTACTGATCAATACATATATCAATAACAACATTGCGACTAGCCGGGGGATCGAACCCGTGTTGCTTTAGCCCGCCTCATGGTGAGCGAAAATTCACGACGCTCTAACCCACTGGACAATACAACCCTACAAACAACTTGAGGCTAGCGAACTAGGCTTGCTTCATGTTGCGAGGACATACAATTTTGTGGGTGCCTCAGAGCTAATTTCATTCTCCTCCCGGTCTGATGTGTTAACCTCCACAAGCAGTATATATATTTCTGTAACTACGAACAAGTGGTATTTAATCAATAAATTAGCTCCGAGACATCCACACCATCGCATGTTCTTGCAACATAAAGCAAGCCTAGTTCGCTAGGCTCAACTTGTTTGTAGGATTGTATGGTCCAGTGGGTTAGACCGTCGTGAATTTTCGCTCACCATGAGGCGGGCTAAAATAACACGGATTCGATCCCCCGGCTAGTCGCAATGGCAGTGTTATTGATTAAATACCACTTGTTCGTCGTTACAATACTATACTATACAATACAATATATAAGTAAGACACATGTGCAATAGTTAGGCAATTGTTGCACACATGTCTTATCCATTATATATATATATATATATATATATATATATAATATATATATATATATATATATATATATATATATATATATATATATATATATATATAGTAATGAAACCACGAAACAAGTGGTACCGTAACATTTACCAATTTACGGCCAGCCGGAATTAGATCCTGCGTCACATCTCCCGCCTCAAGAGACATAACAATGTTAACAATGTTAACAGTGCTCTGTCTCTTGAGGCGGGAGAATGTGAAGCAGGATCTAATCCCGGCTGGCCGTAGTTTGGTAAATGTTTCAATACTACCTGTTTCTTGGCTTCAATACTATATATATATATATATATATATATAATATATATATATATATATATATATATATATATATATATATATATATATATATATATAATATATATATATATATATATATATAATATATATATATATAATATATATAATATATAATATATATATATATATATATATATATATATATATATATATAATATATATATATATATATATATATAATAAATTAGTATTTGTGCCCAGAAGAGAGCATTTATACCTGGACAGGTTGTTGTTTGTGGTCGTAGAAGTGACAGATACAGATCAGTGTTGGTTTAGAAAGACACGTAAGTAAACACTATGACATATTTATTAGAAAACGTTTCGGTCCTGGGACCTTGATCACTTCTAACATACAGAGGTAGAAATACATTGTATATATAGGCGGAGAGTGAGGTGTGACGCACGTGACCTGAGGAATGTCATAAGAACATACGAATGGAGGAACATTTTGTGATCCAGGAGTACCTAAATCACATTATGTGATCCACGAGTACCTAAATCACATTATGTGATCCACGAGTACCTAAATCACATTTTGTGATCCAGGAGTACCTAAATTACATTGTAGAAACCTTTCTTCCTCGGGAGTCAGAGACGGGTCATAGCAAGATTGAGACCCGTGCTACACAGATCAGTGGAGACAAGTGTCAGGTTTAATCTTAAGAAAAGTAAATAACTACGGCACTTACAAGCTGAACAATGTAGATCTTAGTCAAAGTGAATGTGAAAAAGATCTAGGAATTCTGGTTAAGAGAAATTTATAGCCAAGACAACAGTGCATAAACGTTCGCAAGAAAACTAACAGAAGTCTTGACCTCATATCAAAAATTATCACTAACAGAAGTCGTAGACTTACATTTGCTTAGACATCATTTATATTATGCTGCTCAGTTCTGGTCTCCATATTACAAGATGGACATAAATGCCCTGAAAATATACAGAGAAGAATGACGATGTTGATGTCATGTATTAGCAGCCTTTCTTACGAAGATTGACCGAAGGCTCTCAACTTGTTCTCTGGAAAAACTTAGGAGAAAGATGACTGAAGTGTACAAATGGGAAACAAGAATAAACAAAGGGGATCTAAACAGAGTGTTCACAAAACAAGTTGGATAAATTTAGATTTAGACATTTGAGCAATGTGTCGTTTTGAAGGGAGAACTTTGAGTAGTTTGAAGTAAATTGGATGGATGAGTGGGTGTGGTAAGTGATGAGTTGAACCAGCCTAGCACGGGCCAGTAGTCCTGCTGCATTTTCCTCCTTGTTTCATAAGAGAGCACTCTGGCCTACTTGTTTTAGAAGTGGCTTGCCGCGGGGTTGAATCCCAATGGGTTACGTAAACCAGGTGGTGATACGGGAGTGTTGCGCCAGTACTCGCGAGTGATGGCGCCAGTACTCGCGAGTGATGGCGCCAGTACTTGCGGAAGTGTTAGCGCTAGTACTCATAAATGTTGGCGTCACTACTCGCGGAAGTGCTAGCGTCAGTACTCGTGGGTGTGTGTTAGCGCCAGTAATAGCGGAGTGTGTTAGGGCCAGTACTCGCGGAGTGCGTTAGCGCCAGTACTCGCGGGAGTGTGCTAGCGCCAGCAATCGCTGGAGAGTATTAGCGCCAGTACTCGCGGGTGTGTTAGCGTCAGTACTAGCGGAATGTGTTAGCGCCAGTACTCGCGGGAGTGTGTTAGCGCCAGTACTCACGGGAGTGTGTTAGCGCCAGTACTTGCGGGAGTATGTTAGCACCAGTACTCGTGGGAGTGTGTTGGCGCCAGTACTCGCAGGAGCGTTAGGGCCAGTACTCGCCGGAGTGTTAGCGCCAGTACTCCCGGGAGTATGTTAGCACCAGTACTCGCGGAGTGTTAGCGCCAGTACTCGCAGAAGTGTGTTAGCACCAGTACTCGAGGGAGTGTGTTAATGCCAGTACTCGCGGGAGTGTGTTAGCGCCAGTACTCGCGGGAGTGTGTTAGCGCCAGCACTCGCGGGAGTATGTTAGCACCAGTACTCGTGGGAGTGTGTTGGCGCCAGTACTCGCGGGAGCGTTAGGGCCAGTACTCGTGGGAGTGTTAGCGCCAGTACTCCCGGGAGTATGTTAGCACCAGTACTCGCGAGTGTGTTAGCGCAGTACTCGGGGAAAGTGTGTAGCACCACGTACTCGAGGAGTGTGTTAAGCCAGTAATCGCGGAGTGTGTTAGCCCCCAGCACCGCGGAGTATGTTAGCACCAGTACTCGGGGAGTGGTTAGCGCCAGTACTCGCTGGAGCGTTGGGCGCCATTTACCCGGGAGTGTTAGCGCAGTACTCCCGGAGTATGTTAGCACCAGTACTCGCGGAGGGGTTAGCGCCAGTACTCGGGGAAAGTGTGCTAGTACCAGTACTCGCGGAGTGTCTAGCACCAATACTACCGGAGTGTGTTAGCGCCAGTACTCGCGGAGTGTTAGCACCAGTACTCGCGGGGTGTTAGCGCGAGTACTCGGGGAGTGTGTTGGCGCCAGTACTCGCGGAGCGTTAGGCCATACTCGCGGGGGGTTGTTGGCACCAGTACTCGCGAGATGTGTTAGCGCAGTACTAGCGGAGTGTGTTAGCACCAGTACTCGCGAGTGTGTCAGCGCCAGTACTCAAGGAGTGTGTTAGCACCAGTACTCAAGGAGTGTGTTAGCGCCAGTACTCGCGGAGTGTGTTAGCACCAGTACACGCGGTGTGTTAGCACCAGTACTCGCGAGTGTGTTATGCGCCAGTACTCGTGGGTGTGTTAGCACCAGTATTTCGCGAGTGTGTTAGCACATATTTCGCGGAGTGTGTTAGCGCCATACTCGTGGAGTGTGTTAGCACCAGTACTCGGGAGTGTTTAGCACCATTACTCGCGGAGTGTTAGCGCCATACTTCGCGGAGTGTGTTAGCGCCAGTACTCGCGGAGTGTGTTAGCACCAGTACTCGCGGAGTGTGTTAGCGCATACTCGCGGAGTGTGTTAGCACCATACTCGCAGAGTGTTTTTAGCGCCGTACTCGCGAGTGTTACGCCAGTACTCGCAGTGTTAGCACCAGTACTCGCACAGTGTGTTAGCACCAGTACCCGCACAGTGTGTTAGCACCAGTACATCGCACAGTGTGTTAGCACCAGTACCCCGCACAGTGTGTTAGCAACCAGCACTCGCACAGGTGTTAGCACCAGCACTCGCACAGTGTGTTAGCACCAGTACTCCGCACAGTGTGTTAGCACCAGCACTCGCACAGTGTGTTAGCACCAGTACTCGCACAGTGTGTTAGCACCAGCACTCGCACAGTGTGTTAGCACCAGCACTCGCACAGTGTGTTAGCACCAGTACTCGCACAGTGTGTTAGCACCAGTACTCGCAGTGTGTTAGCACCAGTACTCGCACAGTGTTAGCACCAGTACTCGCACAGTGTGTTAGCACGAGTACTCGCACAGTGTTAGCACCAGTACTCGCACAGTGTGTTAGCACCAGTACTCGCACAGTGTTAGCACTAGTACTCGCACAGTGTGTTAGCACCAGTACTCGCACAGTGTTAGCACCAGTACTCGCAGTGTGTTAGCACCAGTACTCGCACAGTGTTAGCACCAGTACTCGCACAGTGTTAGCACCAGTACTCGCACAGTGTTAGCACCAGTACTCGCACAGTGTGTTAGCACCAGTACTCGCGGAGTATCTCACATTCACAAATATGATAAATGTTCATAAATGATCATCATTCTCAGTGTTCAGGTGTACACACATGTGTACCTGGCAGCTAGCTACTTACACAAGACACTATGTACATAAACTCACACACATTCAGCACCTATACGCACATGCAGTACATACTATCACAACACACAGGGACACATGAACGCACCTAAGTGTGACGATGCACACATTAACTGGTATTATGGATATGGATGGGAAGCGCTAAATCCGTAGGGGTGACCAGCGTTGCATAGGAATAGGTAAGTGGTGATGAGGTTTGATCCGAGGAAGCGAAAGGTAGCGCCATCTGCTTGTATTAAGAGTCATTCCGTAATATCAAAACTGTGACACACACACACACTGTGTGTGTGTGTGTGTGTGTGTGTGTGTGTGTGTGTGTGTGTGTGTGTGTGTGTGTGTGTGTGTGTGTGTGTGTGTGTGTGTCACAGCAACAAGGAGTCACAAAGTTGTTAGGAAGTGGAACAATCCGGAGAGTGATGTAATGCAGGCAGGATCAATACACAGCTTTAAGAATAGGTACGATAAAGGAGCAGGAACCAGCGAAGGTACGAGGCCAGGAGCTACGAGTCGACCCCTGCAACCACATATAGGTGTGTATTATAGGTGAGTAAGCATCAACAACTTCACATATCGTTGAAAATGGGTTGGCAAGTATTTTTGTTAGTGGGTTTGAGAAGGACCTACCTAGTATGAGCCAGTAGGCCTGCTGTAGTGTTTCTCCTTACTTCTGTTCTTACAAACACACACATACACATCACTAAAGAGACTACGGGGGAATTAATCTGACGTTAAGAGGTCAATGTTAGATCAGGAAGTACTTCTTCAGCATCAGATGGTCAGACAATGGAATGACGTCGACGAAGGATGTGGTGAAGGCAGACTCTATATATAGCTTTAAGAGCAGGTACGATATGACTCGAGGCTAATAGTAAATCTGGTAAGCTGCAAGTTGAAAGGCGGAGACCAGGAGCTGGGACTCGACCATCTCAAACACGTTTCCTTCCATAGATAAGTGTACATATAGCTATGTGCATATAGGTAAGATTAGCTCCATCCTGTCACTTCAACTCCATATTGTTTCAAACTTTGGAACAATGCTCTTCTCCAGACTGAGGGACTGACCACCTCAAAACTTTAAGGGTGATGGACTGATTACATCGTCTTCAAGTCTCTTCTGCTTCTATCTCTTTTCTGTACTCGACTGAAGAAGCCTACTGTGTAGGCGAAACGTTTCAAAATAAAGATACCTAACTGTTGCATATGTGTCTTACCTAACAATCTGTCGGTATTTTATACCATTTTAATGTTCAGTGGTTGATTTGCCTATTCTGAAATCACCTGCTTACTGTGATCTTATTGCATATATATATATATAAATATATATATATATATATATATATATATATATATAAATATATATATATACACACACACACGAGTTTCAGTAGCCTATCGATTATAATCGATAGGCTTCAAATCCCCATTAACCATTTAAATGGTTTAGAAAGACACGTAAGCAACACTATAACATATTTATTAGAAAACGTTTCGGTCCTGATCAAGGTCCCAGGACCGAAACGTTTTCTAATAAATATGTTATAGTGTTTGCTTACGTGTCTTTCTAAACCAACTTGTCGGTATTATTACCAAGGTTTATTCCAACCATTTAAATCACTATTACTATATATATATAGCAAGCCATGGATAACTGAGAGCTGAGCTGAGAGTTGACAAAAGAAAAGATAATCCTTGACGGTCTTTGAGATATGCCTGGATAAAGCAGAAAAGATTTCTGACCAGCCTCCTGCCGGGGATGACCCCCTGCGGTGGCAGGGTCGTCGATACCCGTCTACAGGATGACAGGTGATGACAGCTTCACCTAAATCCACATTCACATAGACACATCGGCCCAAGAACTATTTTAAATTGACTAAATTAGATGCTGCAAGAAAGTATCTATACAAATACATATATATACACACACACACACGGGCTATTATAAGAGCCTTATACAGAGGGTAACTACATCAATACACACATTAACATGCTAGTATTAACTTCATTCACACTTGAACACGCCAACACAGCAATCACATCAATATACGCACATCGACACTCACATATCGAGATCACAAGACTTACACATCAACATCATTAACTCACACATCATTAACTCACATATCAGCATCATTAACTCACATATCAGCATCATTAACTCACATCAACATCATTAACTCACACATCAACATCATTAACTCACACATCAACAACATTAACTCACACATCAACAACATTAACTCACACATCAGCATCATTAACTCACATCAACATCATTAACTCACACATCAACATCATTAACTCACACATCAACAACATTAACTCACACATCAGCATCATTAACTCACATAAACATCATTAACTCACATCAACATCCTTAACCACACATAAACATCATTAACTCACATCAACACCCATTAAACCACACATCAACAACTTTTAACTCACCATCAGCATCATTAACTCACATCAACATCATTAACTCACCATCAACATCATTAACCACATCAACATCATTAACTCACACATAAAACATCATAAACTCACACATCAACAAAAATAACCACACATCAACATCATTAACTACACATCAACATCATTAACACACCATCACATCATTAACACACATCAACATCATAACCCCAACACAACATCATTAACTCACATCACACATTAACTCACACATCACAAAATAACTCACACACCAACATCATTAACTCACATCACATCATAACTCACACATCAACATTAACTCACACACCAACATCATTAACTCACACATCAACATCAACTCACACATCAACTTTAACTCCCCACCCAACATCATTAACTCACACATCAACACAAACTCACACATCAACATCAATCACAACATCAACATTAACTACACATCAATCAACTCACACATCAACATCAACTCACACATCAACTTTAACTCACACATCATCAACTCACACATCAACATCAACTCACACATCAACATTAACCTCACACATCATCAACTCACCCCTCAACATCAACTCACACATCAACATTAACTCACACATCATCAACTCACACATCAACATCAACTCACACATCAACATTAACTCACACATCATCAACTCACACATCAACATCAACTCACACATAAACCATTAACTCACACATCATCAACTCCACATCAACATCAACTCACACATCAACATTAACTCACACATAAACAACTCACACATAAACATCAACTCACACATCAACATTAACCACACATCAACATTAACTCACACATAAATCATTAACTCCACACCAACATCATTAACTCACACATCAACATTAAAATTTCACACATCAACATTAACTCACCTCAACATTAACCACACAAAACATAACTACACATAAACATTGGGTGTGGAGGTGGCAGGATGAGTCCGATTCATCTTGCGCGTGTGAGAGTGACATCGCTCTCCACACTGGGTGACATGCCGCCCTGGGACACAGGTGAGATGACGAGATAAAGGGTAGGGCGTGAGAGCGGCGTTCCCGTAACAGAATCATCCCCAAATCGCAAAAAAATGTCTCTCAAAATCATTTTTTCAGATGTTTTTCTCAATGAGACCACGTAATGCTCTGGGTCGTACAGTCTCTCACAACGCCCGGGGAAAGGTAATTACGCTGTCAAATCTCTCACTCGGCATTTTAAACACTTTTTCATCGTACGGGTAAACGAGTGCGTACTGAACAACGTCAACACGTGTTATGCCGCGTGCGTCCGCCCTGCACGTGCTCTTCACCATGTCCAGCCCACACTCTCGTACTGCGCTCCTCACACCTCGCTAATAAATAACTAAATTTCCCCTTTAATTTATCATATGCCGACGATTTCTGACTTTACCACACAAAATTTCAATTATATGTGGGTGGTGGAGCGCAATGGAATAGGTAATACCGGTGTATGTGGCAGGTTAATGAATTAATATGGGAATAATTTAGCAGAGAATTTATGAAAAGTGACGATGAGGGATTGTCCTCAGAGCACCAATCAGCGGCCTAGGCTGTCCTGGGGGCGGCGGCAACACCCACAACAACACTGCCATCCAACAACACCTGTGGCGGCAACACCCACAACAACACTGCCACCCAAGAACACCTGGGGCGGCAACACCTACAACACTGCCACCCAAGAACACCTTGAGCGGCAACACCCACAACAACACTGCCATCCAACAACACCTGTGGCGGCAACACCCACAACAACACTGCCACCCAAGAACACCTGGGGCGGCAACACCTACAACACTGCCACCCAAGAACACCTTGAGCGGCAACACCCACAACAACACTGCCATCCAACAACACCTGGGGCGGCAACACCCACAAACCTGCCACCCAAGAACACCTTGAGCGGCAACAAACCCCCAACAACACTGCCATCCAACAACACCTGGGGCGGGAAAACCCAAAACACTGGCCCCCCAACCCAAAAACCTTGGCGGCAACACCCACAACAACACGCCATCCAACAACATCTGGGGCGGCAACACCCACAACAACACTGCCATCCAACAACACCTGTGGCGGCAACACCCACAACACTGCCATCCAACAACACCTGGGGCGGCAAAACCCACAACACTGCTACCCAACAACACCTGGGGCGGCAACACCCACAACACTGCCACCCAAGAACACCTTGGCGGCAACACCCACAACACTGCCACCCAACAACCCTTGGGCGGCAACACCCACAACAACACTGCCACCCAAGAACACCTTGGGCGGCCAACACCCACAACAACACTGCCATCCAACAACACCTGTGGCGGTAACACCCACAACACTGCCATCCAAACACACCTTGGGCGGGAACACCCACAACACCGCCACACATCACACACATACACACACAGACCCCACACACACACACCACATACACACACACACACACACACACACACACACACACACACACACACACACACACACACACACACATACACACACACACACACACATACACACACACACACACACACCCCACACACACACAACACACACACACACACACACACAAAACACACACATACACACACACACACACATACACACATACACCACACACACACACACACAACACACCAAAACACACACCACACACACACACACACACACATACACACACACACATACACACACACAAAACACACATACACACATGCACAAGCAACACACACTCACGTCGCTAACTGATTTATATTTTTCAACTTCCATTATCCATTTGCAAGTTCCTATGTCTTGTAAAATAATTATCCCACCGCGATGAGGCTGGTTAATGGGGCTTGACGCCTCACCATTACTACGCCAGGGTTATTAATACTCTCACCCCCGCTCCACTAGGCATGTATACTTTAATACATAAAACTGATATTGAAGTATATCCTGTGTATATACACTGAGAGCCAGGAGACCAGGAGCTGTCACTCGACCCCTGCATACCGGCGGGAGACATACTGTATTGAAATCTATACGAGAAATTGGTGATGTGTATTGACTTGCCTAGTGTTGAAGCTGAGATGTACACAGCATCCCTCCACCTTGCTGGGAGGAGGGTGACTGTTGTGTGTGTGTCCTGACACTTGTCTTGACACGTGACGCGTGCCTTGACACTTGTCTTGAAATGTGACGCATGCCGTGACACTTGTCTTGGGTTTTGATACGGTAGTTGAAGCCTCTTCTGGCTTGCCCCGTGCTAAGCTTGTTTAAAAACGCACATTGCTGGCACACAGTACTGTACTGAGATACACGAAGCTGCAGTACGTATAAGCAGTGGGTTCGTGCTTGCCTCTGTTACGTACTCTAGTGCATAACTGTGGGTCAGTAGCACGAAGGGGCGTACCCATATTATGTTCGGGTGTCCCTTTATTACATATGTGAGTGCCCATATCACGCTGGCGTATACCCCACAGTACGTATGCGCTTGTTTAAAAGTACGTATGTGTATGCCCATGGCACGCTGGCAGCCAATAGTAACAGCCTGATTGATCAGGCAAGCACCAGACAAGTCTGACCCAGGGCCGGGCTGTGAGAACAGTAAAACTTCCGAAATCCTTCTGAGGTATATCCAAGGTACGTAGGTACGTACCTTTGTTATACCTCAGCAGGGGATGAGGCTGGCATGATGGCAGACACTGGGAAGTAACAGCAAGGGTTGAAGATGGCATGATGGCAGATACTGGGAAGTAACAGCAGGGGTTGAAGATGGCATGATGGCAGACACTGGGAAGTAACAGCAGGGGTTGAAGATGGCATGATGGCAGACACTGCTCTGAGTGCCACCACTGACACCATCACACAGAAATCAGATTCATTTCTGATTACTGAGGCATTCGCTAGATATGAAACCCTACTATAAGTGACGTCACTTTACCACATCTGACGTCACTCTAATACACGTGACCTCACCCTACTACACCTGAAATTACTACATCTGACGTCATTCTACTACACCTGAGTTCACCCTACCACGCCTGACGTCATCCTACAACACCTGACGTCACTCTACTACACGTGACGTCACTCTACTACATCTGACATTATTTTACTACATCTGACGTCACCCTACTACACGTGACGTCCCCCCTGCTACACCTGACGTCAGTTCAGTTTACTGCACCTGACGTCATACTACAACACCTGACGTCACTCTACTACAACATAACGTCACTGTTACATCTGACATCACCCTACTAAGCCTGACGTCACTCTACTACATCTGATGTCACCCTGCTACACCTTACGTCACTCTACTAAACCTGTCATCATCCTACAACACCTGACGTCACTCTGCTACACGTGACGTCACTCTACTACATCTGACATCATTTTACTACATCTGACGTCACCCTACTATACGTGACGTCCCCCCTACTACACCTGACCTAATACTACAACACCTGACGACACTCAACTATCTACTAAACCTGACATTACTCTACTACACCTGACGTCACTCTTCTACACTTGACGTCACTATGCTACACCTGACGTGCTACTACACCTGACGTCACTCTAATACACTTGACGACACTCTGTTAAACCTGGCGTCACTCTACTACATCTGACGTCACTATACTACACCTGACGTCACTATAATACATTTGACGTCACTCTAATACACTTGACGACACTCTATTAAACCTGAGGTCACTCTACTACACCTGACGTCACCTAGCACACCTGACGTCACTCTACTACACATGACGTCACTCTAATACACCTGACGTCACTCTAATACACTTGACGACACTCTGTTAAACCTGACATCACTCTACTACACCTGACGTCACTATACTACACCTAACGTCACTCTACTACACCTGACGTCACTCTATAAACCTGACATCACTCTACAACACCTGACGTCACTCTGTTACACTTGACATTATTACTCTTGCCATCATCCTACTACACCTGACATCACTCTGCTACACATAATGTCACTCTACTACACCTGACGTCACTCTACTAGACCTGACGTCACTACTATACCTGACGTCACTCTACTACACTTGACGTCACTCTGCTACACCTGGCATCACTCTACTACACCTGACGTTACTCTATTACACCTGACATCTCTCTACTAAACATGACGTCACTCTACTACACCTGGTGTCACTCTACTACACCTGACGTCACTCTACTACACTTGACGTCACTCTGCTACACCTGACATCACTCTACTACACCTGACGTCACTCCACTGCATCTGGCATCACTCTACTGCATCTTACGCACTCTACTACAACTGACGTCACTCTACTAAACCTGTCATGAACCTACAACACCTGACGTCACTCTGCTACACGTGACGTCACTCTACTACATCTGACATCCCTTTACTACATCTGACGTCACACTACTACACCTGACGGAATACTACAACACCTGACGTCACTCTACTACACTTGACCTCACTTACTAAACCTGACATCACTCTACTACACCTGACGTCACTATACTATACCTGACGTCACTCTACTATACCTGACGTCACTCTACTGCACTTGACGACACTCTATTAAACCTGACATCACTCTACTGCGCTTGACGGTACTCTACTACACCTGACGTCACTCTACTACACCTGGCGTCACTCTAATACACTTGACGACGCTCTATTAAATCTGACGTCACTCTACTACACCTGCTGTCACTCTACTACACATGACGTCACTCTACTACACCTGACGTCACTCTACTACACCTGGCGTCACTCTAATACACTTGACGACGCTCTATTAAATCTGACGTCATTCTACTACACCTGACGTCACTCTACTACACCTGGTGTCACTCTAATACACTTGACAACACTCTATTAAATCTGACGTCACTCTACTACACCTGCTGTCACTCTACTACACATGACGTCACTCTACTACACCTGACGTCACTCTACTACATCTGACATCACGCTACTACACCTGGCGTCACCCTACTACACGTGACGTCCCCCTGCTACACCTGGCGGAATACTACAACACCTGACGTCACTCTACTACACCTGACGTCACTCTACTACACCTGGTGTCACTCTAATACACTTGACAACACTCTATTAAATCTGACGTCACTCTACTACACCTGATGTCACTCTACTACACATGGCGTCACTCTACTACACCTGACGTCACTCTACTACATCTGACATCCCTTTACTACATCTGACGTCACCCTACTACACGTGACGTCCCCCTGCTACACCTGACGGAATACTGCAACACCTGACGTCACTCTACTACACTTGACCTCACTCTACTAAACCTGACATCACTCTACTACACCTGACGTCACTCTACTACACCTGACGTCACTATACTATACCTGACGTCACTCTACTATACCTGACGTCACTTTACTACACTTGACGACACTATTAAACCTGACGTCACTCTACTACACCTGGCGTCACTCTAATACACTTGACGACGCTCTTTAAATCTGACGTCACTCTACTACAGCCTGACGTCACTCACTACACCTTGGTGTCCTCATAATACACTTAACAACACTCTATTAAATCGGACGTCAATTCTACTACTCACCTGAGTCACTCCTACTACACATGAACTCACTCGACTACAACCTGACGACACTCTACTAACTACTTCGAACAACACGCTACTACCAACTGGCGTCACTTTACTACAGATGACTCACTCTACTACACCTGCGTCAACCAGCACACCTGACGTCACTCTGCTACACACCGTATATTATGCAGTGGTGTGCCGCATTTAAAGTATTGTTACAAATTCATATAAGAAAATAAATTCTCCAATACAATGTTATTTTCCCGGATTGTACTGAATCGGAAACGCGTAATATCCTGGTGATCCAGGCAGTGGAAGAAGACAGGAGGTCAGATGAACGGTGTGTTTAGTGCAGTACGAGACGTAAAAAAAAGGTGGTGACGGGGTGAAGTCATCATATTTGGGCGGTAGTGTGAGTAGGTAATTTAGGTAAGTTTTTTTGTGATTGTTACGATAATTTAGTGTGTAAATGCTTCTTCATGTTTTTTAAAGGGCCCTAGTGATGCAATGGTCCTGTGTTTTGGAGAGTATTTTTTAAATGTGATAATTTGTAGGTTAAGTAGCCAGGCAGAAAGGAGGGATGTGTCATGGAACCTCCCATTTTATATATTTTGGTCCACATCTGCTAGCAGCAGTGTGCTAGTGAGTTATTTGTGTACTGAGTGAAGTGAGTTGTAGTGAGTAGATTGTAAGTTGTATAACAAGTTACTATTATTAATATAGATATATATTATATATAGGTGATTTTTGTCCCCTTATAAAATAATTAATATTGTTTAACGTATGAGTGCAGCTGCCGAGAGCTCTGTGTATCTCATGTAATTTAAATTGCCCCTAGACACAGACTGAGTATCCATTTAGGAGCCAGGACATTTTATTTAAGTTACAATATCAAAGTCTACACATTTTTGAAAGAAATTATCAAGTCCCTGGTGTACCAAACGTCGCCCCAATCAACGCCAGATGTAAAATCAAGGCTTGTTGTACCTTGGAGTAACTAAAGTCACCAGTCAAAGAACAACCAGACAATTAAAGGCAAGACAAACATCGAGGGGTAGTTTTTTATTCACCAGTATATTCTTGGACCAAGATATGTACATTATTTACAAAATGATCTCATCAGTGTGACAGTAAGCCAGAGAGCAAAGAGTTACTCCTCAGAATAAAAGAGCATGAGTGTACCAGACCAGCTTGAGTGAGTGACCCACAGGCGGGTGGTTGAGCACAATATTACCTCGGCTGGTGGGGCCGGCTCCCATACTGTTGATCGAACTGGACAATTAATAGTGCAGTGGGGCTACAAAACTGATATATTGTGAACTGTCAGTTCACTGGTGGAGTGGATGTGTCAGTGGGCGTGTGATGAATGATGAATATATTGTAATGTATTCGTCCACGGCACACTGTCTATAATCTGGTTGCAATTCAGTCATTGATAGACATATGAGATCACATTGGTTATCAGTAGTGGGTCACCAGCACACATACAGGTCATCCAAGTTCCCAAAGGAGTGCCACAGTACAACAGTGCCACAGTACTAGTCACAGTGCCAGAGTACAGTCACATTCAACAGAAGCAGTCACAGTTGCCACAGTAAACAGTCACCGTGCCAAACAGTAAGCAGTTACTGTGCCAACAGTACCGGTCACGGTGCCACAGTACCAGTCACAGTGCCACCCATCCCCTAGGAGAACTCACCAGAACATTTCTCAACCCCCATCCGGCAAATTCTCATTTCTTATTTATGGATTGTTGAAAAGACCTAACTACACACACACACAATTCTGCACATCGCACAGCTCCTGATGACGCACTGAGAAGTGTGAAAGTACTTGAGCTTAAATTTCCACCCCCCGTGCCTTGTCTTACATATATATATATATATATAAATATATATATATATATATTATATATATATATATATATATATATATATATATTATATTTTTATTTATTATCACACTGGGCCGATTCAAAACCAAGGCAGGGTGGCCCGAAAAAGAAAAACTTCTCCATCATTCACTCCCATCACTGTCTTGCCAGAAGGGTGCTTTACACTACAGTTTTTTAAACTGCAACATTAACACCCCTCCTTCAGAGTGCAGCGCAGCTGTACTTTTCCCATCTCCAGGACTCAAGTCCGCCTGCGGTTTCCCTGAATCCCATCAATAAATGTTACTTTGCTCACACCCAACAGCACGTCAAGTATTAAAAACCATTTGTCTCCATATCACTCCTATCAAACACGCTCACGCAGCCTGCTGGAAGTCGAAGCCCCTCGCACACAAAACTTACTCCTTACCCCCTCCCTCCAACCCCATCCTAGGCGACCCCTACCCCGCCTTCCTTCCACTACAGACTGATACACTCTTGAAAGTCATTCTGTTTCGCTCCAATCTCTCTACATGTCCGAACCACCTCAACAACACCCTTCATCAGCCCACTGGACAACAGTTTTGTAATCCCAGCACCTCCTCCTAACTTCCAACTACGAATCTCTGCACTTATATTCACACCACATACCACACCATTGCCTCAGACACGACATCTCCACTCCTTTCCTGCTTCTCCTCGCTGCAACATTCATCACCCGACGCCTTCACAACCCAATAAGAGCGTGTGTAAACTATACTAATCATACATTCCCCTCTTTGCCTCCAAGGACAAAGTTTCCTTTGTCTCCACAGACTCTAAGAATGGCAAACACTCCACCTTTTTTCCCTCATCAATTCTATATTCACCTCATCTTTCATAGGACCATCCGCCTACACGTTCCACTCACCAAATATCTGAATACATTCACCTCCTCCATACTCTCTCCCTCCAATCTGATATTCAATCTCTTTCATCACCTAATCTTTTTTGTTATCCTCATATCCTTACTCTTTCCTGTATTCACCTTTAATTTTCTTCTTTTGCACACCCTACCAAATATTCATCCACCAATCTCTGCATCTTCTCCCTCTCTCATAACTCCCAAAGCACAGTGTCCCACATCAAAGAGCAGCTGTGACAACTCCACTTAGTGTGTGATTCTTTATCCTTTTTCACTCCACGCCTCTTTGCCAAGACCGCTCGCATTACTTCTCTTACAAACCCCATCTATAAATATATTAAACACCACGGTGACATCACACATCCTTGTCTAAGGCCTACTTTTTACCTGGGAAAAAATTTCCCTCTTTCCTACAATTACTCGAACTTGAGCCTCACTATCCTCCGTAAAAACTCTTCACTGCTTTCAGTAACTTACCTCCAACACCATACACTTGCACATCTGCCGACAATGCCCCCCCTATCCACCCTGTCAAGGCCTTTTCCAAATCCATAAATGCCCAAAGAAAAAAACCCCCCCCCCTTTAGCCATATCAAATACTGTTCACTTTTATATTTTCACTGTAAACACCTGGTCCACACAGCCCCCTACCTTCCTAAAGCCTCCTGTTCATCTGCTATCCTATTCTCCGTCTTACTCTTAAATCTTTCAATTATAACTCAACCTACACTTTAACCAGGTACACGTCAACGAGACTTATCCCCCCTATAATTTGCACTCTCTTTTGTCCGCCTTTGCCCTTTATACAAAGGAACTATGCCATGCGCTCATGCCAATCCCTAGGTACATTTACCCTTCCATACAATTATTAAATAATTGCACCAAACCACTCCAAAACTATATCCCCCCCCCCTGCTTTTAAACATTTCTATCTTTATCCCATCAATCCCGCTGGCCTTACCCCCTTTCATTTTAAACCTACTTAAACCTACTGCCTCATCGAACTTCCCTTCCCCCACCCTCAACAACTGCTCTACTTCCTCACTCCTACAAGTGTTATTCCTCCTTGCCCTATACAACGAAATCACAGATTCCCTATCTTCATCAACATTTAACAATTCCTCAAAATATTCCCTTCCATCTATATATAGATATATATCGTGCCGAATAGGTAAAACTGGTCAATTAGGAAAACTCGTTTAAAATATTAAATCTCATCTAAATTTTCTCTATACGGTTTAAAATATATTTTTTTCATTTATGTTAATGTAAAAATTAAATAAATTTGTACAAAGAACCTAGAAAACTTACCTACCCTTATATCACAAGAAGCGCAATTTTAATTTGAACCTAATCCAACTAAATATATTTTAAAATAAGTTACAGTAATTAATAATAAACAGATGCAATGTGAATATATATTTTATCTTAGGTTCAGGATGATTTTAGCGAAATAATTGCATACACAAATTTTCGCTTGCCGTTATTAGGCAGAAGAGCGTTGCTATTTAGGTCCCCAAAATCGGGGGGGGGGATAAGTTTACACTAACCGTAATTGTGTTGTTTGACCTCCTCCTCTTTCCTGCAATCTTGTCAAGCTCCTGAAGATGTGTTGATTGCAACACGAAAGGCCTAGAGCTATCATTCGACCCCCATGTTTCGTGGATTTGATAAATAAACCTCTAGTTAGTTTTATATCATCTGGAAACACCGATTACAAAGAATTATTTCTCTTGTTATGTCGGTACAGAAACCGTACCCGACCCCTGTGGGACCCAAAGTGCCCACGGTTGCTCATCCCATACACCTGTTTGTTGCTAGGTGACCAATAGGCTAACAGGTGCAAGCAGGAATACCCTCTGTTTCGTCTTGCTTGTGGCTCAGTCTTCAGTGTGGCACAGTATCAAATGACTTTTTACAACCCAGGAAGATGCAGAACGTCCACCACTCTCTTACTTTATTTCTGCCTGCCTTGGGGTTACGACACACCTACACCAGCCTCCTGATACACGACTGCTTCCTCTACCATTATTATTAGTATTTTCCATAACTGAGGACCTCGTGAAGGACATAATCTCTGGTTGAGCTCCAGCTGTGTGTCCTCTGACTTAGGGCTGGGGGGAAGACATTGCGAGGTAATGGTAACAGAGTCCTGTACACAGTGTTTCGCCAGGATAAAAAGGCAGCAAGATGCCCACACACACAACAATGTGGCACAATTCGTGGAGAGAACGTGACTAGAGAGGTGAGTGCCCAGCAGCCAGAAGAGCTCGACTCTAGCCTAACCACATAACCCACGAGTTCCAAACAGATGTGTATGAACACACGCACACATACACACACGCACACACACACACATACATAACACACATACACACACACAGATCACACACACACACACAGGCACACATACAATACACACATACACACACACGACACAGAACGCAACACACACACAGTCCACAACACACACACGCACGACACACACTCCACACACACATACACACATCACAAACATACAACACATAGTTTGGGAAGTCGATGTAGTGAAGGGCAGGATCCAATTTACATAAGCTTATACTTAAGCAGAGGTATATAAAGCTCACAGGCTCAGGAGAGTTACCTTAGTAGCGATCAGAGTGAGGAGCGGGGCCAGGAGCACTCGGACTCACGACCCCCCCCCTCCGCAAACCTCAACTTAGGTTGAGTCAACTAGGTGAGTACATACACACACACACGAGAAGGCGGCAATACACTTCTCGCAACACACACTACGCACACACAACACGCAACACAACGCACACACACACAGAGGGGTACACTACACACAAACATACACACACATTCACACTTGACCAACACACAAATACACACAACTAAACATCTACCGCACTGCACACACACCACGAATACACGAACACACAAGCACAACATTATCGCACACACGCACGACACACGTTAACACACACACATACACACGACACACACACACACTCGCATCAAACACAAACACAGCACACACACACACACACAACACAACACGAAACCATACACACAAACAACCCTATACACACAGTCACAAACACACACACACACAGCAACAACACCGTTCACACACTACAGGCAACAAACTCACACACACACAACACCCACACACAGTGGATATTGCCATGAAGGCATGGAAGACAGCAAATGTAGTCCCAATCTCTTTAAAAAAGGAGACAGACATGAAGCAATAAACTACAGACCAGTGTCACTCTGACATGTATAGTATGCAAAATCGATGGAGACGTATTTCAGAGAAAGAGTGAGTGGAACAACCTAGAAAAGGAACGATCTCACTCGAATCAACAAGCGAGCCAAACATGGATTTCAGGTGACGAGGGAAAATCCCTCCTGTGTCACAAAACCTACTACCTACTGGAGGTTCTATGACATGGTGACAGCAGTAAGACCGGAGAGAGAGGGGAGGGGGGTGGATTTCATTTTTTTCTTGGTGATCTGCAAGAAGGCGTTTGAGCACAAACAGTTCCACAAAGAGATTGGAGGTGCAAAAACTGGAGACCCAAGCAGGATCACACGGGAAAAGGAGCACAACATGGATCAGGGAAATAAACCTGTGTCAGGAAGACAGCAGCAGAGGCGAGTTCATGGTTACGAATCGAGGTGTCAGGAGTGGGCATACACCTGTGACCACAGCGGGGGTCCCGCATGGGGTCCGTCCTAGGACCAGTGCTGTTTCTTGCTTCTGCTGGTATATGTGAACGACATGACTGAAGAATAGACTCTGTCTGAGGTGTCGTCCCCCTGTTTGCAGATGACGTGAAGCGAACTGAATGAGAAAGAATTCCACATCATTCCCCACAGCTGATTTAAAGCTCGATCGAAGACCAGGCAGAACTACAAAGTATCTGGATCTGGACAGCAGGAGGCTAGCAAAGAGAGACCTGGTCCAGAGCAATTGTGCACCTGGAGTTCAACAATCCCCAACCAAGTGTAAGGTCATGAAAGATTGGGTAAGGGCAAAGAAGTGGAAGGCCGGGGCCGCAGAGGGACGGAGTATAAACGAGTCTAGTGGTCAGAGACTACAAACCACCCTCACTCCAAGGAAAAGATCTTGGAGTGAGTATAAAACATAACAAACCCGGGCACATTTCCTCTTGAAAAGGATTCGTCGGCAAACATATCAAACCAAATAACTCACTGCTGCAAGGATATGGGACCCCCTAGAAAAACTCAGAACAGCATATCCGACAACTTCCGGCCATCTTAATAAGGAATCATTCATGACCCAGTACACAACCGTGTATTTAGTGGGTAGTGGGAGATGGAGTAGAGGGGAAGGGAGCCCCCATATTGGAGTATGCGGGTGGACAAACATATGCAAACAAACAGTTTAGAACCCACACCTAAGCCAAGGCACGTGAAGAAACAAACTAGAGAAAGAGTGCAATAGGATTTGCAGACAAGACGTATATCCCCAGTAGCCTAAGAGGTATTTTCCTACGAGGAGAGGGTTAAGAAGGAATTCAACCTGACGACATACTGGAGGACAGGAGAATAGGGGGACATGATAACGACATTAACAAAATACTGAGAGGAATTGAGACAAGACGGAGGACAAAGACAGGAAATTTCCAAGAGATTGGAACAAACAACAGAGTAAACAGGGGCAAAACAATGGGTCAACAGTTGGAATCTGAAGACACAGGAGAATAATCACAGGGATTGTAGGAAGTATTTCTCAGCCACAGATATCAGTAATGGAATAGTTTGGGAAGCGATGTAGTGAGGCAGGCACCATACAGTAGCTTTAAGCAAGGTATGATAAAGCTCACGGCCTCAGGAGAGTTGAACCAGTAGCGATCTCAGGTGAAGAGGCGGGGCCAGGCAGGAGCTCGGGACTGCAGACCCCCGCAACCTCAACTAGGTGATTACACACACACACAACCCTCCATCAGCTTGACACAAACACTTGACACAAACACTTGACTTTAGGTATCAACAAACACGGGGTACGTGTATAAACCCCCCCCCCTCCCCTAACCACATCTCCCCCTTCCCTACCACCTCAACCTTAGTCCACCTACCCCCCTCCCCCAAAAACAACCTAACCCCCTCCCCAAACCATCTCACCCCCCAACTACCTCACCTCCTTCCGATAACCATCCTCCCCCACCCCCATAACCATCCATCCCCTTTCTCTCTCAAACACGTACTCACCCAACCCCTAACCCACCACTCCTCCTTCCCTAAACCACCTAACCCTATCCACCTACTCCTCCCCCAAACCATCTAACCCCCTCCCCCAACTATCTCTACCCCTCCAATAATCATCCTCCCCTCTCCCCAACAACCATCCATCCCCTCTCCTCCTAACCATCTATTTCCCCTCCCCCTAACCACGCCGTTCCCCCTTTCCTGTGGAGGCTAACCGGGGAACCTAGAACCAGGATGAGGACATAGGGGCTCCACGGACAATCTTGGGAGGGAGGAATGGGAGGCAGAGCCAAAAAAAAGGAGGAAGACTGGGGAAGGAGACCTAGATGAGCGGAATGGAAGATGGAAGAGAGGTTAGCATGCAGAATGCAGAGGTGGAAGCTACAGGCCACAAAGCAGCAGAAATCCAGATAGAGAGTTATTAGAAGAGGAACTGAGACCATCTGAAACAGCACAGAGACAAAGATATTACAGAAGCAGCATCGGCAATGGCTACATCAGAAAAACACAGACAACAGGTCTGAAGGAAGCATGAAAAACTAAACTGTATTCAGAGGTCCTGTCAAACCACTTGGGGCCAAAAACAAATGACAAGGGAGGCACACTAGGACAGAATGAATTGGTTGGAAAGACATTGAAGGAACTATGACATGTGCAGGGACCATACCAGATACCTGTGGGGAGCCAGGAAACAGGTGAGGCAGGAAGGACAAACCAAGAAGCATAGGGGCCATAACTAGGGAAGGAACTGAAGAAGGTACACTCCATGGGAAGGAACTAAAACCACATTCAGAGTCAATGGGAGTCACAAGTGGAGGTGGAAAGGGAGAGATCCGGTGTTTGTCTATGGGCTAGACGAAGCTAAGGGGAAACTTATGATAAAGAAAGCAGGAGGAGAAAAAAAAGCGATTGAAGATATTATGAAGGTGATAGGCGCGGGGGACATGACCCAGGTGGCAAATTTTCGGAGAATTGGGTGGTTCACAAAGAAAAGGAATCCGCCTCTCAAAGTAATTTTCAGGCAGAATCAACCGAAACCATGATCCTGCAGGAGAAAGGCATGGCTAGAGGCAAGGCAGGATCAGGAATGTGTACCTCGATCGAACAGAACACAGGACGAAAGAAGATGAGAAAGAAGAGGAGTTCAAAAACGAAAGGAGAAATGGCGGAATGAAAAAGGAAGCAGAATAACCCAGATCAAATGGAAGGACAAGTCGACACACCCCAGAAACACCTGCAGAAGGACTCCAGCCACGACACCCCCAAGGCAACTGAAATCCAAACCAACCATCACACACCGATCCCTGTGTTCCCACCCCCCGCACAACACATTACAGTATTAGAACAGAAGTTGAAGGTTTGGTACACAAATGGGCAGATGGATTAAACGAATAAACATGAAGAATGGCAAGAAAGAATCAATGAGAAGTCCCCAGACATCATAGCAGTTACAGAAACAAACTCACGGAGACAATAACAGATGCAATCTTTCCCCACCAGGATACCAGATCATGAGGACAGATAGAAAGGGCAGGGGGGGAGGTGGGTTGCTCTGCCGTAAAAAACAGATGAAATTAAGAGAAAAAGAAGGATAGATGATAACGGAGAAAGAGACTACATAGTAGGTACACTTCAGTCTGGGAACAACAAGTGGTCATTGCAGTGATGTATAGAACCACTACAAGAACTGCAGGAGGCCCAGAGAGGATATTGAAGAGGAGCAACAGAGCAATGGTGGACACACTGCTGAGGTGGCAAGAAGAAGCTCACTCCAGCAAGAGCCAAAGTTGCCTGGTTATGGGGATTTCAACCACAGGGAGATTGACGGGAAAACCTGGAGCCACATGGGGGTCCTGCACATGAGAGCGCAGATGTTGGACGTGGTGCTGGATAACCTCATGCACCCACATGTTAAGGACACTATCAGAGTGGAGAGGAGAGGATGAAACCAGCAAGATTTGACGTTGTGTTCTGCCTGGTCAGCTCAGACATGAGGACATCAAGTATGAGAGTCTCCTAGAACTAGCGACCAAGTGTGTTCTGTGCTTTGTATACAATAGTAGAGCTGCCAAGTGGAAGAGAATAACAGGAGTTGAATGGAAAAGCCTGACTATAAAAAGTGACTACATAGGGTTTGAAGAACTTCCTGCGGGAGGTCCAGTGGGACAGAGAAATGGCAGGAAAGCCAGTAAATTAAATGATGGAATATGTAACAACAAAATGCAAGGAGGCATGTGTGAAAGGTTTATTCCCAAGGGCACAGTAACAACGGAAGACCAGAACGAGCCCCTGGTTTTAACCCCGGTGTAAGAGCAAAAACAAAGTGCAATAAAGAATGGAAAAAGTACAGAAGGCAGAGAACACACGAAATATTGAGATCAGTCGAGAGCCAGGAATGTAGTATGCACAGGTAAGGAGGGAGGCCCAGCGGACAGTAATGAAAATGACATAGCATCGAGAATCAAGACTGACCCGAAACTGTTGTATAGCCACATCAGGAGGAAGACAACATCAAAGACCAGGGTGGATCAGATTAAGGACAGAAGTGGAAGAACTCACAAGAATGATCGAGGAGGTATGTGAGGAGCTGACAGGAGATTTAAGGAATTTTTACAGTAAGACAGAAGGGCTGTGGGTAGAAGCACAGAAGGGAACATCAAAGGGAATTATACCAACAAGTGTTGGATACATACGAACAACTGAGGAGGAGTAAAAGCTCCTAAGTGACCTTTACACCTCAAAGGCGAATGGACAGGACAACATTCTCCCCATGCGGGTCCTTAGAGAAAGGATCAGAGATGCTGTGCGTGCCTCTAACACACAATCGTGTCACACATCCCTTGAAACTGGGCAACTTAGCCTTAGAAATGGAAGACAGCTAATGTAGTCCCCATATTTAAGAAAGGAAAAGAAACGATGCCTAAACTACACAGACCTGTGTCTGACATGTATTTGTGTCAAAGTCATGGAGAAGATTATCAGGAGGAGAGTGGTCGAACACCTGTAAAGGAACAAGATTAATAATGAAAACCAGCATGGTCATTAAGCAAATCTTGTATCACAAACCTCCAGGAGTTTTTATGACATGGTAACCAGAAGTAAGACACAGAGAGAGGGGTGGGTAGATTGCGTTTTTTCCTAGACTGCATGAAGGCCCCTTTGACACAGTGTTCCCCCACAAAGATTAGTGCAGAAGAGAGGATCAGGCGCATGTAACAGGGAGGGCACGCAATGGATCAGGAATACCTGACAGGGAGGGCAGCACGAGTCATGGGTACGTGAAGAGGTATAACAGGGGCGCCTGTGAACGAGCGGGTCCCACAGGGTCATTTCTAGGACCAGTGCTATTTTAGATACAAGTGAACGACATGATGGAAGGACTAGACCTCTGAAGTGTCCCTGTTTGCAGATGATGTGAAGTTGATGGAAGAATTAAATCGATTAGGAATGAGGCAGGACTGCAAAGAGACCGGAACAGGCTGGACAGGCTGTTGGACATGTGGGTCCAGTAACTGGCTTCTCGAATTCAATCCACCCAAATGCAAAGTCATGAAGATTGGGTGAGGGGCAAGAGAAGACCACAGACAGAGTATAGGCTATTGGACAAAGACTACAGACTCACTCAGGTTAGAAAGACCCTGGGTGACCGATAACACCGAGTCACATCACCGGAGGCACACATCAACCAAATAACTGCTGCACATACGGGCCGTTCCAACCTGAATAAGGAATCGTTCAAACAACTGCACACTGTGAATTTTAGGCCCATACTGAGTAATGCAGCACCAGTCCCCTGGAACCCATATACACCTGGTCAAGCCGTCAAGAAGTTAGAGAAAGTACAAAGGTTGCAACAAGGCTAGCGCAGAGCTCAGCAGGGGAAATGTCGTACGAGGAAAAGTTTTAGGGAACTCGACTGAAACG
Organism: Cherax quadricarinatus; assembly: GCF_026875155.1. NCBI lineage: Eukaryota > Metazoa > Arthropoda > Malacostraca > Decapoda > Parastacidae > Cherax > Cherax quadricarinatus. The sequence goes on from NC_069401.1 coordinate 10,109,394, forward strand.
ACACTGGAGGACAGAAGGGTCAGGGGAGACATGATATCGACAACAAGATACAACTGCTGGAAATAGACAAGGGTGGACAGAGATCGGATGTTCTATTGAGAGGGGACAAACAGGGACAAGGGGTCCACAACTGGAAGCTTAAGGACCAAAATACGAGTCACAGCAGGGACATTAGGAAGTATTTCTTCAGTCATCGAGTTGTCAGGTAAGTGTAATGCCTAGCAAGTGAAGTAGTGGAGGCGAGAAACCATACAAGTTTTAATGAAAGAAGGTATGAAACAAGCTCAGAAGCAAGAGAGGGAGACCATAGTAGCGTCGAACATGAAGAGGGAGGCGGTGGCGCGGGAGAGGCGGGGGGGAGGCGGGGTGCCAGGAGCTAGGAGTCTCGAAAAACCTCCCCCCCCCCCCCCCCTGGGCAAAACCCACAATTAGGTGTAGTACCAATAGGTGAGAGAAGTACCCACACACAAACACCGTACACCAAATAACCCGACCGGACACAAAGAAACGACACCACCCCTCACAAACACGACCACTCACACAGTGACACCCACAACACACCCGACTATGGCCCCACACCACACACACCACACACACCACCTCACACACAACAACACACACACTACACACACACAACACACACACACAACACACACAATATTAAACCCCACACCGAGACACACACTGAAGATTACAAGAGGGTGTTCCTAACAGAGACCAGAACACAAATCAAACGACAGCAATGAGGGAGGAGGAACAAAAAGAGAAAGAAGCGAAAAGGAAGCTAGGAAAAGAGACCAAGGATTGGAATCAAGCAGAGGTCAGTCAGAGCAGGACAGAACAGCAAGGGCAAGCACACTCGACACAAACTAACTACTCTCAGAACCATACAACCATCACATCACAACCATCCAACACACACTACAATCCCATACACCCACAGCGAAAGCCCTCCACCCAATCCACCACACCGAGCTATAGAATCCCACAGTATGGCCACCCAGGTCTCCCCACCCTCAAACAGGCACAGCCCCGCCAAACCACAGTGTTGAAGAAACTGAAGGTATGGTACACAAACGCGATGGAATAACAAATAAGTGGAGAGTGCACGAAAGAGTCAAAGAAGCATCACCGGACATCATAGCTCTCACAGAAACCAAGCTACAGGTATGATAAAGATTGCCTTCTTTCCAACGGATACCAAATACTGAGGAAAGACAGAGGGAACAGGGGGTGTGGAGGTGGCGTTGCAGATCAAAAATCGCTGAATTTTGGATGAGGCTGGAGAGAGGTAGATAGCGGAGAAGAAACTGATTACAAAGTGGGAACACTTCACTCTGGAGGTCCAAGGTTGTTAATAGCGTGATGTAAAAACCCACCACAGAAACAGCAGGAGGTCCAAGGCAAGAGTAACGACTAGGAGCAATAGAGGCGATTGTTGACACACTGGCTAGAGTGGGCCAGAAGAGCTCATGCATGCAGGGCAAAGCTCCTTGATCATGGGTGACTTTTAACCACAGGAGATCGATTGGGAGAACTTGGACACACATGGGGCCAAGATGACATGGAGGCTAAGATGATGGAGGATGGTACTGAGAACTTCATCGTACCAACACGTAAGGGACACTACAAACTGAGAGGAGAGGATGAACCACAAGGCTGGACTTAGTATTCATCACCTTCAGTAGTGCAGAATGATCCGAGGACATCACATAATGAAAACCCCTTGGGGCCAGTGACCATGTGGTTTTTTAAGCTTCGAATACACAGTATAGCCTACAAGTGAGGGAGAAGCAGGAAGGCCAGGACGAATGAAGCCCAAACTAAACAAGAAAGGGGACTACACAGGAATGAGGAACTACCTAAACGGGGTTCGGGACAGAGAACTGGGGGGAAGCCATTAAGGATAGGGAAATGTAGCAACAAAAGCAAGAGGCTGAGGGGGTTTGTATCAAGGGAAACAGGAGTAATGAAAAAGCGGGTGACCCCAGGGTTTTTCCCAAAGGTGCGGGGGGAAAAAAACCAAAGTGTGCTAGGGAATGGAAGAAATATAAAGGAAAAAGGACCAGGAGAAAAGGAAAATAGTCGAAACCCCAGAAAAAAAATATGACAAAATAAGGGAACCCAAAGGCAATAGAAAATGAATGCACGAACCCAAATCTGACCCAAACTTTTGTACAGCCACATCAGGGGGAAAACAACAGTCAAGGACCAGGAACGGCTAGGAAGGAAGGAGGAGGACAACGGGAAATGACTGTGAAGTATGTAAAGAACTAAACAAAAATTTCAAAGAAGTGTTCAAGAGGAGCAAAAGGGACTCCAGAAAGAGGAGAGGGGGGCACACCCCCAAAGTGTGGACACAGTGACACAACCGGGGAAGAAGTGAAGGGGTTTCTGGTGAGTAGATACCTCAAAGGCAATGGGGCCAGATAACATCTCCCCATGGGTTTGAGAGAGGGAGCAGGGCGCATGGTCCCCCAACAAAATATTCAATACATCTATCGAAACAGGGGGATTGCCTAGGATGGGAAAACAGCAAAAGTCCCAATCTTTAAAAAAAAGGGGACAGACTGAAGATTAAAAAACAGACCAGTGCACTGACATGTATAGTATGCAAAACTGGGGAAAATTATCAGGGAAAGTGGTGGAACCCTAGAAAGGAATGATTCATCAACACAGCCAGCATGGTTTTAGGCGGGGAAAACCTGGGTGTCAAAACCTACTGGGTTCTTGACATGGTTGACAGCAGTAAGCAAGAGAGAGAGGGGGGGGTGGATTGATTTTTTTGGACTGGGAAGAAGCGTTTTTACACATTCCAACAAGAATTTGGGCAAAAATGGAGGGGCCCAAACAGGGATAACAGGGAAGGCACTACAAAAGGATCAGGGAAACTTGTCAGGAAGACAGCAGCGGTCTGGGACGTGGCGAGGTGTCAGAGTGGGCACCTGTGACCGCGGGGTCCCCCCGGGGTCGTTTCCCAGGACCAGGTGTTTCTGGGATTTGTGAACGACAGACGAAGGAAAACTCTGAGGGCCTGTTTTCAGATGAGTGAAGTGATGAGAAGAATCATCGATCGAAGACAGGCAGAATACAAAAAGGGGTCTGGACGGCTGCGACCTGGTCCAGCAAATTTGGGTCCCGGGGTTCAATCCCCCCAATGCAAAGTCGAAGATTGGGGAAAGGGCAAAGAAGGCCGCAGCGGGTACAGTTAGGGGGTCAAGACTCAAAAACCCCACTCAAGGAAAAAGATCTTGGGGTGAGTATAACACCCGGACTCTCCGAAGCGCACATCAACCCAAAAAACTGCTGCAAACATATGGGCGCCTGGGAAAACTCAGAAAGCATTCCCACATCTTAATAAGGAATGTTAGGACCCCGTAACCGTTTTA
>NC_069401.1:10113282-10179055 GCF_026875155.1 Cherax quadricarinatus
TTTATATATATAATATTATAATATATATTATATATATATATATATTATTATAAATATATATTTTATATATTATATTATATTATCACACTGGCCTATTCCCACCAAGGCAGGGTGGCCCGAAAAAAAAAAAACTTTCACCATCATTCACTCCATCACTGTCTTGCCAGAAGGGTGCTTTACACTACAGTTTTTAAACTGCAACATTAACACCCCTCCTTCAGAGTGCAGGCACTGTACTTCCCATCTCCAAGACTCAAGTCCGGCCTGCCGGTTTTCCTGAACCCCTTCATAAATGTTACTTTGCTCACACTCCAACAGCACGTCAAGTATTAAAAGCCATTTGTCTCCATTCACTCCTATCAAACACGATCACGCATGCCTGCTAGAAGTCCAAGCCCCTCGCACACAAAACCTCCTTTACCCCTTCCCTCCAACCTTTCCTAGGCCGACCCCTACCCCGCTTTCCTTCCACTACAGACTTATTCACTCTTGAAGTCATTCTGTTTCGCACCATTCTCTCTGCATGTCCGAACCACCTCAACAACCCTTCCTCAGCCCTCTGGACAACAGTTTTGGTAATCCAGCACCTCCTCCTAACTTCCAAACTACGAATTCTCTGCATTATATTCACACCACACATTGCCCTCAGACATAACATCTCCACTGCCTCCAGCCTTCTCCTCGCTACAACATTCATCACCCACGCTTCACACCCATATAAGAGTGTTGGTAAAACTATACTCTCATACATTCCCCTCTTTGCCTCCAAGGACAAAGTTCTTTGTCTCCACAGACTCCTAAGTGCACCACTCACCTTTTCCCCTCATAAATTCTGTGATTCACCTCATCTTTCATAGACCCATCCGCTGACACGTCCACCCCCAAATATCTGAATACATTCACCTCCCTCCATACTCTCTCCCTCCAATCTGATATCCAATCTTTCATCACCAAATTCTTTTTGTTATCCTCATAACCTTACTCTTTCCTGTATTCACTTTTAATTTCTTCTTTGCATACCCTACCAAATTCATCCACCAATCTCGCAACTTCTCTTCAAAATCTCCCAAGAGCAAAGTGTCATCAGCAAAGAGCAACTGTGACAACTCCCACTTTATGTGTGATTCTTTATCTTTTAACTCCACGCCTCTTGCCAAGACCCTCGCATTTACTTCTCTTACAACCCCATCTATAAATATATTAAACAACCACGGTGACATCACACATCCTTGTCTAAGGCCTACTTTTACTGGGAAATAATTTCCCTCTTTCCTACATACTCTAACTTGAGCCTCACTGCTTTCAGTAACCTACCTCCTACACCATACACCTGCAACATCTGCCACATTGCCCCCCTATCCACCCTGTCATACGCCTTTTCCAAATCCATAAATGCCACAAAGACCTCTTTAGCCTTATCTAAATACTGTTCCACCTATATGTTTCACTGTAAACACCTGGTCCACACACCCCCTACCTTTCCTAAAGCCTCCTTGTTCATCTGCTATCCTGTTCTCCGTCTTACTCTTAATTCTTTCAATAATAACTCTACCATACACTTTACCAGGTATACTCAACAGACTTATCCCCCTATAATTTTTGCACTCTCTTTTGTCCCCTTTGCCTTTATACAAAGGAACTATGCATGCTCTCTGCCAATCCCTAGGTACCTTACCCTCTTCCATACATTTATTAAATAATTGCACCAACCACTCCAAAACTATACACCCCACCTGCTTTTAACATTTCTATCTTTATCCCATCAATCCCGGCTGCCTTACCCCCTTTCATTTTACCTACTGCCTCAGGAACTTTCCCCACACTCACAACTGGCTCTTCCTCACTCCTACAAGATGTTATTCCTCCTTGCCCTATACACGAAATCACAGCTTCCCTATCTTCATCAACATTTAACAATTCCTCGAAAATTCCCTCCATCTTCCCAATACCTCTAACTCGCCATTTAATAACTCTCCTCTCCTATTTTTAACTGACAAATCCATTTGTTCTCTAGGCTTCCTTAACTTGTTAATCTCACTCCAAAACTTTTTCTTATTTTCAACAAAATTTGTTGATAACATCTCACCCACTCTCTCATTTGCTCTCTTTTTACATTGTTTCACCACTCTCTTAACCTCTCTGTTTTTCTCCATATACTCTTCCCTCCTTGCATCACTTCTACTTTGTAAAAACTTCTCATATGCTAACTTTTTCTCCCTTACTACTCTCTTTACATCATCATTCCACCAATCGCTCCTCTTCCCTCCCGCACCCACTTTCCTGTAACCACAAACTTCTGCTGAACACTCCAACACTACATTTTTAAACCTACCCCATACCTCTTCGACCCCATTGCCTATGCTCTCATTAGCCCATCTATCCTCCAATAGCTGTTTATATCTTGCCCTAACTGCCTCCTCTTTTAGTTTATAAACCTTTACCTCTCTCTTCCCTGATGCTTCTATTCTCCTTGTATCCCATCTACCTTTTACTCTCAGTGTAGCTACAACTAGAAAGTGATCTGATATATCTGTGGCCCCTCTATAAACATGTACATCCTGAAGTCTACTCAACAGTCTTTTATCTACCAATACATAATCCAACAAACTACTGTCATTTCGCCCTACATCATATCTTGTATACTTATTTATCCTCTTTTTCTTAAAATATGTATTACCTATAACTAAACCCCTAGATAACAGGGATATCTTGCTACTCCAACTTACACTTTGGTCACACTTCACAGACACGCACATGCATATATATATATACATACATCTAGGTTTTTCTCCTTTTTCTAAATAGCTCTTGTTCTTCTTTATTTCTTCTATTGTCCATGGGGAAGTGGAAAAGAATCTTTCCTCCGTAAGCCATGCGTGTCGTATGAGGCGACTAAAATGCCGGGAGCAATGGGCTAGTAACCCCTTCTCCTGTAGACATTTACTAAAAAAGAGAAGAAGAAAAACTTTATTGAAACTTTGTATATATGTATATATATATATATATATATATATATATATATATATATATATATATATATATATATATATATATACACATTATGAGTTTATTCAGTGGAGGTGCGTTGAGGCTGATGGAAGGCTTTTCATCAAAGGAATTGGAGCCTCAGTTCCCATCCTCGGATCAACGCTTACAGTTATTAAGATCTGACAACACTTGTGCTTCTCAATAATGTGCGTTGATGGAGGGTGTTAACACCTGCTGCAAAACACACGCTCGTATTTCCCAACATCTGTGCTCTTGATATCAATACCAGCAGCTTCAACACCTGCAGCAGTGCTGTCATCACCGAGAACACTGAAATACACCTGTTTTATTCGACATCTGCGTTCTTATCGACTTAATACGGCAATAAGAGCGCTCATACACCTGTCAAATACCTGCTCGTTACTTCCTCTGTGAGAGTCACCTCGGCCAGCGGACAGTAACACCGTGAGGTGCCATTACTACTGTCTTCTGTCATGCGTAGTTTAAAAAATGATATGACAGGGGCCACGAGGCTAGGGGTGAATTTAATAAGCGGTAAGTTATGAGGCAGGACCAGGAACTGACACTCAACCACACACACACACACACACATACACACACACACACACACACACACACACACACACACACACACACACAGGAACAATAGGAACGAACACACGAGGGTAAAAAGAGAGACTGAACGATAATTGGACAATGACAGCACTGTAAAGGCAAATCTGAACCAGAGTTGCTACACAGCCATACTGAAAGGCAGACAGCAGTGAAGGGGCAGGTAATAAGGCAGAAGAAGGAAGGAGGAGAGCTCACTAGGAGTGACCAGGAAGTCTGTGGGGAATAGCACAAAAGATTTAAAGATGTATTTACAGTGGAATCAGGCATATCGCCAGAGAGTCAAAGAGGGAGAGTACACCAGCGAGTACTGGACACACTGCAACAGCTATATTCAGCTATATTCCTCGTTGACAGTGAAACCTGACAATATCCCTGCGTGGGGTCTGAAAAAAGGGACAGAAGCACAGTGTGAACCACTGATTGCAACATTCTAGCTTTCTGATTGGAGTGTAACTGCCAGGGATGTGGAAGACCACAAATGCAGTTCCAGTATTTTAGAAAGGTGATTGATAGATAACACAAAATTACAAGGAAGTATCACTGACATGATAGTATACAAAGTTGTGGTGAAGATTATCAAGACAAGAGTAGCGGAGCAGCTGGAAACGAGCAGAATGAAAAACAACAACCAGCACTGATTTAGAAATAGTAAATCGTGTCTCACAAATCTACTAGAGTTCCATGACAAGGTAACTGCAGTGAGACAAGAGAAGCTGTGTAACAACATCTTAGTTTGAGTTCCTCCCATGGCAATGTGCTATCACTTTTCCGTCGAGATTTCTTATCTAAGAGGCAAGTCCTTATCAGAGAGATTAACAGTGTTCCTCCCTGGGTTCGTACAGACTGAAGGTGCACTTCGAGTAAATTCAACTCCTCTCATCCCTTTCTTCATATCCAACTTGGTTGTCGCATTGATAGTAAACATAATGGAGTCGCTCTCATTTGTATCCTTAGATACGCTGATGTTCAGGACAACGAACAAGCTTACTCAACCGCTCGGTCAGCTATTCATGGCACCCCAATTTCCCACTGGAAAACTGCGAGGCCATGTTGAATCTAAGGGACTATTTTTCAGTGTTATCTCAAAAGCTCCACATGCTAGGCCAACAACTTGAACCAACAACTTTGAGCCACCAAGAAAATAAAAGAAAATGGTTTTTGTAATTAATCACGATTTAGGGTTCTTCTGGCAATCTTCTTCACGGTGAGAACTCTCACTATTATGAATCGTGACTCATGAAGTCTCATCACAGGATGTCCATGGCGAGATGACTGGCACACGGCACCACTATCTGACAAGAACTGTCCTGGTCACACTGTCAGTCTGTACTGATTATACTTTAAATGGCTTTACAGTTTTTATTAGTGGGACACAGAAAATTCCACAACTGATGCCTGTCAACACCCTTGAAACTCACACAAACTGGCCGACTCATAAAGTCCCACCTTTGATTCAGGCTTTCCTCTCTCCTCTCTCTCTCTCTCTCTTATCTCTCTCTCTCTCTCTCTCCTCACTCTCTCTCTATCCTCTCTCTCTCTCTCTTTCTTGGATTTTATTTTTCTTTTTATGGAAATCATGTCTTTTGCCAACAATTATAATTTAAATTTTGCTCTATGCACTACACCTCCAGTAACTCACTCCTCAGTAACACACACCCTCCAGTATCCCTCCATCAAAACAACAACCTCTCTGGTAACATACACACACCTTCAGAATCTACAACTTCAGTAAACACCAACCTCCAGTAACACAAACATGCAGAAACACATACCTCCAGTAACCACAGTCCAGACAACTCACACTCTTGAATCACACACATACCAGTAACTTACAACCTACATGTAACATTCACTCAGGTAACGCCACACCTCCAAAAACAATCCAACTCAAGTATACTCACACCTCCAGTAACCACACCCTTCAGGAACACTCAACTCAGTACACACACCACATCAGTAACACACACCTACTAGTAACACACACCTCAGTAACCACACCTCAATGAACCACACCTCCCGTAACCCAACACTCTAGAAACACACTCATCCTGAACCACAACTCCAGAAAACACACCCCAGAACACTCACCTCCAGTAACACACACATCCATTATCACACACCTCAGTTAACTCAAACCTCCAGTAGTAACACACACTTACAGTATACACTATCCACACTCAGTAACACTCTCCTCAGTTAAATCACACTTCCTGTAATACACACCTACAGTATCACACACCTCACTGTTACCAACACCTCTAGTAACCACACACCTCCAGCTAAAACAACAACCTTCCTGTATACATACTCCTCCAGTAGACCCAACCTCCTGCTAACACACACCTCCAGTAACACACACAAAATACAGTAACATACATCCTCCACTAACACACACCTATCAGTAAAAACACCTACTGTAACTACACAATTCCTAGTCAACACCACACCTCCATGTTAAATCACACCCCAGTAACCCACATCCAGTAACCCACACCTCCAGTAACACTCACACCTCAAGTAAACACACACCCCCATCTAACACACAATCAGCTAAACACACACCTCCAGTAACACACACATCATGTAACCACACCTCAGTAACGCACATACTCCAAAAACAATCTCTCCAAGCAGTACACACACCTCAGTAACACAACACCTCAGTAACATACCCTCTCCAGTAACACACTACACATCAACTGTAACTCACACTCAGTAACACACAACCTCCAGTAACATACACGAAAGTAATCCCACACCATCCAGTATACTCACACCTCCTGTTACACAAAACCTCAGTATACATACACCTCACTAACACACACCTCATCCAGTAGCCACACTTAGATAACACAAACCTCCGTAACACACCCACTCCATGTAATACCACCTTCAGAAACACACCTTCGGAAAAAACATCTCCCGCTAACACACTCTTCGTATCTCACACCTCACTTTAACTCCACACCTCCAGTATACACCACTCCTCAGTAACCACACACTCTATAAACTCACACACCTCATAAACACCTCCAGGGAACACTAACCATCCAGTAACACACAACTCCAGTAGTTTCCCACACTCACAGTAACATCATTCTATAAACTCACACCTCCAAGTGACTCACTCAGGGAACACTACAACTACAGTAATACACACCTCCAGTAACACACACCTCCGGTAACACACACTAAGTAACACTCTTCACTCCTATAAACACAAACCTCCAGTAACACACACCTCCAGTAACAATATGTGGCATGCCAAAGATGTTTCATAACCATTATTCGGCGAATTGTACACACCCTCATGAAAGGCTATCTCCAAACAAGCGCGAACCAGGGTATTAAGGGTTGATGTTGGTGGGACCCCGTTCGTTACATCAGTACCTAGGTTCCATCCATATGAGAAGATGGTTTGGCAACGCAGAGTGTTGTGGGTACCTACACCACCTGTCTGCCCTTGTCATTCCATTCAAGAGCTGCGTTGTTTTGGATGCAACGGTTCTGCTCTCTAGTGGATTCCTTTTTACTGCACTCTGCTTACCGTGGGAGATGACACTAATACCTATTGCTCTGTTCATAGTGTAATGCTAGTGTTCATGTTCTGTTCTAATTGGTGAGGATAATACAAGTCAAAAGTTTTTCTGCTCTGTTTATTTTGGACTCCCTTTACAACACAGGCGGATAACAGGCCTTTGGGAACTCCTGGTTTGCAAATACACACCTCCTGTTACACCCTCACCTCCAGTAACAACACACTTACAGTAACACTCACCTCCAGTAATCGCACCTCTCCAGCAACCCACACCTTCCAGTTAAACCACACTTCAGCAAACTCACCACCTCCAGTAAACACACACTTCCATATGTAACAACAACAACTTCAGTAAACCCAATTCCAGTAACCACACACTTCCGTAACCACATCTTCCAAAACCCCAACCCTCCAGAATAACACACCTCAGAAACACACCTCCCAGTCAAGTAGACCCACCACCTCCTGCAACCCACACCATCCAATAATCCACACCTCTAGGTACATACCTTCAAGCCTCACTGAAGGGAGAACGGCCTCGGGGTTACCAGGGTTAACCTAGCACCATAACTTATCACGAAGTGATACAATCAAATGAATAATCTGCGGCAGGAAATACGAGTCTGGATTTGGACAGATTTAGCTTACAGGAACCCTCAACAAGGAGAAGTCGATCAAGACACTACAAATTGGTGTATGACAGGCAGCAGCCAGCAGGGGGCGGAGCTTATGTGAAAACTAACGAAGCGTAGGTTTAAGGGCCCCTAATCCGGGGGAAAAAAGGGCCACAGAAGCAGGTCCCCTCTATATTCTAGTAAAGATTCAGGGCCCCAAGATGTAGACCTCCCCCATGAGCAGCGCAGTATGGAACCCAGAACTGATTTTATAAAATCATGTGCGAGCGCACCCTCACACACGCGCCCACACAAACACACACACACACACACAACACACAACAACACACACACAACACACACACACACACAACCACACACACACACACACATACACACACACACACCAAAACCACCACACACACGCACAACACACACCACACCACCACACACACACACACACAAATCACTACACACAAAACACACTAACACACACCACACACACACACACAAACACATACATACACCGCACTCACACACACACAACACACAAACACAAACACACACACACACACACACACACACCACACACACATCAAATCACACACACATGCACACACACCACACAATACACTCACACACATACACACATCACACAAACACACACAACACACACACCACACACATACACACAACACTCACAAACAACACTCACACCACCACACACACACTCAAACTCTCACACATCACAAAACACACACACAAACAACACACACACTACACACTACCAGTATAAATTAATTAGGTTCCGAACATTTTCTATACGCCTTCAGCTGGAATCTGGCTATACTAGTTGAAATTTTAGGTGGGGAAGTAAGGGTAGGGAGGAGGGAGTATAGTATTGTGAGGCGTGGGGTAAGGGGTTCTGGGGAGGGGGGTAAGGGGAAGGTGGTTAATGGGAAGGGGTAATGGGAAGGGGGATGATGGGAAAGTGGGTTCTGGGGAAGAGGGTTCTTGGGATGGGGTTGGGGATGGGGATAATGATGAGAGGAATAATGGAGAGGGTTGGTGCTGGTGAGGAGGTTACTGCTGTGGGGGATCCCTTGGAGATGCTTGTGGGGTTTGGGTGTTGGAGTGGGCAGTGTTTCTGGAGGTGGGAGGGTGATGGGGAATGGTATTAGAAAGACGGGGCCAGAGGAGTGGGGTGTCGATTGGGGGGGTGATGATGGGCCAGGTGGGGATGGCTTAGGGGTGTGGGGAAGCGTGCCATGGGGAAGAAGGGTGATGGGAAGAGGTCGGGTGCGAGATGTGATGAGAGAGGAGGTGTTGGAGGAGAGGGGGTGATGGAAGGGGGGTGAGGGGGTAGCTTGCAAGGAGTTGTTGGAGAATGGAGTATGGAGAGGGCGGGCGTGGGGGCTTTGGCGATGTGAGTGATGGGTGGGTAGTTGGGTTGGTTGATGGAGAGGGGGGGGTGCCGTGTTGGGATGGGGAGGGTGGGGGAGCCCGCCCCAAGGGGGTGATGGGGAGAGGGATGTTGAGAGGGGAGATGGGGAAGGAGATCGGGGACGGGGGTATGTGTTGGAAGGATTGGGTGATAGGGAGGGGCGTGGATGATGGGTGTAATTAACAAGGAGTAGTAACGACTGTCTTCTCCGCCTTATAACTCTGCACTATAGAGAATATAACACAACCCACCCTCCGACCACCCTCCCGCCACCCCCCCGACCACACCACACAACCAACCACCTAATACGTTCCCTATATCCTTTTAAATTTAACATTTTTCCAAACTTGAATCCAGCTCTCTCATGGAGGGATCATCCTCCAGACCTTATTTACATCTTGTTAGTTAATATCCATCTTCCAGTGGCACACTTCAGTCATGTCTTCTCATCATTCATCGTTCTTAAAAGGCAGAATCTTACTTTCAATCGACACAACAATGTCATTATCTTTGCTAGGAAAATGACAGGAGGGATAATGAGAAGAACCTTCAAAATGATTAGGATGGTTAATGAGGTACTTTCAAAATCGACAGGAATCGTGATAATGAGAACCTTGTCAAATGACAGGATGGATAATGAGAGCCTTCAAAATGACAGGATGGATAATGAGAACCTTCAAAATGACAGGATGGATAAAGAGAACCTTCAAAACAAGGGATGCCAAGGCAATGATGATCTCTATAAATCAAAGTTGTTCTTTCTAGGATGGATTATGTGTGTACCATTTTAAAGGTTCCTTTAAGTCAGGTGAAATTGCAGATCTTGTGATTATACAGTGAAGAGAACTTCGACTGCAAGGTGTAAGTTCAGTCAGCATCTTAATTTTTGCTGGTATCTTTTGATGTCCTTTTGACAACTGTACCTCCTTGAACGCACGAGAGATAAGATACATTCATTATTTCTACCTGGAAAATTCTAGCGGGACTAGTCCCAAATCTGCACACAGAAATTACTCCCTATGAAAGCAAAAGACTCGGCAGGAGGTGAGACATCCCCCCCCATGAAACTCAGAGCTGCCAAAAGTACACTATGAGACAACACAGTAAGTGTCAGGGGTCCAAGACTGTTCAACTGCCTCCCAGCATACATAAAGGGAATTATCAATAGACCCCTGACTGTCTTCAAGAAATCGCTGGACAGGCACCTAAAATCAGTACATGTCAGCTGGGCTGTAGTTCGTACGCTGGACTGCGTGCGGCCAGAAGTAACAGCCTGGTTGATCAGGCCCTGATCCACCGCGAGGCCTGGTTATTGAGCAACCGTCGGAGCGATGACCCCCGGAACACCCTCCATGAGTGATTCTATTGCTACCTCTCCCCTGCAAGCCCCTTCAAACACCCATCCGTCAGCCCCCCTCCCCTTGTTTTAACACCCTATGTTATAACACACCCTTCCCTTGTTATACCCTCCCCCAGTTATAACACATCCTCCCCAGTTATAACACATCCTCCCCCAGTTATAACACACCCTCCCCCAGTTATAACACACCCTCCCCCAGTTATAACACACCCTCCCTGTTATAACGCACCCTCCCCCAGTTATAACACACCCTCCCCCTGTTATAACACACCCTCCCCCAGTTATAACCCCCCCCCAGTTATAACACGCTCTCACAGCCTTTCCCACAAACACTCCATCCCCTATTCCCCGTCCTTCCCCTCCCCCCCAGGGGTAAAAAGTAGGGGAGGTGGACCGCCGTGTTTACCTTCAGGTTCCATGTTGATTGAAAGCTGCGAGCAGTTGCAGGCAGCACGGGCAGCACCACCTCTCTCCGTAGAGACCAAAATCTTAGTGTTTTAACGTAACCATTACGTCTTTATGTTCTCTCCTACTCACGCTGCTGCGTCACTCACCACTGACGCACAGATTTTTTTCAATTAGTTAAAATACCTGATAAATATACACAAATCACGAGGCATATACACCGAGGGAGGTGTATATACACCGAGAGAAGCGTATATACACTGAGAGGGATGTGCATACACCGAGGGGATGTATATACACTGGGGTATATATGCACCGAGGGGGTGTATATACACTGGGGTATATATTCACCGAGGGGGTGTATATACACTGGGGTATATATGCACCGAGGGAGTGTATACATCCTGATTGAATTCGCTTACTTTAATGCGTATTTAGAGTAGGGATTGTGCGTAAGTTAATCGTGTTTCAGTAAACTGTGATGTTCAGACTGGTCTTCCTGCTGAGTCTTACCTCAGATCTCCACCTCCCTTCCTGGTGGGCAAGACCACACATACCATCTGGAGTCTACTTAGAGGGTCTTCCGGGGGTATACACCCCCGCGGGCCGGTCCATGACCAGGTCTCGCAGTGGATCCGGATCTGATCAACCAGGTTGATACTGCTGGCCACACGCTGTCCAACGTACGAACCACAGCCCGGCTGGTCTCGTACTGACTAGGCATCTGTTTAGCTCCCTCTTGAAGACAATCAGGTGTCTATTGGTAATCCCGCTTATGTATATTGGGAGGCCGTTGAACAGTCTTGGGCCCCTGACACCTATTGTGTTTTCTCTTAGTATACTCACTGCTCCCCTGCTTTTCATAGGGGGGATGTTGCACCTCCTAGGGAGTCTTTCACTTTCATAGGGAGTAATTTCTGTGTGTAAATTTGGGACTAGTCCCTCTAGGATGAGTCTTTCTCGCCAGTGTTCCAAGGAGTACACTTCAAAGGACTTCAGGAATTCCCAGTAGTTGAGGTGTTTCACTGTACTTATATGTACTTATTATGTTGAATATTGTTGATATAGTACACTGTTAGTGTTGTACACTGTCAGTATTGTACACTGTTAGTGTTGTACACTGTCAGTATTGTACACTGTTAGTGTTGTACACTGTCAGTATTGTACACTGTTAGTGTTGTACACCGTCAGTGTTGTACACTGTCAGTGTTGTACACTGTCAGTGTTGTACACTGTTAGTGTTGTACACCGTCAGTGTTGTACACTGTCAGTGTTGTACACTGTTAGTATTGTACACTGTTAGTATTGTACACTGTTAGTGTTGTACACTGTCAGTGTTGTACACTGTTAGTATTGTACACTGTTAGTGTTGTACACTGTCAGTGTTGTACACTGTCACTGTTGTACACCGTCAGTGTTGTACACTGTCAGTGTTGTACACTGTCAGTGTTGTACACTGTTAGTGTTGTACACCGTCAGTGTTGTACACCGTCAGTGTTGTACACTGTCAGTGTTGTACACTGTCAGTGTTGTACACTGTCAGTGTTGTACACTGTCAGTGTTGTACACTGTTAGTGTTGTACACTGTCAGTGTTGTACACTGTCAGTGTTGTACACTGTCAGTGTTGTACACTGTCAGTGTTGTACACTGTTAGTGTTGTACACTGTTAGTGTTGTACACTGTCAGTGTTGTACACTGTCAGTGTTGTACACTGTCAGTGTTGTACACTGTTAGTGTTGTACACTGTCAGTGTTGTACACTGTTAGTGTTGTACACTGTCAGTGTTGTACACTGTTAGTGTTGTACACTGTTAGTGTTGTACACTGTCAGTGTTGTACACTGTCAGTGTTGTACACTGTCAGTGTTGTACACTGTCAGTGTTGTACACTGTCAGTGTTGTACACTGTCAGTGTTGTACACTGTCACTGTTGTACACTGTCACTGTTGTACACTGTCACTGTTGTACACTGTCACTGTTGTACACTGTCAGTGTTGTACACTGTCACTGTTGTACACTGTCACTGTTGTACACTGTCACTGTTGTACACTGTTAGTGTTGTACACTGTCACTGTTGTACACTGTCACTGTTGTACACTGTCACTGTTGTACACTGTCAGTGTTGTACACTGTCACTGTTGTACACTGTCACTGTTGTACACTGTCACTGTTGTACACTGTCACTGTTGTACACTGTCACTGTTGTACACTGTCACTGTTGTACACTGTCACTGTTGTACACTGTCACTGTTGTACACTGTCAGTGTTGTACACTGTCACTGTTGTACACTGTCACTGTTGTACACTGTCACTGTTGTACACTGTTAGTGTTGTACACTGTCACTGTTGTACACTGTCACTGTTGTACACTGTCACTGTTGTACACTGTCAGTGTTGTACACTGTCAGTGTTGTACACTGTCAGTGTTGTACACTGTCAGTGTTGTACACTGTCAGTGTTGTACACTGTCACTGTTGTACACTGTCAGTGTTGTACACTGTCAGTGTTGTACACTGTCACTGTTGTACACTGTCACATGTTGTACACTGTCACTGTTGTACACTGTCACTGTTGTACACTGTCACTGTTGTACACTGTCAGTGTTGTACACTGTCACTGTTGTACACTGTCAGTGTTGTACACTGCGCGACTGCTTGACTGACTATCTGTCTGACTGTGTGACTGTCTGATTGACTGATTGACTATGTGGCTGACTGTGCGACTGTGGGACTGACTGTGTGAACTAACTGACTGTATGACTGACTGTGTGACTAAATGACTGACTGACTGAGGGACAATGTGACTGACTGACTGACTGTGGGGGTGACTATGTGACTGACTGTGTGACTGACTGTGTGACTAAATGACTGACTGACTGAGGGACAATGTGACTGACTGACTGACTGTGGGGCTGACTATGTGACTGACTGTGTGACTGACTGTATGACTGACTGTGTGACTGTGGGACTAAATGACTGACTGACTGAGGGACAATGTGACTGACTGACTGACTGTGGGGCTGACTATGTGACTGACTGTGTGACTGTGGGACTGACTATATGACTGACTATGTGATTGTGTGATTGATTGTCTTAATGTCTCACTGACTGTATGACTGTGACTAACTGAGTCACAGGACAGTCATCCAGTCACTGCTTCTCCAAACATGACAGAAAACGGTAACCTCCTCGTGGTTTCAAAATGGCCGCCTTTGTTTATTTTCAACCAAAATCTTATATTCCCCTTCCTCCCCACTCCCCTCTACCCAGTCTCCCATACCCATTCCGTTTCTCCTTCCCATTTCCCCATACCAATTCCCTTCCTCTTCCTCATTCTCTTTCTCCTCCCCATTCCCTTCCTCCTCCCCATTCCCTCCCGTCCTATGCACTGTGAAGCTTCACTAACTGGGACACCACTCCAGCAGCAAATATGATCTGATAACACGGAAACCTTGGCTTCAAGAACACGGAAACTTTGGCTTCAAGAACACTGAAACCTTGGCTTCAAGGACACTGAAACCTTGGCTTCAAGAACACTGAAACCTTGGCTTCAAGAACACTAAAACATTGGCTTCAAGAACACTGAAACCATGGCTTCAAGAACACTAAAACCTTGGCTTCAAGAACACGGAAACATTGGCGTCAAGAACACTGAAACCTTTGTGTCAAGAACACTGAAACCTTGGCTTCAAGAGCACTGACACCTTTTCTTCAAGAACACTGAAACCTTGGCTTCAAGAACACTGAAACCTTGGCTTCAAGAGCACTGAGACCTTTTCTTCAAGAACACTGAAACCTTGGCTTCAAGAGCACTGAGACCTTTTCTTCAAGAACACTGAAACCTTGGCTTCAAGAACACTGAAACCCTGGCTTCAAGAACACTGAAACCTTGGCTTCAAGAATACAGAAACCTTGGCTTCAAGAACACTGAAACCTTGGCTTCAAGAACACTGAAACCTTTGCTTCAAGAACAATGAAACCTTTGCTTCAAGAACACTGAAACCTTGGCTTCAAGTACACTGAAACCTTGGCTTCAAGAACACTGAAACCTTTGCTTCAAGAACAATGAAACCTTTGCTTCAAGAACACTGAAACCTTTGCTTCAAGAACACTGAAACCTTGGCTTCAAGTACACTGAAACCTTGGCTTCAAGAACACTGAAACCTTGGCTTCAAGAACACTGAAATCTTGGCTTTAAGAACACTGAATCCTTGGCTTCAAGAACACTGAAACCTATGCTTCAAGAACAAGGAAACCTCGGCACTCATCATGCCACCACCACCATGATGGCACTCATCATGCCACCACTACCACGATGGCACTCATTAGGCCACCACCACCATGATGGCACTCATCATGCCACCACCATCATGATGGCACTCATCATGCCACCACCACCATGATGGCACTCATCATGTTACCACCACCATGATGGCACTCATCATTCTACCACCACCATGATGGCACTCATGCTACCACCACCATGATGGCACTTATGCTACCACCACCATGATGGCACTCATCATGCCACCACCACCATGATGGCACTCATCATGCTACCACCACCATGATGGCACTCATCATGCTACCACCACCATGATGGCACTCATCATGCCACCACCACCATGATGGCACTCATCATGCTACCACCACCATGATGGCACTCATGCTACCACCACCATGATGGCACTCATCATGCTACCACCACCATGATGGCACTCATCATGCCACCACCACCATGATGGCACTCATCATGCCACCACCATCATGATGGCACTCATCATGCCACCACCATCATGATGGCACTCATCATGCCACCACCATCATGATGGCACTCATCATGCTACCACCACCATGATGGCACTCATCATGCCACCACCACCATGATGGCACTCATCATGCCACCACCATCATGATGGCACTCATCATGCCACCACCATCATGATGGCACTCATCATGCCACCACCACCATGATGGCACTCATCATGCTACCACCTTACAGTGCCACACGAGGTATTGATCTTGTCCTGCCCAGCACTCACTCTCTCTTCTTGTAGAGTCCTCACTCCTTCCCTCCTTCTCTCCTCTCCTTCCTTCTCATCCTCTCTCTCCTTCTTCTCTCCTTTTTTCACCTTTTCTTCCTCCTCCCCCCGTCTCCTCCCCCCCTTGCTCCTTCTTTCTTCCTTCCTCACTCTCTTCTTGTGTCTACTCTCTTCCCTTCTTTTACTCCTTCTTCATCTCTCACTTGCTCTCTGGTCTCTCCCATTTTCTTATTCCTCCCCTATCTTCCATTCTCTTCTTCCCCTTTCTCCCTTCATTTCTCTCTCAACCTTCTTATCCTTCCTTCTTTATCTCACTTCTAGCTATTTTTTTTCTTTTATCCAGAGTTTGGCTTTTCTCTCTTCCTTCCCTTTCTTCATTTCTTTGTCTTCCCGCCTTTCTCTCATGTCCATCCTTCTTTCTTATTCACCCTTTCTTCCAGTTCTCTAAGATTATATTCTTCCTGATTCGTCCCTTCTTGCATCTATTTATTCTTCTTCTTTCCTTCTTTCATCTATTTCTTCTTCTTTCATTTTCTCCCTTCCTTCTCTATCGTCTTCTACGCCCCATTTTTCATCTCTTGCAACCCCTTCTATCTCTCTCACTGTTTCCTCCATCTCTTCTCTTTCTCTCTCTCTCTCTCTCTCTTCTCTCTCTCTCTCTCTCTCTATTCGCTAAAAAAATCCTCTTGCCCATTTTTTCTCTGTTACTCTCTTCATTGTCTGTTCTACTTTCCTATAATTCTTCTGTTCTGTTAGCAATTATCACATTTGCAAGGCGTCAGCTCGATCCTCCGTCCCGCTAAGCCTCCCCACCACCCACCATTTCCCCGATCTGGCGGCCGTCAGGGTTGTTATTGTGGCAGCTGTTGCCATGGTTACCATAGATGCTCATTTGTCTTGCCGTGCGCATCTATGGCCTCTCTTGTTTTTCGCGGGAAATATTTGGCGCATTATTTTACGCTCCTTGTTTATTTCCGGTTAAAAAAAAAAAAACGCTAGTCTCGTCCTGGTATTACTGAGATAATAATATCCTGCGACTTTTATAAGTCTCGTTAATTTTGTTTTTATTTTAGCCATTAATTAAGTCTACGTTGTTCCGGCGTTGCTTCATACAACGTCGGTTGTGTTTTATTATTTGTTTATACGTGTGTGTGTTTATATATATATATAATATATATATATATATATATATATATATATATATATATATATATATATATATATAATATATATATATATATATATATCAATGCACCACGCAGAAACAAGTGGTTATATACCAAGAAAGATCGCAGTCAGCAGGATTCGAAACTACTACTGGGGACGGTCAAGATTCCCGGGCCGCGCTCTAGTCCACTCGGCTACACAAATGCCACATAAGCTGGGCAACCTGGTTCACAAGCCATGTTTCTTTCCCAGCCCGGGCACGTCAGTCAACCTCAAGAATGGATTCAAGTTATTTCAATCTCCTCCTGTATGTTCTGACAATGCATGCATCACTCTGTCCACTGGACCAACAATTCTCAAACACCAGGCACCCAGTGGAACTGAGTGTGTTTTCCCTGATGAGAGAACATGAGATACAAGTAATTCAAAATCCCTTATTTTGTGATTTCATTAATATATAGACTACTAGTGAAGGCTGGTACCCAAACAGGATGAGGTTGAAATTAGTCTCTGAGGCTTAATGACCACGTATGTTCTCGCATCAGGGAAAACACTCTCAGTTACACTGGGTGCCTGGTGTTTGAGAATTGTTGGTCCAGTGGATAGAGTGATGTGCACATTGTCTTGTTCTCACAGAGCTGGGCATGGTGACGCAGGATCGAACCCTGGCTAGCCGCAAAACAACCATGGGATAAGTTGAATGACAGCTCTAGGCCCTTCATGTTGCAATCAACACATAAGGAGCTTGCAATGCTGCAGAGAAAAGGAGGAATTCCAAGGAAGTATGTTGAGAGGAAGAGTCTTTGCTAGAGCAACGACTCTTCCTGTGTGTGTGTGTGTGTGTGTGTGTGTGTGTGTTGTGTGTGTGTGTGTGTGTGTGTGTGTGTGTGTGTGTGTGTGTGTGTGTACTCAGTTATTTGTACTCACCTATTTGTGGTTGCAGGGGTCGAATCATAGCTCCTGGTCCCGCCTCTTCACTGATCGCTACTAGGTCCTCTCTGTCCTTGCTCCATGAGTTTTATCATACCTCTTCTTAAAGCTATGTATGGATCCTGCCTCCACTACATCACTCTTCAGACTATTCCACTTCCTGACAACTCTCTGACTGAAGAAATACTTCCTAACATCCCTGTGACTCATCTGAATCTTCAGCTTCCATCTGTGACCCCTTGTTGCTGTGTCCCATCTCTGAGACATCCTGTCTCTATCCACCTTGTCGATTCCTCTCAGTATTTTATATGTTGTTATCATGTCCTCCCTGTCCCTCCTCTCCTTCAGTGTTGTCATGTTGATTTCCCTTAACCTCTCCTCGTAGAACATGCCCCTTAGCTCCTGGACTAGTATTGTTGCAAATCTTTGCACTTTCTCTAATTTCTTGTCGTGCTTGACCAGGTGTAATTATAGGCTTTTTCCTGCCCGCTCTCAGAACCTGCAGCACTGAGTTCCCTGAGGAAGAATGCTCTCTAATTGAACAAGTATTTTCTAAACTCCACTATCCTCGTCACTTCATTAGAGACTGCAGACGACGGGCATTAAACATCTTCAACACACTCAGAGAAGACACTGCCGAGAAGAGATACATAGTCCTCCCCACCAACTCCATTGCCAAACACGTTTCCAACATCTTTTCCAATACCTCATTCCAAGTATCTACCTCCACATCCACCACCATCATGGACATTACCAGTAATAGACAGGACAAGTTTCAATCTTCTGCAGGGGTATACATAATCCCAGTACGCAGGCAGATCTGACGATTCAAAGAATGCCTGTGTTCAATACCGAAATTCACACAACCATTTAATCAACTACAGAAACTCAAAACTTATCGCCTGAGAAGACAACACTCAATACCGAAGAATCCTGGAATCATCGCTTATCTGTATATCCGACAACTTCAACCAGAACAACGGCTTCTATAACATAGCTGAACCACTTGCCAAGAAACTTCTGCATCGTTATCCCACACAGAACATAAGATTAGAGGAACACTGCAGATTGTCTGCTCATAAACTTGTCCATTCTCTTTTTAAAGCTACCCAAGGTCCCCCTTAGACCTTCCATATACCACCCTATTTTCGAACATTGTTTCATGTGCAACATTCAAAATTTACTCAATTTAAATACTCAAAAACCTTTTTCAACAGGGAATAAAGCAATTTGGGGAAATTTTAAATTTAATATCAAAAATTTTTACCCCCATTATTTTATAATTATTTCATGCGTTCTATTTTATCCCTTTTTTTCCACCGGAAATTCGCTTTAATTGGGGTTTTTTAAAATAAACAATTATACGCTCCTTATTAAACAAATTATAATGTTTTAAATCACTTTGATCATTTCTCCATGGATCCCTTGTTCTTCCTTTCTTCTGTATAAATTTGCCATCACTGGCTCCTGTTATCATAATGTTGCCATCACTGGCTCCTCGTATATCACAATGTTGCCATCACTGGCTCCTCGTATATCACAATGTTGCCATCACTGGCTCCTCGTGTATCACAATGTTGCCATCACTGGCTCCTCGTGTATCACAATGTTGCCATCACTGGCTCCTCTGTATCAAATGTTCATCACTGGCTCCCGTAATCACAATTTTTGCCATCACTGGCTCTCGTATATCACAATGTTCCCATCATGGCTCCTGTTATCACAATGTTGCCATCACTGGCTCCTCGTATCACAATGTTGCCATCACGGCTCCTCTGTATCACAATGTTGCAATAAACTGGCTCCCCGTGTATCAAAATTTTGCCATCACTGGCTCCTCGTATATCACAATGTTGCCATCACTGGCTCCTTGTATATCACAATGTTGCCATCACTGGCTCCTCGTATATCACAATGTTGCCATCACTGGCTCCTCGATATCACAATGTTGCCATCACTGGCTCCCCGTGTATCACAATGTTGCCATCACTGGCTCCTCGGTATCACAATTTGCCATCACTGGCTCCTGTAATCACAATGTTGCCATCACGGGGCTCCTCTATATCACAATGTTGCCATCATGGCTCCTGTATAATCACAATGTTGCCATCACGGCACCTCGTGTATCACAATGTTGCCATCACTGGCTCCCTGGGTTATCACAATTTGCCATCACTGGCTCCTTTTATCACAATGTTGGCATCACTGGCTCCTCTATATCACAAGTTGCCATCACTGGTCCTCTTTATCACAATGTTTGCCATCACGGCCCTCTTTATCACAATTTGCCATCATTGGCTCCTCGTGTATCACAATGTTGCATCACTGGCTCCTCTTGTATACACAATTTTGCCATCATGGCTCCTCGTTTCAAAAAGTTCCCATCACTGGCCTCCTCGTTGATCAAAAAGTTGCCATCATGGCTCCTCGTAATCACAATGTTGCCATCAGGGCTCCTCGTAATCACAATGTTGAAATCACTGGCTCCTCGTTATCACAATGTTCCCAATCACTGGGCCCCATCGTTATCACAATGTTCCCATCACTGGCTCTCGTATATCACAAGTTGCCATCACTGGCTCCTATTATCACAATGTTGCATCACTGGCTCCTCGTATATCACAATGTTGCCATCACTGGCTCCTCGTATATCACAATGTTGCCATCACTGGCTCCTCGTATATCACAATGTTGCCATCACTGGCTCCTCGTATATCACAATGTTGCCATCACTGGCTCCTCGTATATCCAATGTTCCCATCACTGGCTCCCTTATCACAATGTTCCTCACTGGCCCCTTTGGGTACCACAATGTTGCCATCACTGGCTCCTGTGTATCACAATGTTGCATCACTGCTCTCGTTATCACAATGTTGCCTTTCACTGGCTCCTCGTGTATCACAATTTTTGCCATCACGGGCTCCTCTATATCAAAAATTGTTGCCATCACTGGCTCCTATACACAATGTTCCATCACTGGCCCCCCTTAAAATCACAATGTTGCCATCACTGGCTCCTCGTATATCACAATGTTGCCATCACTGGCTCCTCGTGTATCACAATGTTGCCATCACTGGCTCCTCGTATATCACAATGTTGCCATCACTGGCTCCTCTATATATCACAATGTTCATCACTGGCTCCCGTTATCACAATGTTGCCATCACTGGCTCCTCGTTATCACAATTTGCCATACTGGCTCCTCGTTATCACAATGTTGCCATAACTGGCTCCTCGATATCACAATGTTGCCATCACTGGCCCTCGAATCACAATGTTGCTATCACTGGCCTCGTGTCACAATGTTGCCATCACGGGCTCCTCGTGTATCACAATGTTGCATCACTGCTCCTCGTGTATCACAATGTTGCCATCACTGGCCCCCCGTATATCACAATGTTGCCATCACTGGCTCCTCGTATATCACAATGTTGCCATCACTGGCTCCTCTTAACCCACAATGTTGCCATCATGGCTCCTCTTATCACAATGTTGCCATCACTGGCCCTCGTTATCACAATGTTGCATCACGGGCCCTCTCGTATACCCACAATTTTTGCCATCACTGGCTCCTCGTATATCACAATTTTTGCCATCACTGGCTCCTCATAATCACAAGTTGCCATCACTGGCTCCTCGTGTATCACAATGTTCATCACTGGCCCTGTAATTCACAATGTTGCCATCACTGGCCTCTTTATCACAATGTTGCCATCACTGGCTCCTCGTATCACAATGTTGCCATCACTGGCTCCTCTATATCACAATGTTGCCATCACTGGCTCCTCGTGTATCACAATGTTGCCATCACTGGCTCCTCGTATGTCACAATGTTGCCATCACTGGCTCCTCGTGCATCACAATGTTGCCATCACTGGCTCCTCGTATATCACAATGTTGCCATCACTTGCTCCTTGTATATCACAATGTTGCCATCACTGGCTCCTCATGTATCACAATGTTGCCATCACTGGCCCCTTTGTATTCACAATGTTGCCATCACTGGCTCCCGTATATCACAATGTTCCCCATCATGGCTCCTCGTTATCAAAAATGTTGCATCACTCCCTTTTGTATATCACAATGTTGCCATCACTGGCTCCTCGTATTCACAATTTTTGCATCATTTGCTCCTGTATTATCACATGTTGCATCACTGGCTCCTCATATATCACAATGTTGCCATCACTGGCTCCTCGTGTATCACAATGTTGTCATCACTGGCCTGCGTATATCACAATGTTGCCATCACTGGCTCCTCGTATAAACAATGTTGCCATCACTGGCTCCTCGAAATTCACAAGTTGCCATCACTGGCTCTCTATTCACAATGTTGCCATCACTGGCTCCTCGTGTATCACAATGTTGCCATCACTGGCTCCTCGTATGTCACAATGTTGCCATCACTGGCTCCTCGTGCATCACAATGTTGCCATCACTGGCTCCTCGTATATCACAATGTTGCCATCACTGGCTCCTCGTATATCACAATGTTGCCATCACGGCTCCTCTTTTATCACAATGTTGCATCACTTGGCCCCTTTGTATCACAATGTTCCCATCACTGGCTCTCGTATCACAATGTTGCCATCACTGGCTCCTCGTATATCAAAATTTGTTGCCATCACTTGCTCCTGTATATCACAATGTTCCATCACTGGCTCCTCATTATCACAATGTTGCCATCATTTGGCCCCTTTCATATATCACAATGTTCCCTCACTGGCTCCCCGATATCAAAATGTTGCCATCACTCCCGGCTCCTTTCGGTTATATCACAATGTTGCCATCACTGGCCCTCGTTATCAAAATGTTGCCATCACGGCTCCTCGTTATCACAATGTTTCCATCACTGGCTCCTCATATATCACAATGTTCCCATCACTGGCCCCCCGAAATCACAATGTTGCCATCACTGGCCCCTTGATCAAAAATGTTGCCATCACTGGCTCCTCGTATATCACAATGTTGCCATCACTGGCTCCTCGTATATCACAATGTTGCCATCACTGGCTCCTCGTGTATCACAATGTTGCCATCACTGGCTCCTCATATATCACAATGTTGCCATCACTGGCTCCTTGGGTATCACAATGTTGCCATCACTGGCTCCTTGTGTATCACAATGTTGCCATCACTGGCTCCTCGTATATCACAATGTTGCCATCACTGGCTCCTCGTGTATCACAATGTTGCCATCACTGGCTCCTCGTATATCACAATGTTGCCATCACTGGCTCCTCGAGTATCACAATGTTGCCATCACTGGCTCCTCGTGTATCACAATGTTGCCATCACTGGCTCCTCATATATCACAATGTTACCATCACTGGCTCCTTGTGTATCACAATGTTGCCATCATTGGCTCCTCGTGTATCACAATGTTGCCATCACTGGCTCCTCGTGTATCACAGTGTTGCCATCACTGGCTCCTCATATATCACAATGTTGCCATCACTGGCTCCTCGTATATCACAATGTTGCCATCACAGGCTCGTCGTATATCACAATGTTGCCATCACTGGCTCCTCATATATCACAATGTTGCCATCACTGGCTCCTTGGGCTTCACAATGTTGCCATCACTGGCTCCTTGTGTATCACAATGTTGCCATCACTGGCTCCTCATATATCACAATGTTGCCATCACTGGCTCCTCGTGTATCACAATGTTGCCATCACTGGCTCCTCGTATATCACAATGTTGCCATCACTGGCTCCTCGAGTATCACAATGTTGCCATCACTGGCTCCTCGAGTATCACAATGTTGCCATCACTGGCTCCTCGTGTATCACAATGTTGCCATCACTGGCTCCTCATATGTCACAATGTTGCCATCACTGGCTCCTCGTATATCACAATGTTGCCATCACTGGCTCCTTGTGTATCACAAAGTTGCCATCACTGACTCCTCGTGTATCACAATGTTGCTATCACTGGCTCCTCGTGTATCACAGTGTTGCCATCACTGGCTCCTCATATATCACAGTGTTACCATCACTGGCTGCTCGTATATCACAGTGTTACCATCACTGGCTCCTCGTATATCACAATATTGCCATCACTGGCCCCTCGTATATCACAATGTTGCCATCACTGGCTCCTCATATATCACAGTGTTACCATCACTGGCTCCTCGTATATCACAGTGTTACCATCACTGGCTCCTTGTATATCACAGTGTTACCATCACTGGCTCCTCGTATATCACAATGTTGCCATCACTGGCTCCTCATGTATCACAGTGTTGCCATCACTGGCTCCTCGTATATCACAGTGTTACCATCACTGGCTCCTCATATATCACAGTGTTACCATCACTGGCTCCATGTGTATCACAGTATTCCCATCACTGGCTCCTCATATATCACAATTTTGCCATCACTGGCTCCTCGTGTATCACAGTGTTGCCATCACTGGCTCCTCATATATCACAGTGTTACCATCACTGGCTCCTCGTATATCACAGTGTTACCATCACTGGCTCCTCATATATCACAGTGTTACCATCACTGGCTCCTCATATATCACAATATTGCCATCACTGGCTCCTCGTATATCACAGTGTTGCCATCACTGGCTACTCGTATATCACAATGTTGCCATCACTGGCTCCTCGTATATCACAATGTTGCCATCACTGGCTCCGCATGTATCACAGTGTTACCATCACTGGCTCCTCGTATATCACAGTGTTACCTTCACTGGCTCCTCGTATATCACAGTGTTACCATCACTGGCTCCTCAATATATCACAGTTTTTCCCATCACGGCTCCTCGTGTATCACAGTGTTGCCATCACTGGCTCCTCATATATCACAGTGTTACCATCACTGGCTCCTCATATATCACAGTGTTACCATCACTGGCTCCTCGTATATCACAGTGTTACCATCACTGGCTCCTCGTATATCACAATGTTGCCATCACTGGCTCCTCGTATATCACAGTGTTGCCATCACTGGCTCCTCATATATCACAGTGTTGCCATTATTGGCTCCTCGTATATCACAGTGTTACCATCACTATCTCCTCGTATATCACAATGTTGCCATCACTGGCTCCTCATATATCACAGTGTTGCCATCACTGGCTCCTCGTATATCACAGTGTTGCCATCACTGGCTCCTCGTATATCACAGTGTTGCCATTATTGGCTCTTCGTATATCACAGTGTTACCATCACTATCTCCTCGTATATCACAATGTTGCCATCACTGGCTCCTCGTATATTACAGTGTTGCCATCACTGGCTCCTCGTATATCACAGTGTTGCCATCATTGGCTCCTCGCATATCACAGTGTTGCCATAAACTACTTCGACGCTGGTAAATAACATAGAAGAAGTCGACTTATTATGATAAATACTAACACAAACAGACAAGCTTTACCTCTGCAGTATAATTTAGAGTACACTGAGAGCTGGAGTGTAAAACTCCTTGCAGATAGCTTGAGTAGCCTAGACTGATATTATCTTGTTATGTACATGATCTATGTGTATGTATTTTGTATACACATGTGTGTACCTGCTGGCATGTGCGTGTTTGTTACGTTTTGAGCTCCCATCTGTGTGCGTGTGTGTTTATGTGGGTATATGACTCTAAGGGAGAATATGCACATGTAGGGGGAGTTGAAATTCTTGTGTGCACTCGTGCACGTGTGTGTGTGTGTGTGTGTGTGTGTGTGTGTGTGTGTGTGTGTGTGTGTGTGTGTGTGTGTGTGTGTTACTCACCTAATTGTACTCACCTAATTGTGGTTGCAGGGGTCGATACTCAGCTCCTGGCCCCGCCTCTTCACTGATCGCTACTGGGTCCTCTCTCTCTCTGCTTCCTGAGCTTTGTCATACCTCTTCTTAAAACTATGTATGGTTCCTGCCTCCACTACTTCACTTGCTAGGCTATTCCCCCTTGCTGACAACTCTATGACTGAAGAAATACTTCCTAACGTCCCCGTGACTCGTCTGAGTCTTCAGATTCCAGTTGTGGGCCCCTTGTCCCTGTTCCCTCTCTGGAACATCCTATCTCTGTCCACCTTGTCTATTCTCCGCAGTATCTTGTATGTCGTTATCATGTCTCCCCTGATCCTTCTGTCCTCCAGTGTCGTCAGTCCGATTTCCCTTAACCTTTCCTCGTACGATATTCCCTTGAGCTCTGGGACTAGCCTTTTTGCAAACCTTTGTACTTTCTCTAAATTCTTGACGTGCTTGACCAGGTGTGGGTTCCAGACTGGTGTGCATACTCCAGTATGGGCCTAACATACACAGTGTACAGTGTCTTGAACGATTCCTTATTAAGGTATTGGAACGCTATTCTCAGGTTTGCCAGGCGCCCGTATGCTGCAGCGGTTATTTGGTTGATGTGTGCCTCCGGTGATGTGCTCGGTGTTATGGTCACCCAAGGTCTTTCTCCCTGAGTGAGGTCTGTAGTCTTTTTCCACCTAGCCTATACTCTGTCTGCGGTCTTCTTTGCCCTCCCCCAAACTTCATGACTTTGCATTTGCTGGATTGAATTCGAGAAGCCAGTTGCTGGACCACATGTCCACCTGTCCAGGTCTCTTTGCAGTCCTGCCTCATCCTCGTCCGATTTAATTCTTCTCATCATTTCACGTCATCTGCGAACAGGGACACTTCAGAGTCTATTTTCCCTTTCCCTCATGTCGTTCACATATATCAAAAATAGCACTGGTCCTAGAACTGACCCCTGTGGGACTCCGCTCGTAACAGGCGCCCACTGTGATACCTCTTCACGTACCATGACTCGTTGCTGCCCCCCTGTCAGGTATTCCCTTATCCATTGCAGTGCCCTCCCTTTCACGTGCGCCTGATTTCCCCCAGCTTCTGCACTAATCTCTTGTGGGGAAACTGTGTCAAAGGCCTTCCCGCAGTCTAGGAAAACGCAATCTACCCACCCTCTCTCCCCGTGTCTTACTTCTGTTTTCCTTGTCATAAAACTCCAGGAGGTTTGTGATACAAGATTTGCCTTCCATGAACCCATGCTGGTTTTCATTTATAATTTTGTTCCTTTCCAGTGTTCGACACTCTTTCCCCCTGATAATCTTTTTCCATACTTTGCACACAATACATGTCAGAGACACAGGTCTGTAGTTTAGTGCCTCGTTTCTGTTTCCTTTCTTGAATATGGGGACTACATTAGCTGTCTTCCCTTTCTCAGGTAGTTGCCCAGTTTCAAGGGGTGTGTTGAAGATTGTGGTTAGAGGCACGCACAGCATCTCTGCTCCTTCTCTAAGGACCCATGGGGAGATGTTGCCGGTCCCATCGCCTTTGAGGTGTCAAGGTCACTTAAAGGTTCTTCACCCCCTCCTCAGTTGTTCGTATGTCATCCCCAAAACTTGTTGGTATATTCCCTCTTGATGTTCCCTTCTGGGGCTGTCTTCCCACAACCCTTCCTGTCTCTACTGTAAAAACTTCCTTAAATCTCCTGTTCAGCTCCTCACATACCTCCTGATCATTTTTTTGTGAGTTCTCACCTTCTGTCCTTAATCTGATCACCTGGTCTTTTACTGTTGTCTTCCTCCTGATGTGGCTATACAACAGTTTTCGGGTCAGTCTTGATTCTCGATGCTATGTCTTTTTCTACTGCCTGGGCCCCCCCCTTTCCCATGCTACTCTTCCCGGGCTCTGCGTGACTCCCTATTTTCGTGTGTTCTCGCCTCTTATTTTTTTCCCTTCTCATGCTTTTTGTTTTTTGCCCCCTTTACACCGTCGGGTAAACCAGGGGCCGTTCGGTCCCCCCGTTTTTACTGCACCCTTGGGAATAAACCTTTCCATCCCCTCCTTGCTTTTTGTTTTACATTTTCCCACATTCTTTACTGGTTTTCCTCCCAGTTCTCTTCCCACGGACCTCCCGCAGGAATTTTTTCAACCCTATGAGTCCCCCTTTTTATAGTCGGGCTTTTCCCATCCTCCTGTTATTCTCTCCACTTGCAGCCTATAGATTCAAACAAAGAACCACGTGGTCGCTACCCTGGGGGACTCTCAACTTGATGCTCAAATCTGAGTCCCCAGGGTGAACAAAAGGTCCAATTTTTGCGGGTTCATCCTCCCTCTCACTGGTAGTGTCCTTAACTTTTGGGTGCATGGGGTTTCCAGCACCCCATCCACTCCTGGCCCCAGTTTTTGGGGGGCCCCCAGTGGGTCCCGGTTTTTTTCCTCAACTCCCTGTGGTTGAAACCCCCCCTAACCACAACTTTGCTCGCTGGAGTGAGCTCTTCTTTCCACCCAGCAATGTTCCACCATTGCTCTGTTGCTCTCTTAATTCCCTCGGCCTCCTGCAATTTTGTGGGGGATTAACATCACTGCAATGACCCCTTTGTGTTCCCCAGACTGAAGGGACCGCTATGTAGTCCTTCCCCGTCTCATTATTCCCCTTTCCCTTTTTTCGAATTTCCATCTTTTTTTTTTAAGCAAGCAAAAAAAAACCCCCCTCCCCCCGCCCTTTATCTTTCCCATGATCTGGGATCCTGGTGGGGGATTGCTCGTTTTTGTCCCATGAGTTTTGTTTTGTAACGTTTTTTATGTCTTGGGGGCTCTCATTGTTCTTTTTTCCCTTCCCCATGTTTATTCTTAATCCATTCATTTGTGTACCCAAACCCTTTTAACTTCTGTTCAATACTGTAACTGGGGTGCGGGGGTGGAAACAGAGGGATCGGTGTGTGGGGTTGGGTTTGGATTGTTCAGTCCCTGGGGGTTCATGGTGGAGTCCTTCGCGGGTGTTTCTGGGGGGGGCGCTTGTCCTTCCATTTGATCCGGGATTATTTGTTTCTTTTTCTTTCCTCCATTTTCCCTTTTTTTTTTAACTCTTCTTTCATTGTCTTCCCTTTTCGTCCTGTTTTCTGTCTCGATCGAGGTACACACCCCGGGGAAATTCCTGCTTCCCCTCTCAGGCCGGTTCTCCTGCAGGACAGGGGTTGGGGTTGATTCTCCTTTGAAAATTCTTGAGAGGCCGATTCTTTTCTTTGGAACCACGAGATTCCCAAAAATTTGCCACCGGGGCAGTCCCCCTCCCCTATCACCTTCATGAATCTTCATCGTTTTTTTCTCCTCCTGCTTTTTTTCATCAAATTTCCCCTTTAGCTTCGTCTACCCCAAAAAAAAACAGGGGATTTTTCCCTTTCCACCCCCCACGTGACTCCCATTGCCCTCTGATTTTTTTTGTCCCCCCCTGGAGGGGTCCTTTCCCTTCAGCCCCTTCCCCTTTTATTCCCCCTATGCTTTTTGGGTTTTTCCTTCCTGCTCCCCTGCCCCTGGCCCCCACAGGTATCGGGAAAGGCCTTGCACTGTCCAGTTCCCTTCAATGCCCAACCTCTCTTTCTGTCCTATTGTGCTCCCTGTCTTTGTTTTGGCCCCATTGGGTTTGACGGACCTCTGCATACAGTTTATTTTCCTTCATCCTTCAACCTTTTTGTCTGTGTTTTATGTAGCCATTGCCGAGACTTCTGAAATATCTTTGTCTCGTGCTGTTTCAGAGTCTCAGTCCTTTTCTAATATCTCTATCTTGATTTCTGCTCTGTGGCCTGTTGCTTCCACCTTCGCATCTGCGCTAACCTCTCTTCCACTTCCCTTTTCCCGCCATCTATCCCTTTCCCCAGTCTTCCTCCCTTTTTTTTTAGCTCTACCTCCCATTCCTCCCTCCCAGATTGTCCTTGGAGCCCCCTTGTCCATCCTGGTTAGGGGGGGGGAAAAAGGTTAGGAAAGGGATGGATGGTTGTGGGGGAGGGGGGGGGGGAGGATGGTATTGGAGGGGGGAGAGATAGTTGGGGGAGGGGTTAGATGGTTTGAGGGAAGGGGATGGGGTGGGATGGGGGGGGGGAGGATTGGGGATTGGAGGGGGGAGGGAGTTGGGGGGTTAACGTTTGGGGAGGGGTTAGGGGGTTTGGGGGGGGGGTGTGTGTGTGTGTTGTGTCAAACCTCAGGGGCGTGACAACGCTCCTTCGTCACTAGTATGGACCTGTGGTTGCCCTGGTTATATTTTCGGACTGACCCTGGGGCCACATGTGCTATAAAACGACACTCCATACCAATTATGGACCCGCTCCCCCCGGGGGTTGCCAGATATGGCACCCCCAAAACCCGGGGGAAAAGATCGATCTCCTGACCCCCGGGAAAGAGGGGACCACCCTACGTGTGGGCCTCAACCGTTGACCAGGTGTTATAACCCGGGTTTTTGGTGGGTAAAAAATTTTTAACCCCCTTCAGAAGAGCGAAATATGTTCATGATTTTTTTTCTAACAAACCATTTGTATTCTTCAAAAAATCACTGAAACAGTATCGACCGGATTAATGACTTTAAGTTTAGACCCGGTCAACTTAAACTCAAAAGAGGGAAAATTTATGGGAAACATAACATAATTTAACTGAATTAAAAAAGTCTTACAAAGGGGGGTTTTTCCTTATAATATTCGAGGGTGTAAACTAAAATAAAGAATACATATCATGAAAATCAGTAAGAACTTTGTGACCCCCACACCCGGATGATTAAAAAGTACGGCAATGGGGGTAAGGAGGGAAAATTTTCTCCTGGGTCGAGGCTGACTGTGAGGAAACAGTTTTCTTTAATGAGGACACATTAATACGTAAACCCTTGTTGTTCGCAATATACATCAGCGATGAGGGAATAGCTAGCTACATAAGTAACTAAAATAGGCCGCTAAGTAATTCCTAATGGCTATTAATTTCAGATGGCTACAGTATGACCTGGACAGGTTGTTGTTGTGGTCGTAGAAGTGACAGATACAGATCAGTGTAGACAAGTGTCAGGTTTAATCTTAAGAAAAGTAAATAACTACGGCACTTATAAGCTGAACAATGTAGATCTTAGTCAAAGTGAATGTGAAAAAGATCTAGGAATTCTGGTTAAGAGAAATTTATAGCCAAGACAACAGTGCATAAACGTTCGCAATAAAACTAACAGAAGTCTTAACCTCATATCAAAAATTATCACTAACAGAAGTCGTAGACTTACATTTGCTTAGACATCATTTATATTATGCTGCTCAGTTCTGGTCTCCATATTACAAGATGGACATAAATGCCCTGAAAATATACAGAGAAGAATGACGATATTGATGTCATGTATTAGCAGCCTTTCTTACGAAGATTGACCGAAGGCTCTCAACTTGTTCTCTGGAAAAACTTAGGAGAAAGATCACTGAAGTGTACAAATGGGAAACAAGAATAAACAAAGGGGATCTAAACAGAGTGTTCACAAAACAATAACAATGAATTCAAGTTGGAGAAATTTAGACCCAGAAAGGATTCTGGGAAGTACTGGTTTGGCAGCAGAGTTGTAGATAAGTGGAGCAAACTCCCAGGTAGCGTCAGTGAGGCAAGAACTTTGGGTAATTTTAGATATAGGTTGGACGGGTACACGAGTGGTTGTGGGTGGGTGTGTATTAGACCTGCCTAGCATGGGCCAGTAGGCCTACTGCAGTGTTCTATCGTTCTTATGTTCTCTGATCCTTTTCAGAGTATGTGCTGGTGACGGGGTTCATGCTCCCAAGAATTGCAACTGCCTCTTCCCTTTCCTCGAATTGAACCACTTTACCTCCCATTACCAAGGCGCTACATGGCCATTACGGCTTTAGCTCTCACTCGTCATGACGATGGCAGTCAAGTATCCTCGAGAGCGACCTTCAAGTGCTTGCCAGAATTGTTTTCCCTTCCTTCCTTCTGTAAAATTTTTTTTTTATATAAAAATGTGACCAGTTATTGAGATGTTATCACGGATGGTGTTATTAATAACATAATATACAAATTTATTAGTGGGATGTTATCACGGTTGGAATTCACAAGAATGGACTGAGGATTTGTGGTTCTTATTGGTAGTATCAGAGTGGTGATGTTGTCAGTGGTAGTAATGTTATTAGCGGTGATATTGTCAGTGGTGGTTGCGGAGTCAGTGGCACTCTGTACACAGACTTGTGTCAGGTGCCGTGGCACCATTCACAAAAGTTTATTAAGTTACAGACAGCGAAAGAGTCCGTTAGTGTGTGTGTGTGTGTGTGTGTGTGTGTGTGTGTGTGTGTGTGTGTGCGTGTCAGCATGTGTTGGTGGCCACACACGGTCTTGCTGTGTCGCAACGCAACTTACGGTAGGTGTGGCCAACACACCCGCTGCTTTGAGAGAATTTCGCATCTTTCATCAGGTTTTCGTTTTGGAAGTGAGACGTGGTGGCGATTTCTTGCCAGTCTGGGTCAAGAACAGAGGATGGAGTGGAAGTGGCTTGAGCATACAGCATAGTCCATTGTCCAGGAGTGCTTTCTGATGCGTTAGTGTCACAGGATCTGCTTAAGAACTATTTAGAGGCTGAAGTCAGGAACGTCAATAGGAAATTCGTTGTTCCTGGTCACTGGGGTCGGAGTTTGTGTTCTTAGAGCTGTAGTGTAACCTGATTATGCCAGGCGGACGCCTCCACAGAGGCTCGGTCGCTCGCCTTCCTTCGCCATGCCAACGACGCCCTTATGTCCTTATGATAATAAGACGCGGGTGGCCTCTGCTCCTGCCTGAAGGATTGTGGAAAAGTTCAGTGGGTTTACACGCTAACTGCTGGTGGCCATCTCGGCGATTGGACCAGAACAGAGAGCGGTGAGACCTCCTAGAAATCACGTTAAAGAAGTCGAGGATGAGCGGCGGCCGATCGGTGACCGGCCATTGGTCGCCCCGAGGCCCTCGGCCTAACTGACCAATAGGAACGAGGCTTCAAGTTCTTGGCAGAAGAGGATGTAAGGGGCGGGTCAGGCGTCCCCGGAGACTCGCCTGGTCTTACAATCAGCGATATGGCTCCCTAATCTAATCGACCGCCTCATAATAACCACTCCAATCTCTATAAGTGCATACACTCATGAAAATAATATGGGAGAATTAAAAAACAAGAAGTGATTACTGCTGGAGAATTGAATTAGCGCGTGTATAAGAGGGCATGCGGAGGGAAGGAGGCGCCATTCCTGCAGGATACCTTCTGGAGGAGACATCCTGGACACCAGCAGGAGCTGGGCGCTCGTGGCTCGACCCTTCAAGTGCCAGGCACCTTCACACTCACAGTGCCATCACCCTCCCCCCTATCTCTACCCCCTCCACCCACACTTGGCCCACTAACGCCTCGCTCCTGCCTCCCCCATCCACCTCAGTCATAAGTGGCCCTCAGAAATTACAAGTGTCATTCAGGAAGCACTCGCCCATCTCGTGTTGTTGAAGGATATTGACAGTGAATTACAGTGATTTCCCAGGCGGGCCACAAGTGATAACTAATAACTAATGGGCAAGTGATTAATGGTGCCAGAAAACACGTAACAGCTTCTAAATGACAAATTAGTTATAGTTGATACAAACTTAAAGGAGTGATGAACAAAAGTGATGTGCAGTGTGAGTGATGACAGTAAAGTTTAGTACACACATGCTGGATGTAAACAAGATCAATGGAAAATAATCCTTTCGTAGAGGCACGACTCATTCACTGTACAGCAGAGTGTAGTGTTGATGGTGATGATGCACGACCCTGTTACTGTACAGCAGAGTGTAGTGTTGATGGTGATGATGCACGACCCTGTTACTGTACAGCAGAGTGTAGTGTTGATGGTGATGATGCACGACCCTGTCACTGTACAGCAGAGTGTAGTGTTGATGGTGATGATGCACGGCCCTGTCACTGTACAGCAGAGTGTAGTGTTGATGGTGATGACACACGACCCAGTTACTGTACAGCAGAGTGTAGTGTTGATGGTGATGATGCACGACCCTGTCACTGTACAGCAGAGTGTAGTGTTGATGGTGATGACACACGACCCTGTCACTGTACAGCAGAGTGTAGTGTTGATGGTGATGATGCACGACCCTGTCACTGTACAGCTGAGTGTAGTGTTGATAGTGGTGACACACGACCCTGTCACTGTACAGAAGAGTGTAGTGATGATGGTGATGATGCACGACCCTGTTACTGTACAACAGAATATAGTGTTGATGGTGATGACACACGACCCTGTTACTGTACAGCAGAGTGTAGTGTTGATGGTGACGATGCACGACCCTGTCATTGTACAGCGGAGTGTAGTGTTGATGGTGATGATGCACGGCCCTGTCACTGTACAGCAGAGTGTAGTGTTGATGGTGATGACGCACGACCCTGTTACTGTACAGCAGAGTGTAGTTTTGATGGTGATGATGCACGACCCTGTTACTGTACAGCAGAGTGTAGTGTTGATGGTGATGACGCACGACCCTGTCACTGTACAACAGAATATAGTGTTGATGGTGATGACACACGACCCTGTTACTGTACAGCGGAGTGTAGTGTTGATGGTGATGACGCACGACCCTGTCACTGTACAGCAAAGTGTAGTGTTGATGGTGATGACACACGACCCTGTCACTGTACAACATAATATAGTGTTGATGGTGATGACACACGACCCTGTCACTGTACAGCAGAGTGTAGTGTTGATGGTGATGACGCACGACCCTGTCACTGTACAACAGAATATAGTGTTGATGGTGATGATGCACGACCCTGTCACTGTACAGCAGAGTGTAGTGTTGATGGTGATGACACATGACCCTGTTACTGTACAGCAGAGTGTAGTGTTGATGGTGATGATGCACGACCCTGTCACTGTACAGCAGAGTGTAGTGATGATGGTGATGACGCACGACCCTGTCACTGTACAGCAGAGTGTAGTGTTGATGGTGATGACACACGACCCTGTTACTGTACAGCAGAGTGTAGTGTTGATGGTGATGATGCATGACCCTGTCACTGTACAGCAGAGTGTAGTGTTGATGGTGATGACACACGACCCTGTCACTGTACAGCAGAGTGTAGTGTTGATGGTGATGAGCACGACCCTGTCACTGTACAAGCAAGTGTAGTGTTGATGGTGATGACACACGACCCTGTCACTGTACAGCAGAGTGTAGTGTTGATGGTGATGATCGCACGACCCTGTCACTGTACATAGAAGTGTAGTGTTGATGGTGCTGAGCACGACTCTTTCACTGTACAACAGATTAGTGTTGATGGTGAGGACAAGACCCTGTGTCTAGTACAGCAAGTGTAGTGTTGTGATGATCCACTCACACACAGTGTATTGATGGTGATAACAGACCGTCTTACCCAGAGTGGAGGATGGTCACACTTTCGAAGGATTCATTAGATGCCACACTGTCAGCAAGGTCACTTTGATGTGACTGTGAGACTTACTTGCAGAGTGGACTTACTTACACGCAGACTGTGGTAAACAATCGACACCAGTGTGTGGTGATAAACAACCTGAACACAAGTGTTGTTGGTGTAAACAACTGTCACACCAGTGTGGTGGTGTACAACAATCGACACCAAGTGTGTGTGTGTGTGAACAACTTCACTGACACAGATTGGTGTATTAGGACATACACCCAGTGTTGCGTGTAAATGAATGTACACACACAGTGTTGTGGTGTAAACGACCGACACAGTGTGTGGTCTGTAAACAACTGTAGACACCCAGTGTGTGGTGATAAATACAACATGAAACAACCCAGTGTGTGGTGTAAACAACTGAACAGTGTGGTGCAAACAACTGACACCCAGTGTGTGTGGTGTAAACAATCGCACCAGTGTGTGGGTAAACAACTGACGCACATGTGTGTGTAAATCAACTGACACCAGTGTGTGGTGTAAACACTGACACACCATGTGGTGAACACTGACACAGGTGGGAAACAACTGACACCCAGTGTGTGGTGTAAACAACTGATACAATGTGTGGTGTAAACAACTGACACAATGTGTGGTGTAAACAACTGACACCCAGTGTGTGGTGTAAACAACTTACACACAATGTGTGGTATAAACAACTGACATCCAGTGTGTGGTGTAAACAACTGACACTGTGTGTGGTGTAAACAACTGACACACAGTGTGTGGTGTAAACAACTTACACACAGTGTGTGGTGTAAACAACTGACACACAGTGTGTGGTGTAAACAACTGACACACAGTGCGTGATGTAAACAACTGACACACAGTGTGTGGTGTAAACAACTGACACACAGTGTGTGGTGTAAACAACTGACACAATGTGTGGTGTAAACAACTGACACACAGTGTGTGTGGTGTAAACAACTGACACACAGTGTGTGGTGTAAACAACTGACACAGCGTGTGTGGTGTAAACAACTGACACACAGTGCGTGGTGTAAACAACTGACACACAGTGCGTGGTGTAAACAACTGACACACAGTGTGTGGTGTAAACAACTGACACAATGTGTAGTGTAAACAACTGACACAATGTGTGGTGTAAACAACTGACACAATGTGTGGTGTAAACAACTGACACAATGTGTGGTGTAAACAACTGACACACAGTGTGTGGTGTAAACAACTGACACAGTGTGTGGTGTAAACAACTGACACATAGTGTGTGGTGTAAACAACTGACACACAGTGTGTGGGGTAAACAACTGACACACAGTGTGTGGTGTAAACAACTGACACAATGTGTGGTATAAACAACTGACACAATGTGTTGTGTAAACAACTGACACAATGTGTGGTATAAACAACTGACACAATGTGTTGTGTAAACAACTGACACAGTGTGTGGTGTAAACAACTGACACAGTGTGTGGTGTAAACAACTGACACACAGTGTGTGGTGTAAACAACTGACACACAGTGTGTGGTGTGAACAACTGACACACAGTGTGTGGTGTAAACAACTGACACACTGTGCGTGATGTAAACAACTGACACAGAGTGTGTGGTGTAAACAGCTGGCACACAGTGTGTGGTGTAAACAACTGACACAATGTGTGGTGTAAACAACTGACACAATGTGTGGTGTAAACAACTGACACACAGTGTGTGTGGTGTAAACAACTGACACACAGTGTGTAGTGTAAAACAACTGACACAGTGTGTGGTGTAAACAACTGACACACAGTGTGTGGTGTAAACAACTGACACAGTGTGTGGTGTGAACAACTGACACACAGTGTGTGGTGTAAACAACTGACAGTGTGTGGTGTAAACAACTGACACACAGTGTGTGGTGTAAACAACTGACACAGTGTGTGGTGTAAACAACTGACACACAGTGTGTGGTGTAAACAACTGACACAGTGTGTGGTGTAAACAACTGACACAGTGTGTGGTGTAAACAACTGACACACAGTGTGTGGTGTAAACAACTGACACAGTGTGTGGTGTAAACAACTGACACAGTGTGTGGTGTAAACAACTGACACACAGTGTGCGGTGTAAACAACTGACACACAATGCGTGGTGTAAACAACTGACACACAGTGCGTGGTGTAAACAACTGACACACAGTGCGTGGTGTAAACAACTGACACACAGTGCGTGGTGTAAACAACTGACACACAGTGCGTGGTGTAAACAACTGACACACAGTGCGTGGTGTAAACAACTGACACACAGTGTGTGGTGTAAACAACTGACACACAGTACGTGATGTAAACAACTGACACACAGTGTGTGGTGTAAACAACTGACACACAGTACGTGATGTAAACAACTGACACACAGTACGTGATGTAAACAACTGACACACAGTGTGTGGTGTAAACAACTGACACACAGTACGTGATGTAAACAACTGACACACAGTACGTGATGTAAACAACTGACACACAGTGTGTGTGGTGTGAACAACTGACACACAGTGTGTGGTGTAAACAACTGACACACAGTACGTGATGTAAACAACTGACACACAGTGTGTGGTGTAAACAACTGACACACAGTACGTGGTGTAAACAACTGACACACAGTGTGTGGTGTAAACAACTGACACACAGTGTGTGGTGTAAACAACTTGTGTGGTGTGGAGGGCATCACGCTAACAAATCACCTAGAAACATAGAATCTAGGAGTGTTCACTTAGATAATGTATGAGTGTGCTAAAGGACTCAGTCTTCGTGGACATGAATCATCTAGAATCTAGATGAACTATAGAGGTTGACTGAGAGGTGGCGATGACTTTCTAGAGATAAGATGGTGTCCTAGACGGCTTCTAGATTGTCAAGAGTAGG
Organism: Cherax quadricarinatus; assembly: GCF_026875155.1. NCBI lineage: Eukaryota > Metazoa > Arthropoda > Malacostraca > Decapoda > Parastacidae > Cherax > Cherax quadricarinatus. Next base: position 10,151,453 of record NC_069401.1, read on the forward strand.
TTACTAGAGTAGTGATAGGCAGCTATAGTCATAAGTATTAAGAGTGATAAGGACTTTCTAGAGGGGTCTCTAGAGTGGAAGTTGTGAGTCCCTAGATTATCATCTACAATAATAAAGTCCTAAAGTACTTGTAGAGTAACAGAGTGCATACAGAGCTTCTAGTTTCTAGAGTGATGGTGGGTTCCAAGAGTAATGGTGGGCTCCTAGAGTGAAGGTGGGCTCCTAGAGTGATGGTGGGTTCCTAGAGTGATGGTGGGTTCCTAGAGTGATGGTGGGCTCCTAGAGTGATGGTGGGTTCCTAGAGTGATGGTGGGTTCCTAGAGTGATGGTGGGTTCCTAGAGTGATGGTAGGTTTCTAGAGTGATGGTGAATTCCTAGAGTGATGGTGGGTTCCTAGAGTGATGGTGGGTTCCTAGAGTGATGGTGGATTCCTAGAGTGATGGTGGGTTCCTAGAGTGATGGTAGGTTTCTAGAGTGATGGCAGAGGGTTTCTAGAGTGATGGTGGTGAGTTTCTAGAATGAAGGATTCCTTAAGGAGACTTCGGTTTCTGGGGGGTAACCTCCCCCCCCGTTGCAAGGTCCCAGACCAGGCCTCACGGTGGATCAGGGCCTGATCAACCAGGGTGTTACTGCTGGCCGCATGTAGTCCAACCTACGAACCACAGCTCGGCTGATTGGAACTGATTTGGGGAATATCTCCAGTCCCTTCATAAAGAACACCGGGGGTTTGTTTGGGATTGCCCTTATGCGTGAAGGAAGGGTGTTGAAGAGTCGGGGACCTCTAACACTGAACGAGTTTTCTCTCAGTGTACTCGACACGGCTCTTCTTCTTAGTGGAAGTACTCTTAGTGGTATTACTCTTCCAAGCCTCTTGGTAAAGTGATTTTCGTGTGAAGATTTAGGACCAGTCTCCCCAAGATTTGTCAAAAGTCAATTATGATGTATCTTTCTCGCCTACATTCCAAGGAGTGCACTTGACGGGACTGCAAGCGTTCCCAGTGGTTCAGATGTTTGACTGAGTTACCTGAGTTGACCCACGGGGGTCAACGCCCCCGTGGCTCGGTCTGAGACCAGGCCTCATGGTGAATCAGGGTCTGATCAACCAGGCTGTTACTGCTGGCCGCACGCAAGCTGACGTACGAATCACAGCCAAGTTGGTCAGGTACTGACTTTAGGTGCCTGTCCAGTGCCTTCTTGAAGACAGCCAGGGGTCTATTGGTAATCCCCTTTATGTATGTTGGGAGGAAGTCGAACAGTCTTGGGCCCCTGACACTTACTGTGTTGTTTCTCAAAGTACTCGTGGCGCCCCTGCTTTTCATCGGGGGAATGTTGCATCTCCTGCCGAATCTTTTGCTTTCATAGGGAGTGATTTTCGAGTGCAGGTTTGGTACCAATCCCTCCAGGACCTTCCAAGTGTATATTATGTCTCTCGCCTGCGTTCCAGGGAATACAGGTCAAGGACCTTCAACCGTTCCCATTAATTTAGGTGCCTTATCGTACTTATGTGTGCTGTGAAAGTTCTTTGTACAGTCTCCAGGTTTGCAATGTCGCCAGCCTTGAAGGGGGCCGTTAGTGTACAGCAGTATTCCAGCCTAGAGAGCACATGCGATTTGAAGAGTGTCATCATGGGCTTGGCGTCCCTAGTTTTAAGGTTCTCATTATCCATCCTATCATTTTCCTAGCCGATGAGGTAGATACATTGTTGTGGTCTTTGAAGGGGAGATCCTCTAACATTATCACTCCCAGGTATTTCACATTTCTTTTTCGCTCTATTGTATGGTTAGAATTTTGTCGTATACCCTGATACGACAAGTTTTCCATATCTGAGTAGTGAAGTTTCTCCTGGTTGAACTTCGTATTGTTTTGAGTGACCCATTCGAAGATTTGGTTGATGTCCGCTTGGAGTCTCGCGGTGTTTTTGATGGAGGTCACTGCCATGATGATCCGGGTGTCATCCGCAGAGGAAGACACGGAGCTATGGCTTACATCTCTGTCTATGTCAGAAATGAGGATGAGGAACAGAATGGGAGCGAGTACTGTGCCTTGTGGAACAGAGCTTTTTACCGTAGCTGCCTGGGATTTTACTCTGTTTACTATTACTCTTTGTGTTCTATTTGTCAGAAAGTTACAGATCCATCTACCAACTTTTCCAGTTATTCTTTTATCACGCATTTTGTGTGCTATTACACCATGGTCACACTTGTCGAAAGCTTTTGAAAAGTCTGTGTATACTACATCTGTATTTTGTTTATCCTCTACAGCATCGAGGAGCTGGGACAGGCAGGAGCGACCTGCTCTAAACCCGTGTTGAACTGGGTTGTGTAATTGATGGGTATCTAGGTGGTTGGCGATCTTGTTTCTTAGAACTCTCTCAAAGATTTTTATGATATTGGATGTTAGTGCTATCGGTCTGTAGTTCTTTGCAATTGCTTTACTGCCACTTTTGTGGAGTGGGGCTATGTGTGTTGTTTTTAGTGAGTGTGGGATGACCCCTGTGTCCATGCTCCCTCTCCATAAAATGCTGAAGGCACGCAATAGGGGCTTCTTGCACTTCTTGATAAGTCTGGGCCTGGGGCAGAGTGCATGGGCATGTCATTTATTGCCTTTTTAAAATCTTGTGGAGTTATAATAATATCCGAGATTTTTGAGATGACCAAATTTTGGGTTTCGTTCATAAAGAATTCATTTGAATTGTCAATGCTTAGTCTTTAACATCTCGCTCATTTCTTGGCTGTCATCTGTGTATGTCTCATCCCGCCTAAGCTGGGGCCCAATACTGGATGCTGCTTTTTTCCTTAAATTTGGCGTAAGAGAAGAAGTGTTTTGGGATTTTTTTTCAATTTCTTTTATGGCTTTTAATTCTTCCTGAGACTCTTGTCTCATTGACCAGTACCTCCTTTCCTATTTCAGATATATTGACCCCACTCAGCAACTCTGTGACTCTTTGCCTTCATCTGTATAGGGAACATCTCTCTCTTTCTAGTTTACATCTCCTCTTTCTTTTTCTTAATGGAATGTGTCTTGAGCAGATCTCAAGAACCACAGAATTCATTTTTTCAAGGCAAATGTTTGGATCCGTGTTGTTTAGGATATCTTCCCAGCTTGTTTCATTTAGGGCATGGTTAACTTGGCCCCATCGTATGTTTTTGTTATTGAAATTAAATTATGTAAAGAGACCTTCATGACTGCTCACATTTTACTGGTCAGGAGCCCTGTGCATACATGTCTGTACCTCTATTATGTTGTGATCTGAGTGTATTGTCTTTGATACATTTATATTACGTATCAGATCGTCGTTGTTAGTGAAGATGAGGTCCAGTGTATTTTCTAGGCTTGTAGGCTCTACTGTTTGCTGGTTTAAGATGAATTTGTTGCAGAGATTTAATAGTTCGTGTGTGTGTGAATTTTCATGAGCTGCCTCCCGGGGTGATCTCTACTAAAACATTGTTTGCTATACTCCTCCATTTTAGGTGTCTCAAGTTAAACTCTCCTAGTAGTAAAATGTTTGGGGCAGGATTTGGGAGATTTTCCAGACAGTGGTCAATTTTCTCAAGCTGCTCCTGGAATTGCTGGGAAGTTGCGTCTGGAGACTTGTATACTACCACAATGACAAGGTTTTGGTTTTCGATCTTTACCGCCAAAACTTCAACTACATCATTTGAGGTGTTTAGCAGTTCTGTGCAAATGAGCGACTCTGTGACATACAGGCCAACCCTCCCTTGTTGCCTGTTTAGTCTGTCGCATCGGAATAGGTTATAACCAGGGATCCATATTTCGTTGCCATAATGATCCTTTATATAGGTCTCTGTGAATGCTGCAAACATTGCATTTGACTCCGTGAGCAGTCCCTTGATGTAAGGAATTTTGTTGTTTTTTGACGGCTTTAGACCCTGTATGTTTGCAAAGACAAATGTCGTATTGGTGGAATTTAGGGGGGTTTTATTTGCTGGCTCTAATATCTGTTGTTCTGGGGTAGAGGCCAATGTCCGTGCCTCTGCTCCAGAAGTGTTTTCAGGTGCTGTAGGATTATTGTCATTTCTTGCCAGACTTTTTTCCCACTTGGTCCTAAAAAATACTGTGTCCCTGGAGAGGTTGTGGCTCCCCCCAATTGTTTCCCATAGTCTGGCTGGTCTGTGTCTTCGTGTCCCCTTTAGATGATGTGTCTGGCAGTATGTGATAGTGGTGCAGTTTGTAGTGATGGTTATGAATCTCTAAAATTATGGTGGAGAGGTTTTTAGAGTGATGGTGGTGTGTTTCTAGAGTGTTGGTGGTTTTTCTAGAGTGAAGGTGGGGTTTCTAGAATGATGGTGGTGGGTTTCTAGATTGATAGTGGGGCTTCTAGTAATGGAGGGGTATCTAGAGTGGTGCTGGTGGGTTCCTATAATGGTTTGGCGAGTTTCTAGAGTGATGTTAGTGTGGTTTCCGGAGGTTAGGTTAGGTTTTTAGAGTGATGATTTGGTTTCTAAAGAGATGATTGAAGTTCTAGGTGATTATTAGGATTCTAGAGTGATGGTGGTGGGGTTTCAAGAGTGATGGTGTTGGCGTTTCAGAGAGTGTGGTGGTGGGTTTTCAAGAGTGATGATGGTGAGTTTCAAGAGTTGGACGGTGGGGGGTTTCCCCAAGAGTGATGGTGGTTGGGTTTCATGTATGTGATAGTGGTTTAAAGAGTGATATGGTGGGTTTTTAGTGATGGTTGTGAATTTCTAAGAATGGTGGGGTTTCTAGAGTTGAATGGTGGTTTCAAAGATGTGTTGGTGGTGGTTTCTAGAGTTGATGGGTGCGGGTTTCTAGAACGATGGTGGGGTTTCTAGAGTTATGTGGGGTTGCTAGATTGATGGTGGGGTATCTAGAGTTATGGTTGGTGGGTTTCTAGAGTGATGGGGTGGGTTTCTAGAGTTATGGTGGCGGGTTTTAGAATGATGGTGGTTGGTTTCTAGAGTATGGTTGAAGTTTCTAGAGTGATTTGGGTTCTAGAGTGATGTGGCTGTGGGTTTCAAGAGTGATGGTGGTGGGTTTCAGAGTGATGGTGGTGGGTTTTCAAGAGTGATGGTGGTGGGTTTCAAAAGTGATGGTTGTGGGTTTCAGAGTGATAGTGGTGGGTTTCAAGAGTGATGATGAGTGGTTTTCTAAGTGATGGTTGCGGGATTCTAGAGTGATGGTGGGGGTTTTCTAGAGTTATAATGGTGGGTTTTCAGAGTTATGGATGGTGGGGTTTCTAGAGTTGTATGTGGTGGGCATCTAGGTGATGGTGGGGTTTCTAGAGTATGGTGGTGGTTTCTAGATGATGGTGATGGGTCTCTGTAGGAGATGATTGGTGGGGTTTCTAGATTAAGATTTTGGTTTGGGCTTCTAGAGTGATTGAGTGTATGGTTTTCTATGATGGTGGTGGGTTTCTAGATTGTGGTAATGGGTTTCTAGAGTGATGGTGGGGTTTCTAGATGATGGTGGTGGGCTTAGAGTGATGGTGTGGGTTTCAGAGTTGATGTGGTGGTTCCAGAGTGATGGTGGTGGTTCCAGAGTGATGGTGGTGGGTTTCCAAGTGATGGTTTGGGTTCTCAGAGTAGATGATGGTGGGTTCAAGAGTAGTGGTGGTTTTAGTGATGGTTTGATCTTCAGAGTGATGGTGGGGGGTTTCTAGAGTGATGGTGGTGGTTTCAGAGTGATGGTGGTGGGTTTCTAGAGTGATGGTGGTGGGTTCTAAGAGTGATGGTGGTGGGTTTCTAGATTGATGGTGTGGGTTTCTAGTATGGAGGGTTCTAGAGTGTGGTGGGTTTCCAGGTGAATGGTGTGTGGGTTCTAGAGTGATGGTGGTGGTTTCCAGAGTGTGGTGTGGGTTTTAGAGTGATGGTTGTGGGTTCTAAGAGTGATGGTGGTTCAGAGTGTTTATCAGAGTGATGGTGGTGGGTTCCAGAGTGATGGTGGTGGTGTTACCAGAGTGATGGTGGTGGTTTCCAGAGTGATGGTGGTGGGTTTCAGAGTGATGGTGGTGGGTTTACCAGAGTGATGGTGGTGGGTTACCAGAGTGATGGTGGTGGGTTTCAGAGTGATGGTGGTGGGTTTACTAGAGTGATGGTGGTGGGTTCTAGAGTGATGGTGGTGGGTTACAAAAGTGATGGTGGTGGGTTTACCAGAGTGATGGTGGTGGGTTTCTAGAGTGATGGTGGTGGGTTCTAGAGTGATGGTGGGGGTTCCAGAGTGATGGTGGTGGTTACCTAGAGTGATGGTGGTGGTTACCAGAGTGATGGTGGTGGGTTACCAGAGTGATGGTGGTGGGTTACAGAGTGATGGTGGTGGGTTACCAGAGTGATGGTGGTGGGTTACCAGAGTGATGGTGGTGGGTTACCAGAGTGATGGTGGTGGGTTACCAGAGTGATGGTGGTGGGTTACCAGAGTGATGGTGGTGGGTTACCAGAGTGATGGTGGTGGGTTACCAGAGTGATGGTGGTGGGTTCCAGAGTGATGGTGGTGGGTTCAGAGTGATGGTGGTGGGTTACCAGAGTGATGGTGGTGGGTTTACCAGAGTGATGGTGGTGGTTTCTAGAGTGATGGTTGGGTTTCTAGAGTGATGGTGGTGTTTTCTAGAGTTTATGGTGGGTTTCTAGAGTGATGGTGGTGGGTTTACTAGAGTTATGGTGGTGGTTTACTAGAGTGATGGTGGGGTTTACTAGAGTGTATGGTGGTGGTTTACAGAGGATGGGTGGGTTTCTAGAGTGATGGTGGGATTTACCAGATGATGTGGTGGGTTTAGAGTAGAGTGTGGGTTCAGTGATGGTGGTGGGTTATCAGAGTGATGTGGTCATGAGGTGGGTTCAGAGTGATGGTGGTGGGTTCAGAGTGATGGTGGTGGGTTACCAGAGTGATGGTGTGGGTTACCAGAGTGATGGTGGTGGGTACCAGAGTGATAGGTGGTAGGGTTACCAGAGTGATGGTGGTGGGTTACCAAGTGATGGTGGTGTTATCCAGAGTGATGTGGGGGTATCCAGAAGTATTCTGTTAGGTGAGTTACCAAGTAATATGTTGGTTTACCAGTAGTGAGTGGTGGGTTATCATCAGAGTATTCAGTCAGGGATGTTTACATATGGTGTGGGTTACCAATGATGGTAGTGTATTATCCAGAGTAATGGTCGATGAGTACCAGATATTTAAGTAACTATAGTATGAGGTGGGTTCTCAAAGTAACTGTGTGAGTTACTATATCATGGTGGTACATCATGTGGTGGTACATGTATGAGTGTGAGTTACATAGTAATGTCATCATGGTTTAAACCATATATGGTAATATACCATCATGAGTACTTACCAAAGTAACCTATATCATGAGTAACTATCATCGATAGTAATATCATCATGAGTAACTATATCATGAGTAACTATCATCATAGTAACTATCTCATGGTTAACTATCATCATGGTTTATATTATGAGTAACTATCATATAGTAACTATTATCATAGAACTATCATCTGGTAATATCATCATAATACTATCATCATGAGTAACTATTCATCATGAGTAACTATCATCACAAGTAACTATCATCATGAGTAACTATCATCATAAGTAATATCATCAAAGTAACTATCAATCATGAGTAACTATCATCATAAGTAACTATCATCACAGTAACTATCTCATAGTAACTATCATCATAAGTAACTATCATCACAAGTAACTATCATCATGAGTAACTATCATCATAAGTAACTATCATCACAAGTATACTATTATCATGAGTAACTATCATCATAATAACTATCATCATAACTTCACATATAACTATCATCATAGTAACTATCATCATGAGTAACTATCATCATAAGTAACTATCATCATAAGTAACTATCATCATGAGTAACTATCATCATAAGTAACTATCATCATGAGTAACTATCATCACAAGTAACTATCATCATAAGTAACTATCATCACAAGTAACTATCATCATAAGTAACTATCATCATAAGTAACTATCATCATAAGTAACTATTATCATAAGTAACTATCATCATAAGTAACTATCATCACAAGTAACTATCATCATGAGTAACTATCATCATAAGTAACTATCATCACAAGTAACTATCATCATGAGTAACTATCATCATAAGTAACTATCATCACAAGTAACTATCATCATGAGTAACTATCATCATAAGTAACTATCATCACAAGTAACTATCATCATAAGTAACTATCATCATAAGTAACTATCATCACAAGTAACTATCATCATGAGTAACTATCATCATAAGTAACTATCATCACAAGTAACTATCATCATGAGTAACTATCATCATAAGTAACAAATCATCATCAAAGTAACTATCATCATGAGTAACTATCATCATAAGTAACTATCATCAAGTAACTATATCATGAGTAACTATCATCATAAGTAACTATCATCATAAGTAACTATCATCATAAGTAACTATCATCATAAAGTAACTATCATCATAAGTAACTATCATCATAAGTAACTATCATCATAAGTAACTATCATCATAAGTAACTATCATCATAAGTAACTATCATCATAAGTAACTATCATCATAAGTAACTATCATCATGAGTAACTATCATCATGAGTAACTATCATCATGAGTAACTATCATCATAAGTAACTATCATCATAAGTAACTATCATCATAAGTAACTATCATCATAAGTAACTATCATCATAAGTAACTATCATCATGAGTAACTATCATCATAAGTAACTATCATCACAAGTTATATAAATAATCATCATGAGTAACTATCATCATAAGTAACTATTCATCATAGTAACTATCATCATAAGTAACTATCATCATAAGTAACTATCATCATAAGTAACTATCATCATGAGTAACTATCATCATAAGTAACTATCATCATAAGTAACTATCATCATAAGTAACTATCATCACAAATAACTATCTGTCACTACAAGTAACTATCATCATAAGTAACTATCATCATAAGAAAACTATCATACAAGTAACTTCATCATAAGTAACTATCATCATAAGTAACTATCATCATAAGTAACTATCATCATAAGTAACTATCATCACAAGTAACTATCATCATAAGTAACTATCATCATAAGTAACTATCATCACAAGTAACTATCATCACAAGTAACTATCATCATAAGTAACTATCATCACAAGTAACTATCATCATAAGTAACTATCATCATAAGTAACTATCATCACAAGTAACTATCATCATAAGTAACTATCATCATAAGTAACTATCATCATAAGTAACTATCATCATAAGAAACTATCATCAAAGTAACTATCATCATAAGTAACTATCATCATAAGTAACTATCATCATAAGTAACTATCATCATAGTAACTATCATCATAAGTAACTATCATCATAAGTAACTATCATTCATAAGTAACTATCATCATAAGTAACTATCATCATAAGTAACTATCATCATAAGTAACTATCATCATAAGTAACTATTCATCATAAGTAACTATCATCATAAGTAACTATCATCATAAGTAACTATCATCATAAGTAACTATCATCAAAGTAACTACATCATAAGTAACTATCATCATAAGTAACTATCATCACAAGTAACTATCATCATAAGTAACTATCATCATAAGTAACTATCATCATAGTAACTATCATCATAAGTAACTATCATCATAAGTAACTATCATCATAAGTAACTATCATCATGAGTAACTATCATCATAAGTAACTATCATCATAAGTAACTATCATCATGAGTAACTATCATCAGTACTATCATCAAGTAACTATCATCATAAGTAACTATCATCATAAGTAACTATCATCATAAGTAACTATCATCATAAGTAACTATCATCATAAGTAACTATCATCATGAGTAACTATCATCATAAGTAACTATCATCATAAGTAACTATCATCATGAGTAACTATCATCACAAGTAACTATCATCATAAGTAACTATCATCATAAGTAACTATCATCATGAGTAACTATCATCACAAGTAACTATCATCATAAGTAACTATCATCATAAGTAACTATCATCATAAGTAACTATCATCATAAGTAACTCATACAATCATAAGTAACTATCATCAATAACTATCATGTACTACAATGTAACTACTCATAAGTAACTATCATCACAAGTAACTATCATCATAAGTAACTATCATCATAGTAACTATCATCATAAGTAACTATCATCATAAGTAACTATCATCATGAGTAACTATCATCATAATACTATATCATCATCAAGTAACTATCATCACAAGTAACTATCATCATAAGTAACTATCATCATAAGTAACTATCATCATGAGTAACTATCATCATAAGTAACTATCATCATAAAGTAAACTATCATCATGAGTAACTAAATCACAAGTAACTATCATCATAAGTAACTATCATCATAGTAACTATCATCACAAGTAACTATCATCATAAGTAACTATCATCATAAGTAACTATCATCATAAGTAACTATCATCATAAGTAATATCATCATAAGTAACTATCATCATAAGTAACTATCATCATGAGTAACATCTCCACACAATAACCTAAAACTCACATAAGTAACTATCATCAAGAAACTAGTCATACAATAAATAATCATCATAAGTAACTATCATCATAAGTAACTATCATCATAAGTAACTATCATCACATAAGTAACTTCATCAAAGTAACTATCTCACAAGTAACTATCATCATAAGTAACTATCATCATAAGTAACTATCATCATAAGTAACTATCATCATAAGTAATAAAAACTATCATCATAAGAACTATCATCATAAGTAACTATCATCATGAGTAACTATCATCATAAGTAACTATCATCATAAGTAACTATCATCACAGTAACTATCATCATAAGTAACTATCATCATAAAGTAACTATCATCATAAGTAACTATCATCATAAGTAACTATCATCATAGTAAACTATCATCATAAGTAACTATCATCATAAGTAACTTACTCACAAGTAACTATCATCACAAGTAATATCATCACAAGTAACTATCACAAGTAACTATCACATAGTAACATCACAAAGTAACTATCATCATAAGTAACTATCATCAGAGTAACTATCATCATAAATAACTATCATCACAATAACTGTACACATAACTATCATACAGTAACTATCATACACAAGTAACTATCATCATAAGTAACTATCATCATAAGTAACTATCATCATGAGTAACTATCATCATAAGTAACTTCATCATAAGTAACTATCATCAAGTAACTATCATCACAAGTAACTATCATCATAAGTAACTATCATCATAAGTAACTATCATCAGGTAACTATCATCATAAGTAACTATCATCATAAGTAACTATCATCATAAGTAACTATCATCATAAGTAACTATCATCATAAAGTAACTATCATCAAAGTAACTATCATCATGAGTAACTATCATCACAAGTAACTATCATCATAAGTAACTATCATCATAAGTAACTATCATCACAAGTAACTATCATCATAAGTAACTATCATCATAAGTAACTATCATCATGAGTAACTATCATCAAAGTAACTATCATCATAAGTAACTATCATCATGAGTAACTTCATCACAAGTACTATATAAAGTAACTATCATCATAAGTAACTATCATCATAGTAAACTATCATCATAAGTAACTATCATCATAAGTAACTATCATCACAAGTAACTATCATCATAAGTAACTATCATCAAAGTAACTATCATCATAAGTAACTTTTCATCATAAGTAACTATCATCATAGTAACTATCATCATAGTAACTATCATCAAAGTAACTATCATCATGAGTAACTATCATCATAAGTAACTATCATCATAAGTAACTATCATCATGAGTAACTATCATCATGAGTAACTATCATCATGAGTAACTATCATCATGAGTAACTATCATCATAAGTAACTATCATCATGAGTAACTATCATCATAAGTAACTATCATCATAAGTAACTATCATCACATATAACTATCATCACAAGTAACTATCATCACATATAACTATCATCACAAGTAACTATCACAAGTAACTATCATCATAAGTAACTATCATCACAAGTAACTATCATCATAAGTAACTTTCATCACAAGTAACTATCATCATAAGTAACATACAATACATCACAAGTAACTATCATCACAAGTAACTATCATCATAAGTAACTATCATCACAAGTAACTATCATCATAAGTAACTATCATCACAAGTAACTATCATCACAAGTAACTATCATCACAAGTAACTATCATCACAAGTAACTATTATCACAAGTAACTATCATCACAAGTAACTATCATCACAAGTAACTATCATCATAAGTAACTATCATCACAAGTAACTATCATCATAAGTAACTATCATCACAAGTAACTATCATCACAAGTAACTATCACATAGTAACTATCATCACAAGTAACTATCACAAGTAACTATCATCATAAGTAACTATCATCACAAGTAACTATCATCACAAGTAACTATCATCACAAGTAACTATCATCATGAGTAACTATCACAAGTAACTATCACTAGTAACTATCATCGCAAGTAACTATCTATCATCACATATAACTATCATCACAAGTAACTATCACAAGTAACTATCTATCATCACAATAAACTATCATCACAAGTAACTACACTACAATCTATCACAAGTAACTATCTGTCATCACAAATAACTATCTGTCATCACAAGTAACTATCACAAGTAACTATCATCACATATAACTATCTATCATCACATATGACTATCTATCATCACATATAACTATCTATCATCACATATAAACTTTTCTATCATCACATATAACTATCTATCATCACATATAACTATCTATCATCACATATAACTATCTATCATCACATATAACTATCTATCATCACATATAACTATCTATCATCACATATAACTATCTATCATCACATATAACTATCTATCATCACATATAACTATCTATCATCACATATAACTATCATCACAAGCAACTATATACCGTCAAATTATTTGAAAATAATTATTAAGATAATCTGCGAGGTTTGTCATAATCGTAATAATTGTGGAGTTGAAAGCCGATTATTTTATGACTCACTGTGATATTATTATTTTGATAATTATTATTATTTAGATTATTAGCGTGATAATTATAATTATTAAGGATTATCAGTGTGATAATACTCAGTCTAGTGAGAAATATCACTGATCACAGTTACCTTACTTTCCCCTCTGTTTCGCTCATGTTTCTCTTCTTCATACGTTTCTCTTATTTTGTTATTTATATAATATTATATATAATATATATATATATATATATATATATATATATAATATATATATATATAATATATATATATATATTATATCAATATATATATATATATATATATATATTAAACAACAGAAGATTAAAGATTTACACATAACCTCACACACAACCTTCACACAACCTCACACACAACTCACACACAACCTCACACACAACACCACACACAACCCACATCACAACCTACACTCAGTACCTCACACACAACCTCAGCACCAACCCAACATCAATCCTCACACACACCTCACACACAATCCTCACACACAACCTCACACTCAACCTACACACAACCTCACACACAACCTCACACACACACCTAACACACCTCACAAACCTCACACACAACCTCACACACAACCTCTTCCACACACCTCACACACAACCTCATCACACTAACCTCACACACAACCTCACACACAACCTCACACACAACCTCACACACAATCCTCACACACAAACCTCACACACTAACCTACACACAAACTCACACACAAACCTCACACACAACCTCACACACAACCTCACACACAACTCACACACAACCTCACACAACAACCTCACACACAACCTCACACACAACCTCACACACAACCTCACACACAACCTCACACACAACCTCACACACAACCTCACACACTAACCTCACACACAACCTCACACACAACCTCACACACAACCTCACACACAACCTCACACACAACCTCACACACAACCTCACACACAACCTCACACACAACCTCACACACAACCTACACAACCTCACACAACCTCAACACAACCTCACCACAACCTCACACACAACCTCACACACAACCTCACACACAACCTCCACACAACCTCACACACAACCTCACACACAACCTCACACACAACCTCACACACAACCTCACACACGACCTCACACACGACCTCACACAACCCAGCAGCTGAGAGTGGGAATGTAGTGAAGGTCTGATCAACTCACTTGTCACGCATTGTTTAAATTCCTCACAAATTCTCTTTATTATAAATGAATCAAATTTATATGACCGTGAACAAATATCCATATTAAAATTATTACTGTTGTATATTAAGTTTAATTTAGTTATATTTCTCTCAACCATAGACTTGTTTGATACAACTTTCTCAGTCTTTTGTAAATCGTGAATAAACAGAGCATTAGATTCTTGTCCACTTCTAATGTTATGTATATTTATGTTCTTGTAATTTTAGTTCAAGATTTTTCCCAGTTTGTCCATAATAAAGTTTATCACATTTTCCACAGGGAATCTTATAGACACAACCATCAGCAGTTTTGGGGGAATTCTTAATCAATTTTTTTTTTACTGTATCAAGATTTTGAAAAACAACTTTGATTGTAAAATTCTTCAGTAGAGAAGATATATCAAGAAGGTTTTTCATGGTAAGGAAGAACCAACATATTCTTGGTGAAATATGATTCTTTGCCCTTTTTCGAATTGTAAAATGTATTTCTCGTAATTTTAAAACATTTGTCAGTTAAATTTTGGGGGTATTTTAGATCATTCGTTATTTCATAAATCTTTAAAAAAAATTCATTTGTGAACTTTGGGCTACAAACATGCAAGAGCTTTTAAAAACACAGAAGAAAATACATAAAGTGATATCACCTGTTTACTGTAATCTAATTTCATATATATATATATATATATATATATATATATATATATATATATATATATAATATATATATATATATATATATATATATATATATATATATATATATATAAATAATATATATATATATATATATAATATATATATATATATATTATATATATATATATATATATATATATATATATATATATATATATAAATATATATATAAAAATATATATATATATATATATATATATATATATATATATAATATATATATATATATATATATATATATATATATATATATATATATTATTTTCTATATTCTTTGTTTATTTTATTTCAATGGAGGAAGACAGTGTTATTAATGATTCTCTATTGAAAACCCTAATACAAATATAACTGATCTCAAATAATGATAATAATGTGATATTCTGCTGCAGTTGTGTCGTCGTCTGGTGGTTCTATGTGAGTTTTCAGACTGTTGGAAATGCTCAAGTATTTTGGGTCAGCTTTGTATAAAATACTTCGTTTGTGTCAATTATTGCATTGTCAATCGTGTGCTTGTGTACTACACGAGGGTCGTGGGTCGTGGGTCGTGGGTCGTGGGTCGTGGGTCGTGGGTCGTGGGTCGTGGGTCGTGGGTCGTGGGTCGTGGGTCGAGGGTCGTGGGTCGTGGGTCGTGGGTCGTCACTAACACTGCGCGGAACGCGTTCACTACCGATCAAGACTATTTGAATAGATACAGTAGTGGTTATAGTGTCAGTGTATATACACTGAGATATTCATACACAACTTTGGGTATAAATACACTACGACATACACACCTCCGGTTTTATGTACACTGAGATATACACAACTTCGGGTGTATATACACTGAGATATACACCTCCTAGTGCTCGATACACTGAGATATACACCTCCTAGTGCTCGATACACTGAGATATACACACCTCTCGATGTACGTATGTAAACTCAGATATACACGCGCGTCACACTGCCGTGTATGTCTTGTGATGGTGATCATGTGTGTTTTTTCTGTGTGTGTACCTTAATTATTACGCTAATTACCCTACCACCTTAATTACCATCAAACTAATGAGTCCAACACATCTCCCCCTCCCCGCTCTCCTCTTCCTTACCTGCCCCCTCCCCTCCCCAAAATTCCCCCTCAAAAAAAAAAAAAAAACGCAATCAACAGTCTTGATCGATCTCGTCAGAACACGACTGTGCCGTTTGACCAGCGCCGGAACCCCGTTGAGAGCGTTCAACGGTACTGTTGCGGGAGAGCTTTGTCAAGTCGTGTTTCGTTCGGTGTAGAGCTTTGTCAAGTATATGTTGCTTTGTGGTGGTCGGGTGTTGGGGAGGGTGTTGGGGAGGGTGTTGGGGAGGGTGTTGGGGAGGGTGTTGGGAGGTGTTGGGAGGTGTTGGGGAGGGTGTTGGGGAGGGTGTTGGGGAGGGTGTTGGGAGGGTGTTGGGGAGGGTGTTGGGGAGGGTGTTGGGGAGAGTGTTGGGGAGGGTGTTGGGGAGGGTGTTGGGAGAGGTTGGGGAAGGGTGTTGGGCAGGGTATTGGGCAGGGTGTTGGTGGTTGGGCAGGTATGGAGGTGTTGTGGTCAGCTTGGGGCATGTTGGCCAGTAGCACTGCCATGCTGTTAGACCATACTAAGTGTGTCATGCCTGCCAGGACTGTGGACCAGCTTAGCGAGTGCCGGCACTTCGAGCCCCGCTCTAGCTGGCTCTCTGTTGGCACTCTTTGCTACGAAGCTGTTTAGTACTTACTACTATGACCTGGAGTTACTAAGAGTGCCACTGACCTTCGGACAGTTGTCAGCTGACGCTGCACAATTTAACCCGATAATCAGAAAATTAATTATTTAAAACAGCTGTGAACTCGCGCGCTTTGCCGTACAACACTGCACCCATGCTGCCCAGTGCTGCCCAGTGCTGCCCAGTGCTGCCCAGTGCTGCCCAGTGCTGCCCAGTGCTGCCCAGTGCTTGAGCCTGGTTTTCAAATGCCTCAAAAAATGATTCAGGCTCAGACTTAACAAGCGAGGTACTAACGGCACTGCTTTTTGCAAACTAGTCACAAACAGTCTGCTTAAACTGCCTCCTCTTCTTCTCTCTATCAAACCTCTCTCTAGGAAATACTCGCTGATTTGTGATTGTACCGAGACTGACTAGCTAACTCAAGCGCCGACAAAGCTGCCTCGTCCTGAGACAAACCGGTGCAACACCTGCTTCACGAGACTGGTGGAGATCGGCGATTAACAGCTCCTGTAGCGGGAGATACCTCGGTTTGGTGCACCATAGTTGCTTCAACCCTTAATTTGGTACGAATAATGTCACGAAGCTGCGCACCAGTGGGAGTTCGTTGATATTCTATGCCACTGGAACGAGCAATCGCCAGCAACGCTGTAGAGATAGTTTGGGCGTATTTAGGAGAGTATATTCAGACACCAGCCACCTCACCCGTGTTGGTGGCATAACCCACTGTAATACGCTGTTTGCAATGACTGCAACAAGCAGCAACAGCACAGTACAACTTGCAGGATACGCACACAGTAGCAAGACTGACAGCGATACCAAGACCAGCTCTAGCTCTAGCTCCAGCTACCAGACAGAGCTTCCCATATTACGAATACAGGTTATGAATGGCCTGCGACCTGGTCGTAGTGGGTTCTGGAACAAAACAAACTCAGCAGATAGACTATAAGTTGTATTTCTTTCACCAGATGTATACAGATATGTACACTTATGTGCACTATGTACAGAGATTGAATAGTAAATGTGCCACAGCATGGTGACAGAATGGCAAAAGCCAGAGAGAGAGAGAAAGCATTGTACTCAACCAGCAGGTAGGCAAGTCTGGCAAATGTTGACCACTAGTGAATCACATTGCCTCAGCATTTGGCGGGGTCGCCTGTGATTGGTCAATGAACCAATCACAGGGTTTAACGACGGGTACCCTAATAATTGTCAAAACCCTTAACACCCAGTTTGCTGGTTGGGAGGCAGCCTATACGGGAGTGTGTACATATGCCGAATAAATTGTAACGTAGTCGTTGCATGGCACATCCAAGTTAACGCAAGATAACACAAGCACTGTGCTTTATTTCCGTCGAGGTGGTCAGGTTATCTTCCTCCCAGGTACCTACTTACTTCTAGGTAAACACCCAGCTACCTACTTACTGTTAGGTGATCAGTGCCAGCAGGTGTATGGTGACTAACACCCAGGTACCTACTTACTGCTAGGTGAACAGTGCCAGCAGGTGTAAGGTGACTAACAAACAGGTACCTACTTACTGCTAGGTAAACAGTGCCAGCAGGTGTAAAGTGGCTAACACACAGATACCTGCTTACTGCTAGGTCATCAGTGCCAGCAGGTGTAAGGTGACTAACACCCAAGTACCTACTTACTGCTAGGTGAACAGTGCTAGCAGGTGTAAGGTGACTAACACCCAGATACCTACTTACTGCTAGGTGAACGCCCAAGGACCTACTTACCGCTAGGTCTATACCTCTGGCACTGAGTCAAGAATAACAGTGCCACTTGCAAAGCAATGCCAGAACCACGTACCTTCAAGAGCCTTGTTGCGGGAGAGTAGTGCCAAGAGGACGTCAGGTGGTGGGTCAGGTGCCACAGCGGGTGCCACGGGCCCCAGGTGAGGGCCAGGTTGGGTGACCACGGCACTCATGGCCTGGCGTAAGGGCCAGAGGTGCCTTGGCACTGGGAGGCTGGTGTCAGAGGGCAGGTGTGGTGGTGGTGACGGAGCCGTGGTGATACAATCTGTGACTATCCTGCCCACACCTGCTCTGCCCACACCTGCCTGCCCACACCTGCCTGCTTACACCTGTCTGCCCACACCTGCCTGCCCACACCTGCCTGTCTACACCTGCTGGACGCAGCACCTCCACAGTAGCTCCTGATGGCGGGGCGGGCGGCGGTACACCGGATGCTGCGGGCGGAGGTACACCGGGTGTTGGGGGCGGCGGTACACCGGGTGTTGTGGGCGGCGGTACACCAGGTGTTGTGGGCGGCGGTACACCAGGTGGGACACTGAACACCTGCCTGGGTAGGCCTAACACAGGAGGTTCTGCTCAGGATAAAAACTCTGGTGTCACACTGTGTACTGCCACCCCATCACTCTCAATTATGTGGTGGGCGGAGCCTGGGTGGCAGTGCCGCCCAGGTCTGGCCCCGCCCACTCCCGCCCAACACCCACTCACAGAGCCAACACGAGCGAGCCACCCAATCCCAGACCAACACTGGCACTGCTAGTATGGCGCAGGCGGCACTGCGGTGGTGGTGTGTGGTGGTGGTGTGTGGTGGTGGTGGTGGTGGTGTGTGGTGGTGGTGGTGGTGGTGTGTGGTGGTGGTGTGTTGTGGTGGTGGTGTGTGGTGGTGGTGGTGTGCGGTGGTGGAGGTAGTGGTGGTGGTGTGTGGTGGTGGTGGTTTGGTGATGGTGGTGTGAGGTGATGGTGGTGGTGTGTGCTGGTGGTGGTTGGTGGTGGTGGTGTGTGGTGGTTGTGGTGTGTGGTGATGGTGGTGTGTGGTGGTGGTGGTGTGTGGTGGTGGTGGTGTGTGGTGGTGGTGGTGGTGGTGTGTGGTGGTGGTGGGTTGTGGTGGTGTGAGGTGATGGTGGTGGTGTGTGGTGGTGGGTGTAGTGGTGGTGTTGGTTGGTGATAGTGGTGTGTGGTGATGGTGGTAGTGCTGGTAGTGCTGGTGGCGGTGGTAATGCTAGTGGTGGTAGTGTTGGTGGTGGCGGTGGTGGTGGTAGTGGAGGTGGTAGTGGTGGTGGCAGTGTGGTGGTGGTGTGGTGGTAGTGATGAGTGTGGTGGTGTTGGGGCAGTGGTGGTGGTAGTGTGGTGGTAGTGGTGGTGGTGTGGTGCGTGGTGATGGTGTGGGGTGGTGGTGGTGGTGGGTGGTGGTGGTGGTGGTGGTGGTGGTGGTGGGTTGGTTGGTGGTGGGTTGGTGGTAGTGATGATGGTGGTGATTGTGGTGGTATGTGTTGGTGGTTTGTTGGTGGTAGTGGTGTGTGGTTAGTGTGGTGGTGGTGTGTGGTGGTAGTGGTGTGGTAGTGGTGGTGGTAGTGGAGGTGGTGGTAGTTAGTGGTGGTGGTTGTGGTTGTGATGATGGTGGTGTGTTGGTGGTAGTGGTGGTGGTAGTGGTGGTGGTAGTGATGGTGGTGGTGATGGTTGGTGGTGTGGTGGTGGTGTGTGGTGGGGGTGTAGTGGTGGTGGTGGTTGATGGTGGGTGGTGGTGTTGGTGGTAGGTGGTAGTGATGGTGGTGTGGTGGTGGTGGTAGTGGTGGTTAGTGGTGTGGTAGGTGGTGGTGGTGTATGTGTGGTGGTGGTGGTGGGTGGTGGTGGTGTGGTGGTGGTGGTGGTGGTAGTGGTGGTAGTGTGATGGTGGGGTGGTGTTGGTAGTAGTGGTGGTGGTAGTGATGGTGGAAGTGGTGTATGGTGGTAGTGTGGTAGGTAGTGGTGGTGGTGGTGGTGATGTGTATGTGGTTGTGGTGGTGGTGGTAGCGGTGGTGGTGGTTGGTGTGTGTGTGGTGGATGGTGGTTGTTGGTGGTAGTGGTGGTGGTAGTGATGGTGGTAGTGGTGGGTGGTAGTGGTGGTTGGTAGTGGTGGTGGTGGTGGTGATGTGGTAGTGGTGTGGTGGGTGGTGGTGGTGGGTTGGTGGTGGTTGGTGGGTGGTGGTGGTGGTGGAGTGATGGTGGTGGAGGGGTGTGGTGGGGTGGTAGTGTGTGGTGGTGGGTTAGTGATGGTGGTTGTGGTGGTGGGTAGTGGTTGGTGGTTGAGGGGGGGGGGGTTGTTTGGTGGGTGGGTTAGTGGTAGTGGTGGTGTGGTGGTGGTAGTGGTGGGTGGTTAGTGGTTGGTGGTAGTGGTGGTGGGTAGTGGTGGTGGTAGTGGTGGTGGTAGTGGTGGTGGTGGGTGTGGTGGTAGTGGTGGTGGTGTGGTGGTATGGTGTGGTAGTGTGTGGTAGTTGGTGGTGGTGTAGTGGTTGGTGGTGTAGTGGTGGTGGTAGTGGTGGTGGTGATGGTAGTTGTGGTGGTAGTGTTGGGTGGTGTGGTGTTGGTTGTTGGTGGTAGTGTAGTGGTAGTGGTAGTGGTAGTGGTAGTGGTTAGTGGTAGTGGTAGTGGTGGTGGTAGTGGTAGTGGTGGTGGTTAGTGGTGGTGGTAGTGTAGTGGTGGTGGTAGTGGTGGTGGTAGTGGTGGTGGTAGTGGTGGTGGTAGTGGTAGTGGTAGTGGTAGTGGTGGTGGTAGTGGGGTGGTGGTAGTGGTGGTGGTAGTGTGTGGTGGTAGTGGTGGTGGTAGTGGTGGTGGTAGTGGTGGGTGGTTAGTGGTGGTGGTAGTGGTTAGTGGTAGTGGTAGTGGTGGTGGTAGTGGTGGTGGTGGTAGTGGGTGGTGGTAGTGGTGGTGGTAGTGGTGGTGGTAGTGGTGGTGGTAGTGGTGGTGGTAGTGGTGGTGGTAGTGGTGGTGGTAGTGGTGGTGGTGGTAGTGGTGGTGGTAGTGGTGGTGGTAGTGGTAGGGGAGTTGGGTGTGTGTGTGTTTCTTTATTCATGTGGTTACAGGGGTCGAGTTCCAGATCCTAGTCCTGCCTTTTGCCATTTGCCAGTTAATTTGCCACAGCCTCGAGGACCCTGTCATACCTACTCTCAAATTATTATTATTATTATAATCAAAAGGAAGCGCTAAGCCACAAGGGCTATACAGCACCTACTCTCAAAGCTATGTATGGAGTGTGTCTCCTCCACTTTCTGCTGGAGATCCTTCCTCTCGCTAGCCAGCCTGAGACTGAAGATTTCCTAGTCTCTCTATGATTCATCTGTGGCTTCAGCAAATCTGTGCCCTTGTGAGCTAGTTTCCTACCTCCCGAACATTCAAGCCCCGTCGACTATGTCAATTTTTCTAAGTATTTTGTATATTGTCATCATGACTTCCTTTATCTTGCGTCCTCCAGTGTGATTAACCTTTATCTCCTCTTAACTCACGTTCTTATCTCTGGAACAACTTTCATTCCATACTTCTGTACTTTTATTTTCCAGTCTCTTAACATACTGTATCAGGTGTGGGTTCCCAACTGGTGCTGTGTACTCCAGGACTGGCCAGACATCTGTTGTATAAAGTATCATTAATTAATTCATTCCCTGCAGAGGTTATTTAGTTAATTTGAGCCTCTGGTAACATACTCACCCATAGCTCTTTCTCATGGAATGGTGTCTACAACCTCTGTGTGTCCGGTCAAGCCCTAATTTTCATAACTTTACATCTGCTGTCAGAATACAGGTAACTCTTCTGACCACTCTTGTGTTTTGTCCAGATCCATCAATGCCAGAAACAGTGCTGGTCCTCAAGTAGATCCCTAAGGAACACTGATCGTTTCTCTCTCACATTCGACCTCTCTTCACTCACAAACACTCTTTGCTTCCTTTCACTAGGGTACTCTGAAATCCACAGTAGTAATTTCTATGTTATTCCTGCCTGTACCTCATTGTTCCCCAGTCTCTTGTGAACTACAGAAATACAAACATTCTTGCAGTCTAACAAAATGTTATCATCCATCCCTCTCTTGCTTTGTCATAGAACTCCAGCGGGTTGGTGAGGGAGGATTTGCCATCTCTGAACCCATGTTGGTTATTGTTTAAGAAAGAACCCTGTGAGTGCTCTACCACTCTCCTTCTGGCTATCTTTTTCATTAGCTTACAGCACGCAGGGCAGTGATGCTGGTCTGTCCCTCAGTGCTACCCGTCTCTCTCCTCTCTTAAATACTAGGACTACATTCTTTGTCTTCCAGACGTGTGTGTGTGTGTGTGTGTGTGTGTGTGTGTGTGTGTGTGTGTGTGTGTGTGTGTGTGTGTGTGTGTGTGTGTGTAGTGTTAGCTACAGTCGTGTTACTAGAAGTAACAATGAGTAACACTGCTCTCGGTGCATTTGTTTACCAGTGAATCCTGCATCAAGCCTACCAGCTTATTACAACCCAAGATTCCAAATGGCCTGTTATCCTGGGTGTAAAGGGAGCAAAATAAACACAGCAGAAAAGTTTTGACTTATATTATCCTTCACCAATTTAGAACAGCAATATGTACGCTATATACACTATGTACAGTGATAGGTATTAGTGCACTCCACGGTAAGCAAGGCAGAATAGAAGCCACAAGAGAGCAGACCGTGCTTCAACCAGCTCTAGAATGGGAATGACAAGGACAGACAGGAGAGTGGTACCCACATAACCTCTGCGATTGCCAAAACCATCTTCTTATTGGCTAGAACCTGGTCACTAGTTGAACGACGGGGCCCCATCATCAACTCATAGCAACCTGGTTCGCTGGTTGGGGGAGATAGCCTGTAAATGAGGGTGTGTACATGCGCCGAATAAAGGTTACGTATTCTTTGCATGCCACACAGCTTCATCATCATCATCATCATCATCATCATCATCATCATCATCATCATCATCATCATCAATCATCATCAATCATCATCATCATCATCATCATCATCATCATCATCATCATCATCATCATCAATCATCATCATCAATCATCATCAATCATCATCAATCATCATCATCATCATCATCATCATCATCAGATCATATCAAGCAATCATGCATATATCGGTCATCATCTCATCTTCACATAACTCTCATTCCAAAACATCTTCATCATATCCTGCACAGTTGATACACGACCCATCATCAACTCTTATGCAACCTCATTGAATACATGATTCCATCAATCATCGTCATCACATCACTTCATCATCATCATCATCATCATCATCATCATCATCATCATCATCATCATCATCATCATCATCATCATCATCATCATCATCATCATCATCATCATCATCATCACCATCATCATCATCATCATCATCATCATCATCATCATCACCATCATCATCATCAGGGATGCCGGGATGTACATCTTAACTTTTATTATAATCTATTATTTCAATTGTTATATATCGTACTCTTAAGAATATATACACACACACACACATGACCCAGGTGGCAAATATTTGGAGAATTGGGTGGTTCGCAAGGAGAAGGAAGCGACAAACAGGAATTCCAGAGTGTGTACCTCGACCGAGACAGAACACAAGAGGAAAGGAGGATACTAAAAGAGAGAGTGCAAAAACGAAAGGAGGATTGGGAGGAAGGGACAAAGAAAGTAGAATAACCAGACACAGGTGGAAGGGCAAACACACCCCCAGAAACACCGCAGAAGGACTTCAACCACGACAACCCCAAGGCAACTGAACAATCTAAGCCAACAATCACACACCGATCCCTCTGTCCCCACCTCCCACACCACAAACCCCAACCCTACAGCAACCCACTATGGGAACTCTGCCCCCACCACAACCCCCCATAGGCCCCCGCCAGGGCTCCTGCTCTCCCAACCCCAATATCCTCCCAGGACCACAATTTTGGAACAGAAGTGGAAAGCTTGGTACATGAATGCGGATGGAATAACGAACAAATATGAGGAGTGGCATGAAAGAATCAATGAGAAGTCCCCAGACATCATAGCAGTCACAGAAACGAAACTCACTTAGACAATAACAGATGCAATCTTCACACCAGGATATCAGATCCTGAGGAAAGATAGAAGGAGCAGAGGGGAAGGAGGGGTTGCACTGCTCGTAAAACACAGATGGAAATTTGATGAAATGGGAGGCATGGACGAGATTGGGGAAAGAGAATGCATAGTAGGTACACTTCAGTCTGGGGAGCACAAGGTAGTCATTGCAGTGATGTATAATCCACCACAGAACTGCAGGAGGCCAAGAGAGGAATATGAAGAAGGTAACAGAGCAATGGTGGACACACTGGCTGAGGTGGCAAGAAGAGCTCACTCGAGCAGAGCAAAGTTACTGGTTATGGGCGATTTCAATCACAGGGAGATCGATTGGGAAAACCTGGAACCACACGGGGTTCCAAAACATGGAGAGCCAAGATGATGGATGTGGTACTGGAGAACCTCGTGCATCAACATGTTAAGGATACTACCAGAGAGAGAGGTGAGGATGAACCAGCAAGACTGCAATAGAAATAATGGGAAGACCTGGCCTGGTGGTTAACGCTCTCGCTTCACACGGCGAGGGCCTGGGTTCGATTCCCAGCCAGAGTAGAAACATTGGACGTGTTTCTTTCAACCTGTTGTCTATGTTCCCCATCAGTAAAATGGGTACCTGGGTGTTAGTCGACTGGTGTGGGTCGCATCCTGGGACACTGACCTAAGGAGGCCTGGTCACAGACCGGGCCGCGGGGGCGTTGACCCCCGGAACTCTCTCCAGGTCTCCAGGTCTCCAGTCCGTGGTTTACCCGACGGTGTAAGGAGGCAAAAACCAAGTGCAATAGAGAATGGAAAATGTACAGAAGGCGAAGAACACAGAAAAACAAGGAGATTAGCCGAAGAGCCAGGAACGAGTATGCACAGGTAAGGAGGGAGGCCCAGCGACAGTATGAAAATAACATAGCATCGAAAGTCAAGTCTGATCCGAAGCTGCTGTACAACCACATCAGGAGGAAGCCAACAGTCAAAGACCAGGTGATCAGGCTGAGGAAAGAAGGGGGGGAACTCGCAAGTAATGATTACGAGGTATGCGAGGAGCTCGACAATAGATTTAAGGAAGTATTTAGAGTAGAGACAGGAATAGCTCCGAGAAGACAGCACAGAGTGGAACGCCAACAGGGAATATACCAACAGGTGCTTAGAGAAGGAGCAGAGACGCTGTGCATGCCACTAACAACAATCTTCAATACATTCCTTGAAACTGGGCAACTACCTGAGGTATGGAAGATGGCAAATGTAGTCCCCATTTTTAAGAAAGGAGACAGAAACGAGGCACTAAACTACACACCAGTGTCTCTGACGTGTATAGTATGCAAAGTCATGGAGAAGATTATTAGGAGGAGAGTGGTGGAGTACCTGGAACGGAACAAGATTATACACAACAACCAGCACTGATTCATCGAAGGCAAATCCTGTGTCACAAACCTTCTGGAGTTTTATGACAAGGTAACAGAGGTAAGAAACGAGAGAGAGGGGTGGGTTGATTGCATTTTCCTAGACTGCAGGAAGGCCTTCGACACAGTTCCTCACAGGAGATTAGTGCAGAAGCTGGAGGATCAGGCACGTATAACAGGAAGGTCACTGCACTGGATCAGAGAATACCTGACAGGAAGGTAACAACGGGTCATGATACGTGATGAGGTATCACAGTGGGCGCCTGTGACTAGCGGAGTCCCACAGGGGTCAGTCCTAAGACCAGTGCTATTTTTGATATGTGTGAATGACACGGTGGAAGGGATAGATTCTGAAGTGTCCCTGTTTGCAGATGATGTGAAGCTAATGAGAAGGATTAAATCGGATGAGGATCAGGCAGGACTACAAAGAGACCTGTACAGGCTGGGCACGTGGACCAGCAACTGGCTTCTTGAATTCAAATGCAAAGTCATCAAGATTGGGGAAGGGCAAAGAAAACCGCAGACAGAGTATAGGCTAGGTGGACAGAGACTACAGACCTCACTCGGGGAGAAAGATATTGGGGTGACTATTACACCGAGCACGTCTCCGGAGGCACACATCAACCAGACAACTGCTGCAGCATACGGGCGCCTGGCAAACCTGAGATTAACGTTCCGATACCTTAGTAAGGAATCGTTCAAGACACTGAACACTGTGTACGTCAGGCCCATACCGGAGTATGCAGCACCAGTTTGGAACCCACACCTGATCGAGCACGTCAAGAAATTAGAAAAAGTACAAAGGTTTGGAACAAAGCTAGTTCCGGAGCTCAGGGGAATGTTCTACGAAGAAAGGTTGAGGGAAATCGGACTGACTACACTGGAGGACAGGAGAGTCAGGGAAGACATGATAACAACATACAAAATAATGTGTGGAATAGACAAGGTGGACAGAGACAGGATGTTCCAGAGAGGGGACACAAAAACAAGGGGTCACAATTGGAAGCTGAAGACTCAGACGAGTCACAAGGATGTTAGGAAGTACTTCTTCAGTACTTCTTCAGCCTAGCAAGTGATGTAGTGGAGGCAAGAACCATACATAGCTTTAAGACGAGGTATGAGAAAGCTCAAGAAGTAGAGAGAGAGGACCTAGTAGCGATCAGTGAAGTGGCGGGGCCAGGAGCTGAGTCTCGACCACTGCAACCACAATTAGGTGAGTACAGTTAGGTGAGTACACACACACACACACACACACACACACACACACACACACACACACACACACACACACACACCTTTGACACAGTTCCTCACAAGAGATTAGTGCAGAAGCTAGAGCATCAGGCGCATATAACAGGAAGGGCACTGCAATGGATCAGAGAATACCTGACAGGGAGGCAACAACGAGTCATGGTACGTAATGATGTATCACAGTGGGCACCTGTGACGAGCGGGGGTCCACAGGGTCGGTCCTAGGACCATGCTATTTTTGGTATATGTGAACGACATGACGGAAGGGTTAGACTCAGAAGTGTCCCTGTTTGCAGATGATGTGAAGTTAATGAGGAGAATTAAATCTGATGAGGACCAGCAGGACTTCAAAGAGACCTGGACAGACTGGACACC
>NC_069401.1:10179555-10216440 GCF_026875155.1 Cherax quadricarinatus
TTCACCCCAAAAAGGTAGTCAGTGTGGATATTTTGGGAAGCGATGTAGTGGAGGCAGGATCCATACATAGCTTTAAGGAGAGGTATGATAAAGCTCACGGCTCAGGGAGAGTGACCTAGTAGCGATCAGTGAAGAGGCGGGGCCAGGAGCTCGGACTCGACCCCCGCAACCTCAACTAGGTGAGAACTAGGTGAGTACACACACACACACACGCACACACACACACACACACACACACACACACACACACACACACGCACGCACACACACACACACACACTACCTCAATCTGCCTAATGGAAGAATTCAGGAAGCAGAGCAGCAAACTGTGGGTAAGTGAGGGTAAGTGTGGATGAGTGTGGGTGAGTGTGGGTAAGTGTGGGTGAGTGTGGATAAGTGTGGGAGAGTGTGGGTAAGTGTGTGTGATTGTGGATAAGTGTGGATGAGTGTGGGTAAGTGTGGGTGACTGTGGGTATTGTGAGTGAGTGTGGGTATGTGAGGCTGAGTTTGAGTGAATGTGGGTAAGTATGGAGAAGCGTGGGTGAGTGTGAGTGAGTGTGGGTAAGTGTGGATAAGTTTTGGAAGAGTGTAGGTAAGTGTGAATAAGTGTGGGTGACTGTGAGTGTCGGTGAGTATGTTTAAGTGTAGATAAGTGTGGGTGAGTGTGGGTATTGTGGGTGAGTTTAATTGAGTGTGGATAAGTGTTGGTGAGTGAGTGTTGGGTGAGTGTGGATAAATGTGGGTGAGTGAGTGTTGGGTGATTGTGGATAAGTGTGGGTGAGTGCGGATAAGTGTGGGCGAGTGAGTGTTGGGTATGTGTGGATAAGTGTGGGTGAGTGTGTGTAAGTGTGGGTGAGTGTGGGTGAGTGTACTCACCTAATTGTACTTACCTAATTGTGGTTGCAGGGGTCGAGACTCAGCTCCTGGCCCCGCCTTTTCACTGCTTCCTGAGCTTTGTCATACCTCGTCTTAAAGCTATGTAGGGTTCTTGCCTCCACTACATCACTTGCTAGGCTATTCCACTTCCTGACGACTTCTGTGACTGAAGAAATACTTCCTAACATCCCTTATGACTCGTCTGAGTCTTCAACTTCCAATTGTGACCCCTTGTTTCTGTGTCCCATCTCTGGAACATCCTGTCTCTGTCCACCTTGTCTATAAACGCTTTATTTTGTATGATATCCGGGTTTGGTGTCTCCCCTGTGGGTGAGTGTTGAAAATTGGGGGTTTTGTGTGGGAAAAGTGTGGTGGTGTGGATAAGTGTGGTGAGTGGGGGACAAGTGCGAGTAGTTTAAGGGGTTGAGTGTGAAAGGCGGGTGGTGTAGAAAAAGTGTGGGTGAGGGGGATAATTCTGGGTGGTTGGGTGGGATTAGAAAAGTTTGGGTAAATGTGGGTAAGTATGGATAAGTGTGGCGGTGGGTTAAGTGTGGGTAAGTGTGGTGAGTGTGGAAAAATGTGGGTAAGTGTGGGAAAGTGTGTTGTGGGTTGTGAGTGTGGATGAGGGGGGGGTGTTGTGGGTAAGTGGGGGTGAGTTGGATAAGTGTGGGGGATTTGGGATATGTGTGGGGGATTGTTAAGTGTGATGTGATAAGTGTGGGTGGTGTAGGAAAGTGGGGTAGTGCGGAAAATGTGCGGGGTGTGGGTGAGTATGGGTGAATGTGGGTGAATGTGGGTGAGGGGGTGTGTGGATAAGTGTAAAGGGGGTGTGAGTAAGTGGTGAGTGTGGGTGAGTGTAGATAAGTGTGGGGGTGGGTAAGTGAGGAAAGTGTGAGTTTTTTGGGGTGAGTGTGGGTGGTGTGATAAGGTGGGGATTTTTTGGTAAGTGTGGGGAAATGTAGTGTGGGTAAGGTTGGGGTGGTGTGATTTGGGGTGAGTTTGGGTGGTGAAAAAGTGGGGTGTTGTGGGAAAGTGTGGGGGAGTGTGGAGAGGTGGGGGGGGAGTGTGGGTGAGTTGGGTGAGTGTGGAAACAAGTGTGGGGAGTGTGGATAAGTGTGGGTGGGTGGATAAGTTTGAGTGTGGTAAGTGTGGGTGTGTATGAGTGTGGGTGAGTGTGGGTGAGTGTGGGTGAGTGTGGGTGAGACAACTGTCAATGCCAGTAGACTGACAGCTGTCATTCATAGTAGACTGACAGCTGTCAATCATAGTGGACTGACAGCTGTCATTCATAGTGGACTGACAGCTGTCATTCATAGTAGACTGACAGCTGTCATAGTAGACTGACAGCTGCCATTCATAGTGGACTGACAGCTGTCATTCATAGTAGACTGACAGCTGTCAATCATAGTAGACTGACAGCTGTCATTCATAGTAGACTGACAGCTGTCATTCATAGTAGACTGACAGCTGTCAATCATAGTAGACTGACAGCTGTCATTGATAGTGGACTGACAGCTGCCATTCATAGTAGACTGACAGCTGTCATTCATAGTAGACTGACAGCTGTCATTCATAGTAAACTGACAGCTGTCATCATAGTAGATGACAGCTGTCAATCATAGTAGACTGACAGCTGTCATCCATAGTAGACTGACAGCTGTCAATCATAGTAGACTGACAGCTGTCAATCATAGTAGCCTGACAGCTGTCAATCATAGTAGACTGACAGCTGTCAATCATAGTAGACTGACAGCTGTCAATCATAGTAGCCTGACAGCTGTCAATCATAGTAGACAGACAGCTGTCAATCATAGTAGATTGACAGCTGTCAATCATAGTAGCCTGACAGCTGTCAATCATAGTAGACTGACAGCTGTCAATCATAGTAGACTGACAGCTGTCAATCATAGTAGCCTGACAGCTGTCAATCCTAGAAGACTGTAAGTTGGACAATAAATTCAGGAACCGCAGATTATAAATCTCAGAGCTGTGAATGCAGTGTGGTTCCTGGCACCCCCTACCCCATGGCACTCCCATGGCACCCCCTACCCCATGGCACTCCCATGGCACCCACCTATCCCATGGCACCCCTAGCATTCCCCACCACTTGGCACCCCCAAGCACCCTCCACCCGATGGCACCCCCCCTACCCCATGGCATCCCAATGGCACCCCCACCAGATGGCACCCCCCGGCACCCCATCTCTCAGGCACCATTATCATTATTACCGCTAAAACACTCGTATCTACCTGGCCCTCAGGTAAGCAAGACTCACCTGTCCTCATCACTCTGAGTGCCAGGTGTGTGTGTGTGTGTGTGTGTGTGTGTGTGTGTGTGTGTGTGTGTGTGTGTGTGTGTGTGTGTGTACTCACCTAGTTGTACTCACCTAGTTGAGGTTGCAGGGGTCGAGTCATAGCTCCTGGCCCCGCCTCTTCACTGGTCGCTACTAGGTCACTCTCCATGAACCGTGAGCTTTATCATACCTCTGCTTAAAGCTATGTATGGATCCTTTCTCCATTACATCGCTTCCCAAACTATTCCATTTCCTGACTACTCTGTGGCTGAAGAAATGCTTCCTAACATCCCTGTGATTCATCTGTGTCTTCAACTTCCAACTGTTGCTGTGTCCCATCTCTGGAACATCCTGTCTTTGTCCACCTTGTCAATTCCTCTCACTATTTTGTATGTCATTATCATGTCCCCCCTATCTCTCCTGTCCTCCAGTGTCGTCAGGTTGATTTCCCTTAACCTCTCCTCGTAGGGCATACTCCTTAGCTCTGGGACTAGTCTTGTTGCAAACCTTTGCACTTTCTCTAGTTTCTTTACGTGCTTGGCTAGGTGTGGGTTCCAAACTGGTGCCGCATACTCCAATATGGGCCTAACGTACACGGTGTACAGGGTCCTGAACGATTCCTTATTAAGATATCGGAATGCTGTTCTGAGGTTTGCTAGGCGCCCATATGCTGCAGCAGTTGTTTGGTTGATGTGCGCTTCAGGAGATGTGCCTGGTGTTATACTCACCCCAAGATCTTTTTCCTTGAGTGAGGTTTGTAGTCTCTGGCCCCCTAGACTGTACTCCATCTGTGGTCTTCTTTGCCCTTCCCCAATCTTCATGACTTTGCACTTGGTGGGGTTGAACTCCAGGAGCCAATTATTGGACCAGGTCTGCAGCCTGTCCAGATCCCTTTGTAGTCCTGCCTGGTCTTCGATAGAATTAATTCTTCTCATCAACTTCACGTCATCAGCAAACAGGGACACTTCAGAGTCTATTCCTTCGGTCATGTCGTTCACAAATACCAGAAACAGCACTGGTCATAGGACTGACCCCTGTGGGACCCCGTTGGTCACAGGCGCCCACTCTGACACCTCGTCACGTACCATGACTCGCTGCTGTCTTCCTGGCAATATTCCCTGGTCCATTGTAGTGCCTTCCCTGTTATCCCTGCTTGGTCCTCCAGTATTTGCACTAATCTCTTGTGTGGAACTGTGTCAAACGCCTTCTTACAATCCGAAAAAATGCAATCTACCCACCCCTGTCTCTCTTGTCTTACTGCTGTCGCCCTGTCATAGAACTCCAGTAGGTTTGTGACAGGATTTCCCATCCCTGAAACCATGTTGGCTGCTGTTAATGAGATCATTCCTTTCTAGGTGTTCCACCACTCTTCTCTTGATAATCTTCTCCATGACTTTGCATACTATACATGTTAGTGATACTGGTCTGTAGTTTATTGCTTCATGTCTGTCTCCTTTTTTTTTGAAGATTGGGACCACATTTGCTGTCTTCCATGCCTCAGGCAAACTCCCTGTTTCGTTAGATGTATTGAATATTGTTGTTAGGGGTACACATAGCGCCTCTGCTCCCTCTCTCAGGACCCATGGAGAGATGTTATCCAGCTCTATTGCCTTTGAGGTATCTAGCTCACTCAGAAGCCTCTTCACTTCTTCCTCGGTTGTATGTATTGTGTCCAACACTTGATGGTGGACCCCATCTCTCCGTCTTTCTGGAGTCCCTTCTGTCTCTTCTGTGAACACTTCTTTGAATCTCATGTTGAGTTCCTCACATACTTCACAGTCGTTTCTTGTTGTCTCTCCTCCTTCCTTCCTTAGCCTGATTACCTGTGTGTGTGTGTGTGTTTGTGTGTGTGTGTGAGAGGGAGAGTGTGTATGTGTATGCACTCACCTAATTGTGGTTGCAGGGGTCGAGACTCAGCTCCTGGCCCCGCCTCTTCACCGAGTGCTACTAGATCCTCTCTCTCCCTGCTCCATGAGCTTTATCATACCTCATCTTGAAGCTATGTATGGTTCCTGCCTCCACTATCTCTCTTGCTAGGCTATTCCACTTTCTGACTATTCTATGGCTGAAGAAATACTTCCTAACATCCCTTTGACTCATCTGGGTCTTCAACTTCCAATTGTGTCCCCTTGTTTCTGTTTCTGTATGTCGTTATCATGTCTCCCCTGACTCTCCTCTCCAGTGTCGTCAGGCCGATTTCCCTTAACCTTTCTTCGTAGGACATTCCCCTTAGCTCTGGAACTAACCTTGTCGGAAACCTTTGTACTTTCTCTAATTTCTTGACGTGCTTGATCAAGTGTGGGTTCCAAACAGGTGCTGTATACTCCAATATTGGCTTGACGTACACGGTGTACATTGTCTTGAACGATTCCTTACTATGGAATCGGAACGCTGTTCTCAGGTTTGCCAGGCGCCCATATACTGCAGCAGTTATCTGGTTGATGCGTGCTTCCGGAGACGCTCGGTGTTATACTCACCCCAAGATCTTTCTCCTTGAGCGAGGTTTGCAGTCTTTGGCCACCCCGCCTATACTCTGTCTGCTGTCTTCTTTGCCATTCCCCGATCTTCATGACTTTGCATTTGGAGGGGTTAAATTCGAGAAGCCAGTTGTTGGACCAGGTGTCCAGCCTGTCCAGGTCTTTTTGAAGTCCTGCCTGATCCTCATCTGATTTAATTCTCCTCATTAACTTCACATCATCTGCGAACAGGGACACCTCTGAGTCTAAACCTTCCATCATGTCATTCACATATACCAGAAATAGCACTGGTCGTAGGACCGACCCCTGTGGGAACCCGCTCATCACAGGTGCCCACTGTGATACCTCATCACGTACCATGACTCGTTGTTGCCTCCCTGTCAGGTATTCTCTGATCCATTGTAGCGCCCTTCCTGTTATACATGCTTGATCCTCTAGCTTCTGCACCAATTTCCTGTGAGAAACTGTGTCAAAGGCCTTTTTGCAGTCCAAGAAGATGCAATCAACCCACCCCTCTCTCTCGTGTCTTACTTCCGTTACTTTATCATAAAACTCCAGTAAGTTTGTGACACAGGATTTGCCTTTCATAGATCCGTGCTGGTTGGCGTTTATACTCTTGTTCCGTTCCAGGTGCTCCACCACTCTCCTCCAGATAATCTTCTCCATTACTTTACATACTATGCACGTCAATGGCACTGGTCTATAGTTTAGTGCCTCTTTTCAATCTCCTTTTTTAAATATGGGTACTACATTTGCCGTCTTCCATACCTCAGGTAGTTGCCCAGCTTCAAGGGATGTGTTGAAGATTGTGGTTAGTGGCACATACAGCATTTCTGCTCCCTCTCTAAGGACCCACGGGGAGATGTTGTCTGGTCCCATTGCCTTTGTATGTGTATGTGTGTGTGTGTGTGTGTACTCACCTATATATGGTTGCAGGGGTCTAGTCTGACTCCGCCTCTCAATGTGCTGCTTGCCAGATTCACTCTTTCCTAGTATCGTGGCTACTATCGTACCTACTGTTAAAGTTCTGTATGGAGTCTGCCTCCACCACTTCTTCACCGGGATAGTTACACTTCCTGACCATTCTGAGACTGAAAAAATACTTCCTAACATCTCCGTGACTAATCTGTATACTGAACTCCCAGCTGTGTCTCCGAGATCCCAATGCTCGCCTCCCAAACAGCCTGTCTAACCCTTTCAATTTTTGTTTTTGTTTTTTTTTTTTTTTTTTTTTCTTCCCCCTTATTTTTTTTTTTTTTTTGTTTTTTTCACTTTTTCTAATTTTTCCTTTCCCCCCATTGTTTTTTTTTTTTATTTTTTTTTTTTTTTTGTTTGTTCTTTTTTTCTGAGCATTTTGTACATTCTTATCATGTCTCCTCTGGTCCTTCTATCCTCCAGGGTCATTAGATTTAACTCCTTTAGCCTCTATTTATAACTCATAGCTCTGGTGCTAGTCTCGTTGCATACTTCATCACTTTCCCTCCTCCAATTATATCCGCGTTTCCTTGTGTTGCAGGTTCCATGCTGGTGTTGCGTACTCCAAGAGGGGCCTGACATATGTTGAATTAAGTCCCCAGAATGACTCTTGCCGCAAAATGCCCTTCTCACACTATACCACTCACTTATTTATCCATACCTCACCTATGCTATTTGTGCTTGGGGATCAACTGCAGCAACACACCTAAAGCCAATAATAACCCAACAAAAACCTGCAGTAAGAATATTCACTAAATCCCATCCATGGCATACACCCTCCCCCCACGCTTCATAGATCCCTTTAAACTTACTCCCTGTTCAGTACACCCACACTTAACTACTACTGTGCAATCTACATCTACTACAGGACCTTAATTCAATATTAACCCTTGACCTAAAACCTTTCATTGAAATAGTTGTGACAGAACCCACAGGCCATAAAACCGAGACACATAACATCTCTACGACATTTTTCCCCCCGTGTCCCGACTAAACCTTAACAAAAATTCAATGTATGTCATAGGCCCCTAAAATCTGGAATACCCAAATACCTGAGAACTATAGAAACTGCGACCATTCAATCAACCTTTAAAAAACTACCCATTAGAAAACATCTTATCTCCACCAGATACGACCCCGTCACACTAACTATACCCGAGATACCACCTGGTGGTTCACACTTACCACTCACTCACTCATTTGACCATAAACAGAAATATTAACCAATCTTAATAATGAATCCCTATGATACTCTCAATACTGAAACTATGTACTGTGCAAAACAAAAGCATTCACATTGCTAAACTCACAAACTAGTATTTAGTCACTTAGCCATAATACCAACTTACCTCATAATTTGTAATATTTTAAAATAAAGAATTAAACTAAGTCTGCCCGAAATGCCTAGCCATACTAGGCGTTCTAGTGGTACACTCTGTAATCATTATTTAACTACATGTAAACCTCACAACAACCAAATTCTGTAAATTCAACATTGTAATCTTTATAGAGAATAAACTTTGAATTTGAATTTGAATTTGAATTTGAATTCTTGAAGGCTGCTCATAGATTTGCCAGACAGCACTGGCTACAGAGGTGATTCAGTTGATCTGAGCCTCTGGTGATATGCTAGCCATTATGCTTACTCTCGGGTCCTTCTCTTTGAGCGAAATCTTCAGCCTCTGTCTTCCCTCCCTGTCCGGTCTTCTCGCTCCTTTTCCAGTCTTTATAACCTTTTATTTGCTGGGGTTGAAGTCAAGCAGCCACTTACAAGATCAACTCTGCAGTTTGACCAGATCTATTTGTGTCCTCAACCTGTCCTCAGCCTGTCCTCAACTTGTCCACAACCTGTCCTCAACCTGTCCACAACCTGTCCCTCAACCAAGGGGGGGGGGGGGGGGGGGGGGGGGGCTGTCCACAACCTGTCCTCAACTTGTCCACAACCTGTCCACAACCTGTCCTCAACTTGTCCACAACCTGTCCTCAACTTGTCCACAACCTATCCACAACCTGTCCTCAACTTGTCCACAACCTGTCCTCAGCTTGTCCACAACCTGTCCTCAACTTGTCCACAACCTATCCACAACCTGTCCTCAACTTGTCCACAACCTTTCCTCAGCTTGTCCACAACCTGTCCTCAACTTGTACACAACTTGTCTACAACTTGTCCTTATATGTCTGTATTGTCCTTGCTATTTCAACATCTTCAGCGACGATAACAGACACAGTCTCTATGTTGGTCAGGTAAATCAGAAATATATACTGGTCCTAAAACTCCGCTCTCTCCCCTCTCTCATCTTCCTTCTCTCATCTCTCCGTCCCCTCTCCTCTCTCTCTCTCTCTCTCTCCTCCGCTCCCTCTTCTCTCTCTCTCCCCTTCTTCAATTTTGCTCTTGAAACCCTCATACAGAGCATACTTAATAAGATTGAGTCTTCCAATGGCCAGCCTTGTTAAATAATTCACACACACACACACACACACACACGGACACACACGGACACACACACACACACACACACACACCATATCATAGGGCAAATATTTGCCCTTCCTCCGAATGCTTGCTGACGACTGTGGTCACGACTTTGTCCGACTTCCTGGTATCCGAGATTAACCCCTTCCCATGCCGTGTTCCATCACCCTGTGATCCATCACACGGATTATATTGATGCTGTCACTGTACACAGGTATGGAGATGCTGTCACTGTACACAGCTATGTTGATGCTATCACTGTACACAGGTATGGAGATGCTGTCACTGTACACAGTTATGTTGATACTGTCACTGTACACAGTTATGTTGATGCTATCACTGTACACAGGTATGGTGATTTTGACACTGTACTCAGGTATGGTGATGCTGTCTCTGTATACAGTTATGTTGATACTGTCACTGTACACAGGTAGGGTGATGCTGTCACTGTACACAGGTAGGGTGATGCTGTCACTGTACACAGGTAGGGTGATGCTGTCACTGCAAACAAGTGGTGATGCGTCACTGCACACAAGTATATGGATCTGGTCACCGTACACAGGTATGGCGATGCTGTCACCATAAAAAGATATGGTGATGATGTCTCTGTACATAGGTTTGGTGATGGTGTCACCATAGTTGTTCTGGCAATGAAATTCTATTCCAGTACCTGAAAGTTTTTCACTATTACTGATAGTGCTTTGTGACCTTTAAGCTGTGTCACGTCAGCTTGACTGTGTCAGGTCAGCTTGACTGTGTCACGTAAACTTGACTGTGTCACGTCAGCTTGACTGTGTCACGTCAGCTTGACTTGTCACGTCAACTTGACTGGTGGTCCGTCAGCTTTGACTGTGTCACTTCAGCTTGACTGTGTCACGTCAACTTGACTGTGTCACGTCAACTTGACTGTGCGCACGTCCAACTTGACTGTGTCCCACGTCAACTGACTGGGTCTCTCAACTTGACTGTGTCACGTCATCTTGACTGTGTGTCACGTCAACTTGACTGTGTCACGTACAACTTTGACTGGTCACGTCAACTTGACTGTGTCACGTCAACTTGACTGTGTCACGTCAACTTGACTGTGTCACGTCAACTTGACTGTGTCACGTCAACTTGACTGTGTCACGTCAACTTGACTGTGTCACTCAACTTGACTGTGTCCCGTCAACTTGACCCCCTGAGGTGTCACGTCAACTTGACTGTGTCACGTCAACTTGACTGTGTCACGCAACTTGAACTGTGTCACGCAACTTGACGTGTGTCACGTCAACTTGAACTGTGTTCCACGTCAGCTTAACTGTGGTCACGTCAGCTTGACTGTGTCACGTCAGCTTAACTGTGTCACGTCAGCTTAACTGTGTCACGTCAGCTTGACTGTGTCACGTCAGCTTGACTGTGTCACGTCAGCTTAACTGTGTCACGTCAGCTTAACTGTGTCACGTCAACTTGACTGTGTCACATCAGCTTGCTGTGTCCACTAACTGACTGTGTCACGTCAGCTTAACTGTTCACGTCAGCTTGACGTGTCCACGTCAGCTTAACTTGTGTCCACGTCAGCTTAACTGTGTCCACGGTCAGCTTGACTGTGTCACGTCGCTTGACTGTGTCACTTCAGCTTAACTGTGTCACGTCACTTAACTGGTGTCACGTCCAACTTGACTGTGTCACGTCAGCTTGACTGGGTCACGTCAACTGTTGACCTGTGTCACGTCAGCTTAACTGTGTCACGTCAGCTTGACTGTGTCACGTCAGCTTAACTGTGTCACGTCAGCTTAACTGTGTCACGTCAGCTTGACTGTGTCACGTCAGTTTGACTGTGTCACGTCAGCTTAACTGACCTAGTCAAACATATACAAATACAAATAACAGTTCACATAGCTAGATGTGTGCAATTTAAAGCTTAATATCAAGCTTATTGTAGCATTGTGAAAGCTTTAATATCAACTCGCTTGTAGTATTGTGAAGCTTTAATATCAAGCTTGATTGTAGTATTGTGAAGCTTTAATATCAAGCTTGATTGTAGTATTGTGAAGCTTTAATATCAAGCTTGATTGCTGTTTTGTGAAGCTTTAATATCAAGCTTGATTGTGGTATTGTGAAGCTTTAATATCAAGCTTGATTACGGTTTTGTGAAACTTTAATATCAAGCTTGACTGTGGTATTGTGAAGCTTTAATACCACAGTATCATCAATACCACCCTCCTCCACACTAATCACTCAAGCTCAAGCTTGTAAGCTTGATTAATTATCGAGTCGTTCTAGAATTAGAGACAAACTGAAAATAAGCTGCAATACCTCGTTATTGAGTGTTACCTGTTGTTGTGTTACCTGTTGTTGTGTTACGTGTTGTTGTGTTACCTGTTGTTGTGTTACCTGTTGTTGTGTTACGTGTTGTTGTGTTACCTGTTGTTGTGTTACGTGTTGTTGTGTTACCTGTTGTTGTGTTACCTGTTGTTGTGTTTACGTGTGTTGTGTTACCTGTTGTTGTGTTACGGTTGTTGTGTTACCTTTGTTGTTTACGTGTTGTTGTGTTAATTGTTGTTGTGTTACGTGTTGGTTGTGTTACCTGTTGTTGTGTTTACGTGTGTTGATGTTACCTGTTTGTTGTGTTACGTGTTGTTGTGTTACCTGCTGTTGTGATTACCTGTTGTTGTGTACCTGTTGTGTGTTAACCTGTTGTTGTGTTACCTGTTGTTGTGTTACCTGTTGTTGTGTACCTGTTTGTTGTGTTAAACCTGTTGTTTGTGTACTTTGTTGTGTTTACGTGTTTTGTGTTACCTGTTGTTGTGTTACGTGTGTTAGTGTTAACCTGTTGTTGTGTTACCTTTGTTGTGTTACCTATTGTTGTTTACCTGTTGTTTGTGTTTACCTGTTGTTGTGGTTACCTGTATGTTGTGTACCTGTTGTTTTTTACCAGTTGTTGTGTTACTTTGTTTTGTTGTGTTACGTGTTTTTGTGTTACCTGTTGTTTGTGTTACGTGTGTTGTGTACCTGTTGTAGTGTTACTCTGTTGTTGTGTTTACTGTTGTTGTGTTACCATGTTGTTTGTTACTGTTGTTGTGTTACGTGTTGTTGTGTTACCTGTGTTGTGGTTAGTGTTGTTGTTGTTTACCTGTTGTTTGTCCGGGATTTTGTGTGTTAACCTGTTGTTGTGTTACTGTTTTGTGTTACCTGTTGTTGTGTTACCTGTTGTTGTGTTAAACCGGTTTTGGTGTTACCTGTTTGTTTGTTTACCTGTTTTGTTGTGTTACCTGTTGTTGTTGTACCTGTTGTTGTGGCCTGTTGTTATGTTAGCCTGTGTTGTGCTACCTGTGTTGTGTTACCTCTTGTTGTGTGTACATGGTTGTGGTGTGTTACGTATTGTTATGTTACACTGTTGTTGTGGTTAGCTTGTTGTTGTGATACCTGTTGTGTTCCACCTGTTGTTGTGTTCCTGTTGTTGGGTTACCGTTGTTGTACTACCTGTTGTTGTGTTACCTGTTTGTTATATTACCTGTTGTTTTTGTTTACCTGTTGTTGTGTTACCTGTTGTTATGTTACCATGTTGTGTTACGTGTTGTTTTGAGTTACCTGTTGTTATGTTACCTGTTGTTGTGTTACCTGTTGTTGTGTTACCTGTTGTTATGTTACCTGTTGTGTTACGTGTTGTTGTGTTACCTGTTGTTATGTTACCTGTTGTTGTGTTACCTGTTGTTGTGTTACCTGTTCTTGTGTTAACCTGATGTTGTGTTACCTGTTGTATGCTACTTATTGTTGTGGTTTCCTGTTTGTTGTGTTACCTGTTTTATGTTACCTGTTTGATGGGTTACGTGTTGTTGTGTTTACCTGCTGTAGTATTATCTGTTTTTATGTTACCATGTTGTTGTGTTACCTGTTGTTGTGTTACCTGTTGTTGTGTTACCTGTTGTTGTGTAGCATTTGGTTTTTTTTTTTTTTTTTCACTTTTTCTTGTGATAACCTGTTGCTGTTTTACCTGTTGTTGTGTTACGTGTTGTTGTTTACCTGTTTGTTGTGTTACGTGTTGTTGTGTTACCTGATGTTGATGTTACCTGTTGTTGTGTTATCCTATTGTTGTGTTTACCTGTTTGTTGAGTTACCTGTTGTTTGTGTTACCTGTTGTTGTGTTAACCTGTTGTTGTGTTACCTGTTGTTGTGTTACCTGTTGTTGTGTTACGTGTGTGTGTTTACCTGTTGTTGTTGTTACGTGTTGTTGTGTTAACCTGTTTTGTGTTACGACCTGTTGTTGTGTTACCTGTGTTGTGTTACTGTTGTTGTGTTACCTGTTGTTGTGTTACCTGTTGTTGTGTTACCTGTTGTTGTGTTACCTGTTGTTGTGTTACCTGTTGTTGTGTTACCTGTTGTTGTGTTACCTGTTGTTTTTGTGTTACGTTTGTTGTGTTACCTGTTGTTGGTGTTTACCTGTTGTTGTGTTAACCGGATGTTGTGTTACCTGTTTGTTGTGTTACCTGTTGTTGTGTTACCTGTTGTTGTGTTACCTGTTGTTGTGCCTGTTGTTATGTTACCTGTTGTTGTGCTACCTGTTGTTGTGTTACCTCTTGTTGTGTTACATGTTGTTGTGTTACGTATTGTTATGTTACCTGTTGTTGTGATACCTGTTGTGTTACCTGTTGTTGTGTTACCTGTTGTTGTGTTACCTGTTGTTGTACTACCTGTTGTTGTGTTACCTGTTGTTATATTACCTGTTGGTTTTTTTATCGCCTGTTGTTTGTGTTACCTGTTTGTTATGTTTACCTGTTGTGTTTACGTGTTGTTGAGTTACCTGTTGTTATGTTACCTGTTTTGTGTACCTTTTGTTGTTTTACTGTTGTTATGTTTACCTGTTGTGTTACTGTGTTGTGTTACCCTGTTGTTTATGTTACCTGTTGTTGTGTACCTGTTGTTGTGTTACCTGTTCTTGTGATACCTGCTGCTTTGTGTAACCTGTAGATATGCTACTTTTGTTGTGGTTCCTGTTGTTGTGTTACCTGTTTTATGTTACCTGTTGATGGGTTACCTGTTGTTGTGTTACATGTTGTTGTATTATCTGTTTTTATAGTTACCTGTTTGTGTGTTCATGTTGTTGGTGTTACCTGTTTGTTGTGTTACCTGTTGTGTGTTGCATGTTGTTTGGTTACCTGTTGCTGTGTTTACCTGTTGTTGTGTTTACTTGTTTTGTGTTACCTGTTTGTATGGTTATATGTTGTGTTACGGGTTTGCTATGTACCTGATGTTGTGGTTACTGTTTTGTTGTGCTACCTGTTGTTGTGTTACCTGTTGTTGTGTTACGACACTGTTGTATTTACCCTTTGCTGTGTTACCTGTAGTAACGTTACCTGTTGTTGTTTTACCTGAGTTGTCGTTTTAGCCTGTTATGTTATCCTGCCTGTTGTGTTACCTGTTTGTTGTGTTACTTGTTGGTTACCTGTTGTTTGTGTTACCTGTTGTTTTGTTGGCCTGTTGTTGTGTTACATGTTGTTATGTTATCTGTTGTTGTGTTACCTGTTGTTGTGTTACCTTTGTTGTGTTACATGTTGTTGTGTTTTAACCCTGTTCTGTGTTGCCTGTTGTGTTTACTTGTTGTTGTGTACCTGTTGCCTATGTATATCTGTGTTGTTGTTTACGTTGCTATGTTACCTTTGT
Source organism: Cherax quadricarinatus (assembly GCF_026875155.1). NCBI lineage: Eukaryota > Metazoa > Arthropoda > Malacostraca > Decapoda > Parastacidae > Cherax > Cherax quadricarinatus. Next base: position 10,194,293 of record NC_069401.1, read on the forward strand.
TGGTGTTACCTGAGTTTGCTACATGTTGTTGTGTTACCTGTTTGTTGGTTACCTGTTGTTTATGTTACATGTTTGTTGTGTTACCTGTTGTTTATGTTACCTGTTGTTGTGTTACCTGTTTTGTTATGTTACGTTCTTGTGCTACATGTTTTTGTGTCACCTGTTTGTTCCGGTACCTGTTGTGTTACCTGTTGTTGCGTTACAGTTGTTGTTGTTACCTGTTGTTGTTGCTACCTGTTTGTTGGTGTTAGGCGCTGTTGCATGTTACCTGTTGTTTGTGTTACCTGTTGTTGTGTTACCTGTTGTTTATGCCTACCTGTTGTTGTGTTACCTGTTGTTGTGTTACCTGTTGTTATGTTACCTGTTGTTGTGTTACCTGTTGTTGTGTTACATGTTGTGTTACCTGTTGTTGTGTTACCTGTTGTATGTGTTACCTGTTTGTTGTTTTAAACCTTGTTGTGTTACCTACAGTTGTGTTTAACTGTTGTTTTGTTACCTGTTGTGTTACCGTGCCTGTTGTGTAAACCCTTTTTTGTGTTACCTGTTTGTTGTGTTACCTCTGTTATGTAACCAGTTGTTGTGTTACTGTGGTTGTTTTACCTGTTGTTGGTTACCAATCTTATGTTACCTGTTGTTGGTTACCTCTTGTATGTTCCCTGTTGTTTGTGTTTACCTGTTTGTTTTAACCTGTTGTTGTGTTACCTGTTTTGTCTTACCTGTTGTTGTTTTACAGTTGTTGTGTTACCTGTTTGTTATGTACCTGTTTTGTGCTACCTGATGTGTGTTACCTGTTGTTTTAATGTTACCTGTTTGTTGTGTTAACCCTGTTATTGTGTTTTTCCTGTTGTTGTATTACCTGTTGTTGTGGTTACCTGTTGATTGTGTTTACCTGTTGTTGTGTTACCTGTTGTTGGTTACTGTGCGTGTTACGCTGTTGTTGTATTTAACCTGTTGTTATGTTACCTGTTATGTGTTAACCTGTATTATGTTACCTGTTGTTTGTACCTGTTCTTGTGTTACCTGTTGTTGTGTTACCTATTGTTTTTGTTACCTTATTGTTTAGTTACTATTGTCGTGTTACTTGTTGTTGTGTTACCTGATTTGTGTTACCTGTTGTTGTGATACCTTTGTTGTGTTACCTGTTGTTGTGTTACCTGTTGTTGTGTACCTGTTGTTATGTTTTATTTGTTGTTGTGTTACCTGTTGTCGTGTAACCTATTGTTTTGGGGGGGGTGTTACCTTATTGTTATTGTTAACCTATTGTTTAGTTACCTATTGTTGGTTACTTGTTTTGTGTTACCGGTTGTTGTGTTACCCTTGGTGTTGTTTTACCTGTTGTTGTGTTACCTGTTGTTATGTTTATTTGGTTGTTGTGTTACCTGTGTTGTTTCCCATGTTGTTGTGTAACTGGTTGTTGCGTTACTGTTGTTGTGTTACCTGTTGTTGTGTTACCCGTTTGTTATGTTGCCTGTTGTTGTGTTACCTGTAGTTATGTTACCTGTTGCTGTGTTACCTGTTGTTGTGTTACCTGTTGTTATGTTACCTGTTGTTGTGTTACCTGTTGTTGTGTTACTTGTTGTGTTTACCTGTTGTGTGTTACTTTGTTGTGTTACTGTTATGTTGTCTATTGTTGTGTTACCTGTTGTTGTGTTACCTGTTGTTATGTTACCTGTTGTTGTGTTACCTTTGTTGTGTTTTAACTGATTTGTGTTTTAACCTGTGTTTGTGATTACCTTTGTTATGTTACCTGTTGTTGTGTTACCTGTGTTGTGTTGCCTGTTGTTGTGTTACCTGTTGTTGTGTTACCTGTTGTTATGCTACCTGTTGTTGTGTTATCTGTCGTGTGTTTACACTGTTGTTTTACCTGTTGTTGTGTACCCTGTTGTTGTGTTACTGTTGTTGTGTTATCTGTTTGCTGTGTTACCTGCTGTTATGTTACGCTGTTGTATGTGTTACATGTTGTTGTGTTACCTTTGTGTGTTACCTTTGTTATGTTACCTGTTGGTTTGTGTTACATGCTGTTGTGTTACCTGTTGTTGTGTAACCTGTTGTTGTGTTACCTTTTGTTTGTGTTACTGCTGTTGTGTTACCTGTTGTGTTCACGTACCACTCGTTGTTGTGTTACCTCTATTTTGTTACCTTTGTGTTACCTGTGTGTTGTGTTAACGCTGTTGTTGTGTTACCTGTTTGGTTTTTCTGTTGTTGTGTACCTGTTGTTGCGTTACCTGTTGTTGTGTTTAACCAGTTGTTGTGTTACTGTTGTTAATGTTTACCTTATTGTTTGTGTATCTGTTGTGTTACCTGATGTTGTGTTATCTCTTATTGTGTTACCTGTTTTTTGTGTTACCTGTTGTTGTTACCTGCTGTTGTGATTACCTGTTGTTGTGTTCCTGTTGTGTTTGGCCTGTTTGTTGTGTTTGCCTATTGCTGTGTTTCCCTGTTGTGTTATCAGTTGTTGTGTTACCTGTTGTGTTACCTGTTGTAGTGTTACCTGTTGTGTTAACTCAGTTATACCTGTTTGTGTTGTCTGTTGTGTGTAACTGTTGTGTTAACTGTTGTGTTACCTGTTGTTGTTACAGTTTGCGTTACGCTGTTGTATTATTGTGTTTACCTGTCTGTGTTGTCTCTTTGTTTAGCTGTGTTATCTGTTGTGTTAACTGTTGTGTTACCTGTTGCGTTAACTGTTGTGCTGCTGTTGTACTAATGTGTTACCTGTTGTTTTGCCTGTTGTGTTGACTGTTGCGTTACCTCTTGTGTTACCCCTTGTGTTGTCTGTTGTGTTAACTGTTGTTTTAACTGATGTGTTACCTATTGTGTTACCTGTTGTGTTAACTGTTGTGTTACCTGTTGTGTTAACTGTTGTGTTGCCTGTCGTGTTAACTGTTGTGTTACCTGTTGTGTTAACTGTTGTGTTACCTGTAGTGTTACCTGTTGTGTTAACTGTTGCGTTAACTGTTGCGTTAACTGTTGTGTTGACTGTTGTGTTAACTGTTGTGTTAACTGTTGTGTTAACTGTTGTTTTACCTGTTGTGTTAACTGTTGCGTTAGCTGTTGTGTTAACTGTTGCGTTAACTGTTGTGTTTACTGTTGTGTTAACTGTTGTGTTAACTATTGTGTTAAATGTTGTGTTACCTGTTTTGTTACCTGTTGTGTTAACTGTTGTGCTACCTGTTGTGTTAACTGTTGTGTTAACTGTTGTGTTAACTGTTGTGTTTACTGTTGTGTTACCTAATGTGTTAACTGTTTTGTTACCTGTTGTGTTGTCTGTTGTGTTAACTGTTGTGTTAACTGTTGCGTTACTTGTTTTGTTAACTGTTGTGTTAAATGTTGCGTTAACTGTTGTGTTAACTGTTGTGTTACCTGTTGTGTTAACTGTTGTGTTACTTGTTGTGTTAGCTGTTGCGTTAACTGTTGTTTTAACTGTTGTGTTACCTGTTGTGTTAACTGTTGTTAACTGTTGTTTTACGTGTTGTGCTAACTGTTGTGTTACATGTTGTTTTAATTATCTGTTGTGTTACCTGTTGTTTTATCTGTTTTGTTGACTGTTGTGTTACCTGTTGTGTTAACTGTTGTGTTACCTGTTGTATTAACTGTTTTGTTAACTGTTGTGTTACCTGTTGTGTTAACTGTTGTGTTGCCTGTTTTGTTAACTGCTGTCTTACCTGTTGTGTTAACTGTTGTGCTAACTGTTATGTTAATTGTTGTGTTAACTGTTGTGTTAACTGTTGTTTTACCTGTTGTATTTCCTGTTTTGTTGTCTGTTGTGCTATCTGTTGTGTTGACTGTTGTGTTAACTGTTGTGTTAACTGTTGTGTTACTTGTTGTGTTAACTGTTGTGTTAACTGTTGTGTTATCTGTTGTGTTAACTGTTGTGTTACTTGTTGTGTTAACTGTTGTGTTAACTGTTGTGTTATCTGTTGTGTTAACTGTTGTGTTAACTGTTGTGTTACCTTTTGTGTTAACTGTTGTGTTGCCTGTTGTGTTAATTGTTGGTTTACAGCTGTTTGTTAACTGTGTATTAACTGTTGTGTTTAACTGTTGTTTTTAACTGTTGTTTTACCTGTTGTGTTAACTGTTGCTTTAGCTGTTGTGTTAACTGTTGTGTTAACTGTTGTGTTAACTGTTGTGTTAACTGTTGTGTTACCTGTTGTGTTAACTGTTGTGTTAACTGTTGTGTTAACTGTTGTGTTAACTGTTGTGTTTACCTATTGTGTTTTTTAATTGTGTGTGTAACGTCTGTTTGTGTTGTCGTTGTGTTAACTGTTGTTTAACTGTTTGCGTTAACTGTTGTGTTAACAGTGTGTTATCGCTGTTGTGTTAGACTTGTGTTACTTGTTGTGTTAACTGTTGCGTTAACTGTTGTGTTAACTGTTGTGTTACCTGTTGTGTTAACTGTTGTGTTAACTGTTGTTTTACCTGTTGTGCTAACTGTTGTGTTACCTATTGTGTTAATTAAGTGTTGTGTTTCCTGTTGTTTTGTCTGTTTTGTTGACTGTTGTGTTACCTATTGTGTTAACTGTTGTGTTAACTGTTTTTTAACTGTTGTGTTACCTGTTGTGTTAACTGTTGTGTTGCGTGTTTTGTTAACTGTTGTGTTACCTGTTGTGTTAACTGTTGTGTTAACTGTTATGTTAATTGTTGTGTTAACGGTTGTGTTAACTGTTGTTTTACCTGTTGTGTTTCCTATTGTGTTGTCTGTTGTGCTATCTGTTGTGTTGACTGTTGTGTTAACTGTTGTGTTAACTGTTGTGTTATCTGTTGTGTTAACTGTTGTGTTACCTGTTGTGTTTAAACTGTTGTTGTTAACTGTTTTGTTGTTATCTGTTGTGTTAACTGTTGTGTTAACTGTTTGGTTTCCTGTTGTGTTAACTGTTGTGTTGCCTGTGTGGTTAATTGTTTGTTTTATACCCTGTTTGTGTTAATCTGTTTTGTTAACGGTTGTGTTAATGTGTTACCTGTTGGTGTTGTCTGTTTTTGTTAACTGTTTGTTTACCCTGTTGTGTTAACTCTTATGTTACCTGTTGTGTTGTCGTTGTTTACTTCTGTTTGTTACTTGTGTTAACTATTTTTTACCTGTTGTGTTTTCTGTTTTGTATTAACCTAGTATTGTTTGTCTGTTTTGTTGTCTGTTGTGTTTTGTCGTTTGTGTGTTGTCTGTTGTGTTACCTGTTGTGTGTCTGTTGTGTTACCTGTTTTTGTTACTTTGATGTTAACTATTTTTACCTGTGTGTGTTTCTGTTGTATTACCTTTTGTGTGACTGTTTGTTGTCTGTTGTGTTGTCTGTTGTGTTGTCTGTTGTGTTACCTGTTGTTTGTGCTGTTGTGTTTGTCTGTTGTTTGTCTGTTGTGTTAACTGTTGTGTTGTCTGTTGTGTTTACCTTTTTTGTTACTTGTGTTAACTATTTTTTACACCCTGTTGTTGTTTTGCTGTTGTAATACCTTGTGCCTGCCTATTGTGTGTTTGCTATGTTGTCTGTTTTGTTTTCTGTGTGGTTGTCTGTTTGTGGTTGTCTGTTGTGTCGTCTGTTGTGTTGTCTGTGTGTGTTGGTCTGTTATGTTACCTTTTGTTTTTGTCTGATGTGCTACCTTTTATTGTCCTGTTGGGTTACCTGTTGTATTGTCTCTTGTGCTAACTGTTGTGTTTGCCCGTTGTGTAACCTGTTGTGGTTACCTGTTGTGTAACACTTTTTGTGTTATCTGTTGTTTGTCTGTTGTGTTACCTGTTGTGTTTACCTTTGTGTTTTATCTGTTTGTGTTGTCTGTTGTGTTTCTGTTGAGTTTACCTGGTGTGTTTCTGTTGAGTTTAACTTGTTGTATTTAATTCTGTTGTGTTTCTGCTGTATTTGTCTGTTGTACTAAATTGTGTGTTGGCCTGTTGTGTTGACTCTTGTGCTACCTATTGTGTTACACTGTTGTATCGACTGATTGTGTATCTCGTGTAACCCTGTTGTATTATCTCGTGTACTCCTGTTGTATTGGTCGTTGTGTTACCAGTAGTCTACGTGTTGTGTTATCTGTAGTGTTACCTGTTGTGTAAGTTTCTGTTTATCTGTTGTACTAACATCCAGGTAACACAAACAGGTGGGGTGGGGGGCGCGTCATAATCCATCCATACATAAATATTATAAATTATATCATTGGTCGTTTGTAAAGTAACGGTAATAGCCTTACGTCCGTGATTGTGATGCATTAGAATTAACGTAATTTTTGTGCCGAAAACTTGTTTCTGTTTGATAAATTTCAGTAAGAGTACTTAATCTTTCCCAGCCAGATAAAAATATATTACTAATGATTAATAATTTTTCCGTTTGTCTATATCTAGGAGTAGTGAATGTTTAGTGAGTGAAGGGAGAGTGGCGACAGAAGCCGAGTGTTTGTGATGATGTGTGATAACACGGTGATGCGTGAGTGTTGCACGACGGAGATCGACACCAACCACTTCCCACTAGGTCATCTTAAGGCCCACTCTAGCTTCACACCTTGGGTTTGTAGATGGATGGTACAGAGAACCGAGCCATGTTGATAAATTAGACACATGTGCAGACTCTTGGTTACTTTATTGAGGAAACGTTTCGCCACACAGTGCATCATCATCCATCGTAGTGAGAAACTTGAAGAACAGGAGGAGAGTGACGGTAATCAGTTACCCTCAAACCTGATCGATGTGTTCAGTTTTCCATCAACTTGAGTATAAGAATAACGGCAGATGAGGCGGAGAAGCAGCTTATAAACCTTTTTCCGGTATGGCAAGAGAGGTGCAGCAGTCATAGAGGTGGTGTCACTTTGTTCAATGTGGAAGTAGCTTGTGCCCAAGAATTAGCAAGCGAAGAATTCCTAAGTATTAAGATCCCAAGAAGTTGCAGTGTCTGACAGGTTTGTAGATGAATGGTTCAGAGAACCGACATGTTGATAAATTAGACACATGTGCAACTTTATAAGCTGCTTCTCCGCTCATATGCCGTATTCTACTCAAGATTGATGGACTGAACACATCGACTCAAGGTTGAGGGACTGATTACCTCATTCTCCTCCTGTTCTTCAAGTTTCTCCTACGTATGGACTGATGAAGCCACTGTGTGGCGAAACGTTTCCTCAATAAAGATACCCAAGAGTTGCACATGTGTCTAATTTATCAACACTTGTGGTTAATGAAGTGACAGATGTTAGAGTGGAATGTTATGTCCTACCTGCAGTGACAGACACTGAAAATTTTCAGAGGTGCATGGCACATGAGTGACTCCTATCTTTTGTGATATATATATTTTTTTGAGATTGTTTAAGTGGGACATGAGGAAAAAAAATTAACGCAACTCCTAGTGCAACCGTTTGTCGTGCTGAGGGCGGGGGGGGGGGGGGGGGGGGGGTGTATGTCTCGTAAATGGGCCCCAATGTTTATAGTGTATGTATTTACCTTTTCATATAATTTTATATTGCCGGTATTTTCATTAATAGCTAAAATGGAAATATCTTACTCTATGTTATTATTTGACTTATTATATTAGCTATGTATGTAGGTAGGATGTAACCTATTGCATTTCTCACTGTGCTCGCTGTTGAAGAGTTGGGATTGGGTGTTCGCCGTCACAAACTGCCTTGCTAACTACTGTTCAATTGTTTGTGTCAGGTTGTACCTTGCACTGTTGCTGGAGTAGCTCCGGCGAGTCACGTGGTCTCACCTGATGTGAGGCCTGTAGTGGAGAAATCTCTCTCTTGCCACAGCTGGTCATCACTCGACCAGCACCTCTCTCTCTCCACCTCTCCAGGGATCTCTCTCGTCCCTGTTTGTTCATTATTTAGACTGTTTTGGCAGAGTATGGTTTTGCCGGTGAGTCGAAACATATTTCTTGTAACTCTGTGCAACTCTGCTCACAGAGTTTTGTTCAGACTTAGTGATATTTAACGTTTTGCTGAGGTTGAGTGTCATACCGACACTCTAAGTTAACCCAGGTCGCAAGCTAAACTTTCTGACCTATTTTGTGTGGCATCTTCGCACCTTTGTAGTCGAGGGATTTGGTTATGTTGAACTTAGATTTAGTATTAAGGGAGTTTTATGAATTTTATGGAGGATCTGTTGATGGTCCCCAGTTAAGGTCGCTATTTTGTCTCCTTGTTCCTGACTCTGTGCTGTTGCTTGTTATATTATTGCTGTTGGCGAATAATTCATCATACAGTTCAAGCAAGCTGTTTTGATTGCCTTTAGGTCGATAAGGTAGATTATTTGTGGACCAGTGTCAGTCACTTTTTAAGTCGAGTCTTACTGAGACAACGAGCAACTTTGAGCACACACACACACACACACACACACACACACACACACACACGCATTCACACAGAGTAGTCAGTAAGTGGAATAGTTTGGGAAGCGATGTAGTGGAGGCAGGATCCATACATAGCTTTAAGCAGAGGTATGATAAAGCTCACGGCTCAGGGAGAGTGACCTAGTAGCGATCAGTGAAGAGGCGGGGCCAGGAGCTCGGACTCGACCACCCCCGCAACCTCAACTAGGTGAGTACAACTAGGTGAGTACACACACACACATACACACACACACACACACACATACACACACACACACACACACACATCCCCACACACACACACATACACACACACACACACACACACACACACACACACACACACAACACACACACACACACATTCACACACACACACACACACACACACACACACACACACACACACACACACACACACACACACACACATTCACACACATTCACACACACACACACATACACACACAAACACACACACACACACACGAACACACACACACACACACACACACACACACACACACAACACATTCACACACACACACACACACACACACACACACACACACACACACACACACCACACACACACACACACAACACACACATACATTCACACACACACACAAACACACACACATACATTCACACACACAAACACACACACACATTCACACACACACACACACACACACACACACACACACACACCTCGAAGTGTCCCTGTTCGCAGATGATGTGAAGTTGATGAGAAGAATTAAATCGGATGAGGATGAGGCAGGACTGCAAAGAGACCTGGACAGGCTGGACATGTGGTCCAGAAACTGGCTTCTCGAATTCAATCCTGCAAATGCAAAGTCATGAAGATTGGGGAGTGGCAAAGAAGACCGCAGACAGAGTATAGGCTAGGTGGACAAAGACTACAGACCTCACTCAGGGAGAAAGACCTTGGGGTGACCATAACACCGAGCACATCACCGGAGGCACACATCAACCAAATACCGCTGCAGCATACGGGCGCCTGGCAAACCTGAGAATAGCTTTTCCGATACCTTAAAAAGGGAATCGTTCAAGACACTTTTACACTGTGTATGTTAGGCCCATACTGGATATGCAGCACCATCTGGAACCCAACCTGGTCAAGCACGTCAAGAAGTTAGAGAAAGTACAAAGGTTTGCAACAAGGCTAGTCCCAGAGCTCAGGGAATGTGTTACGAGGGAAAAGGTTGAGGGGAAATTTGGACTGGCGACACTGGAGGACAGAAGGGTCAGGGGAGACATGATAACGACGTACAAGATACTGCGGGGAACAGACAAGGTGGACAGAGATAGGATGTTCCAGAGAGGGGACACAGGGACAAGGGGTCACAACTGGAAGCTGAAGACTCAGACGAGTCACAGGGACGTTAGGAAGTATTTCTTCAGTCATAGAGTTGTCAGCAAGTGGAATAGCCTAGCAAGTGAAGTAGTGGAGGCAGGAACCATACATAGTTTTAAGAAGAGGTATGATAAAGCTCAGGAAGCAGAGAGAGAGAGGACCTAGTAGCGATCAGTGAAGAGGCGGGGCTAAGAGCTGAGTCTCGACCCCTGCAACCACAATTAGGTGAGTACACACTCGCTTGTATATACTAGTAATCTCTATAATTGATAATAACGTACCAGACGGTACTTAAGAGTCGTATAATTACGAAATGTGCCTGTAGCACTGTACTACTATACGTACAATTTAACTTATCACTACAAGAAAAGCGTAGTAGCTTATATCCTAAATTACATCAAATTCATTTATTTTGATTTCGTCCACCTAGACAACTTTATTAATAAACTTCTCAAATTTACTTCGATTATTATCACCTAATTGTGATCCCAAAAGCATCAATATTCAAGGGATAACTAGACCTGATCTTGGTCTGACATCTTGTTGCAAAATACCAGAAGGAGGCTGGATGCTAGAGGGAGAGATCCTCTGTTATACCCTGGAGATGTCTATGTAGATGTCGCCTTTTTGTAACACGTGTTGTGTTGCGTGTTGTGTTGCGTGTTGTGTTGCGTGTTGTGTTGTGGTGTTGGGGGGGGGGGGGGGGGGGTGTTGCGTGTTGTGTTGCGTGTTGTGTTGCGTGTTGTGTTGTGTTTGCGTGTTGTGTTGCGTGTTTGTGTTGTAGCGTGTTGTGTTGCGTGTTGTGTTGCGTGTTGTGTTGCGTGTTGTGTTGGTGTTTGTGTTACTTGTTGTTTTACCTTTAATGCTACCTTGTAAAATCTGTGTGTAAAAAGAGTAGAGAGAGAGAGGAGAGAGGAGAAGAGAGAGAGAGAGAGAGAGAGAGAGAAAAAAAAGGAGAGAGAAGAGGGAAGAGAGGGAGAGAGAGAGAAAGAGAGAGAGGAGAGAGAGAGACAGAAAGAGCTTTGTCAATTTCACTTGTCTGGATGTAAACAGTTGGGGTGTTGAAAGAGACACAGCAGGGGTGCCTCGAGACACAGCAGGGGTGCCTAGTGACACAGCAGGGTGCCCTGCTGTGTCTCCTGCTGTTTACCCTCAGTCCATTTGTACTCCGCTTGTCCTCTGTTTTCATTGGTAATGCCACTCTCTCTTCCACTCAAACTTTAAAGCGCATCCAATTATATATATATATATATATATATATATATATATTATATATATATATATATAATATTATATATATATATATATATATATATATATATATCTACTCACCAGGTGCCTGTCAATCCCAAAACTTACCTACTTTCTGAGATGCTCCCAGCCTTCAGCAGTCCACCCTCAAGGAAGGTTCCTTGATGTTGGTGGGGGCTCTTGATTTAGGGAATTGGATTTGGCTCCAGTTCCCCAATTAAGATAAATTTTCCTTAATTCCCCCCCCCCGGCGTGTATAACCCTCGGGGGTTTTCGCTTCCCCTTATTATAAAAATAATAATTCACACCCCAAAACTCAAGGAATATACTCTCCCCTTAAGAAATGCTAGAGAGTGTAGAATCTTTCCCTTGAAGATGGACAGTGGTTACAAGCCTCACTTCCGGGCATCTTGGGGGGACCGGGGGACGCAGATCCCCCCAGATTTTCTCTCCCGCTTTCCCAACCTCTTCCATAGCATCAAACGGTTGATAAGACAAATTCTTCCTGATACCCTCATGACTCGCAGAAATACGGACCCCAACTATGTCAGTGCCATCCCTTGAATGGGAGACCTTTTCGCTCCCACCAAACCCCAGTGCAGACTGGCTACAAAAAATCAAGCTGGTGGGCCCCTCGCTGAAAAGGCATTGCCCAACTGCTCGGGCTGCAAAATCAGATAGGGAACTGCCCCCTCTCCAGGGTGGAGCGCACCTCATCCGGGGATTTCCCCAAAACATTTCTCATTCGGCACTGGGAATGCGACTCGACCCAAGACCCTTATTGCGTGGCTCTGCCCTTGCTCCTAAATTCACACAGAATAACATGTTTTTGGGGCGAAGTGCAAGCAACCAGAGGTCTACAGGGGTTTTTAACTGTTAAAAAACCCAAGGGGCGGGCATGCAAGACAAAAGAGGCAACGACATCATAAAGAAACCCTTGCTCAGGGGTCCCAGCAAAGGGGGGGACCCCTGATCACTAGCACCAAAAAATACCCCCCAACCCACAAAATCCCCCCCGACGGGATCACCATCTATCCTTTGGGAAGAATGGCAAGCTTTTTGCGGGGACTATACCTGTTGTCCACACGGCTACACCTAATCCATACATGTCGGGCACAGGGAGGAGCTCCTACCAAAAGGAGGAAAACAATCAGCGTACGGGGCATAACCAACAGTATCAATTTGTCCCAGGGGGTCAGAGACTTTGGGATCGGGGGAAAAAAGCCACACTTTTCCTTAAAAAATTTGGGGTTCCGACTCATCGACACCCCCCAGGGCCCCAAGGGAACAACTTTCAGTTCCAGGCCTCAGCTGGCATCCGGGGGAAAATGTTTCTACATATTTGGGCTACGTCCGGCTTCGGGGAGGAAAAATTTCATATTTTTAATAAGGTCCCATTGTATTCATGCTTGTGTTTTCTGTAAATGTATTTGTTTATTAATAAATGTTCCCATAAATAAAAAATAGGGGGGGGTAGGAGAAAAAAATATTCAAACGTCCGGGGAAACCTGATTTTCCCGAGGTACGTTTATTTTTCTTCTCTGGGGAGAGGGTCCCCATTCAGCTATAGGGGGGCACTTCCCTAAAAGATATGGGGCGAAAAGAAGTGTTTTTTGGGACTACTTTGGTAGAAAAAAGACTTTTGAATAACTTCAGGATGTACTTTATAAAGGGCCCAGATATATCAATCACTTTTTAGTTGTAGCTACATGAGAGTAAAAGAGATGCGATACAAGGAGAATAGAACAGATGTAAGGGGCTTTTAAAGAACAAAAAGAAATAAAAACGAAGGAACACGCAAAAGGGCCTACTGCCCATGCGGGGCAGGTCCAACCCCCTCCCGGCTTAAGCCAAATGCACCCAACCTAGTCGGGTCAGGTCACATTGATTAAGGGGGGAACAGGGCAACCGACCTGTTAGCACAAGCTACAGGTCCAACCCACCCACCCACATCTACTAGTATTACCCAACCTTTTTTTAAAAGCTACACAATTTCGGGCCTCTATAAGGGCTTGGGAGTTTTTTTCCACCATCCACAACTCTTTTTAAAACCAGTTTTTCCCATACCCCCCTGAATCTAAATTTTTTTCCAATTTAAAACCCATTCTGGGGAGTCCTGTCAGCAAATTTTTTTGCACACTTTTTACATCCCCTTTATTTATTCCCTGTCTTCCATTTTAAAAACCTCAATCAATCCCCCCAAATTCTATCTTTTTGAGAGTGCAGTTTCGGCCCTTATCATCCTCATGGGGAAAGGGTTTTTCTGATACAGGGGAATCTTTGTCATCCTCCTTTGTACATTTTCCAGAAAATTTTTATACCCTTTCGTAATACGGTGACCAAAACTTTTTGGCTAATCTAAATGGGAAAACCAAGGATGTATAAGTTGAAGAACAACCTGGGGACCCTATTATTTAAAGCTTCTTGATAGAAGCCAAGGATTCTATTAGCTTTATTGCAACACTTATGCACTGTTGTTTGGTTTCATTTTAGCTAACCAGAACTCCTAAATTTTTTTCGCAATCCGTAATTTAAGTCACTTTATTTATTTATGGGCAGGGTTTATTGCCCTGCCAAAATTTTAAAATTTTTGCTTTTTGTCTATTTTAAACTGCATCTCCACTTCTCCGACCACGCATCCTTTTAAAAATCTTCCTGGAGTGCCGAAGTCCTCGTCAAATGAATTCGACGGGCCCATTTGGTGTCATCGGGAAACTTGCCGATGTCGCTCTTTATGCCCTCATCTAGTCGTTTATGTAGATTGGAACAGCAGGGGCCCAACACTGACCCCCGGGAAACCGCCGTGACGCTTCCCCCCTCTATTTTTTCCCCCTTTATGCAAACTTCTGCTGCCTATTTTCAACCCTGCCTCTACCAGGAAAAAATTTTTCCTCCTATTCCAGTGCTTTAAATTTTTCCCCAATATCTCTGATGTGGGACCCGTCAAAAGCCTTACTGAAGTCATTACACAATACAAATTTATTACCTGATTCCCCCCTCAAAAACCTTAGTGAAAAAAGTTAATAAATTTTGTAAACGGAACGCCCCTTTGTAAAAAACCTCGGATTCGTTTATTAATTTTTGCTTTTCAAGGTGGGGACGAACTGCCTCGGCAATTATTTTTCCTAAATTTTCCCACTATGGAGGTTAGGCTTTTTGTCATAGTTCGAAGCTAAGGACCTGTCCCTGTTTTTAAAATAGGTATCAATTTCCATTTTCCCCTTATCTGGCACCATGCCAGTTTTTAGTGATATGTTGAAAAGATTAGCCAAAGTGTCTAAGCTCCTCTTTACATTTCCCTTTGAACCCTTGATACAGTTCATCAGGGCCTGGGGGTTTGTTAGGTTTTTTAATTTTTCTATTTCCCCAAGGACCATGTCACTTGTACCCCAATAGTGCACAGTTTATTTCGTCCTGTTCTACATAATTTTTCATTACGGAATATCGCTGGATCCCCCTGTTTAAAAAAATGAGAAAGTATTGTTAAAAATTCTACACATTTCCCTTTTCACTGTCAGTGAGCTGACCCAGGAACTTTTGATGGGCCTATCTTGTCCCCGATCTTACTTCTGTATACCTGAAAGAATCCTTTTGGGTTAGTCTTCGATTTTTCTTGCAATTTTAACCTCATAATCTCTATTTGCTTTTTTAATTCCCTTTTTTTTTTCTCTCTTTAACTGAAATATCGATTTCTTAATTGCCCCTCTCCCCCTTTTATTTGCCTAAAATGCCTCTCTTTTTACCAATCAGATATTTTAAACTATTTGTTCACCATTTAGGAAACATTTTTGTTTGATCTGTTTCCCTATTTTTGGGAAAATAAATTTTACTAGCACAGAACTATCCCTAAAACTATCGGCAACCATCACCACCTACCTGACCCCCTAGTCAGGCATTTCCCTTCAGCCCACCAAGTAATTTTTCAGTCCAAAGAAAACAGCAGCGAAATCAGGGGGAGACTTGATGCCATTTTTAGGGGAATTCCATGATATGTTAAAACTGAGTGATTTGTGATCACTCTCCCCAAGCTCATCATTAACCTCAAGATTATTAATTAGTGTTTCCCTACTGGCAAGAACCAAGTCAAGGAGGTTATTTCCCCTAGTTGGCTCTGTCACAAACTGTTTTAATGGAGGATAGATGGGCTAGTTAGAGAATAGGTAATGGGGTCGAAGAGGTATGGGGTAGGTTTAAAAATGTAGTGTTAGAGTGTTCAGCAGAAGTTTGTGGTTACAGGAAAGTGGGTGCGGGAGGGAAGAGGAGCGATTGGTGGAATGATGATGTAAAGAGAGCAGTAAGGGAGAAAAAGTTAACATATGAGAGATTTTTACAAAGTGATGCAAGGAGGGAAGAGTATATGGAGAGAAAAAGAGAGGTTAAGAAAGTGGTGAAGCTGTGTAACAAGAGAGCAAATGAGAGAGTGGGTGAGATATTATCAACAAATTATGTTGAAAATAAGAAAAAGTTTTGGAGTGAGATTAATAAATTGAGGAAGCCTAGAGAACAAATGGATTTGACAGTTAAAAATGGGAGAGTAGAATTATTAAATGGAGAGTTAGAGGTATTGGGAAGATGGAAGGAATATTGTGAGGCATTGTAAATGTTGATGAAGATAGGGAAGCTGTGATTTCGTGTATAGGGCAAGGAGAATAACATCTTGTAGGAGTGAGGAAGAGCCAGTTGTGAGTGCGGGGAAAGTTCCTGAGGCAGTAGGTAAAATGAAAGGGGGTAAGGCAGCCGGGATTGATGGGATAAAGATAGAAATGTTAAAAGCAGGTGGGGATATAGTTTTGGAGTGGTTGGTGCAATTATTTAATAAATGTATGGAAGAGGGTAAGGTACCTAGGGATTGGCAGAGAGCATGCATAGTTCCTTTGTATAAAGGCAAAGGGACAAAAGAGAGTGCAAAAAATTATAGGGGATAAGTCTGTTGAGTATACTGGTAAAGTGTATGTAGAGTTATTATTGAAAGAATTAAGAGTAAGACGGAGAACAGGATAGCAGATGAACAAGGAGGCTTCAGGAAAGGTAGGGGGTGTGTGGACCAGGTGTTTACAGTGAAACATATAGGTGAACAGTACTTAGATAAAGCTAAAGAGGTTTTTGTGGCATTTATGGATTTGGAAAAGGTGTATGACAGGGTGGATAGGGAGGCAATGTGGCAGATGTTGCAGGTGTATGGTGTAGGAGGTACACAAATAACCCACACATAAAAGAGAGAAGCTTACGACGACGTTTCGGTCCGACTTGGACCATTGACAAAGTCAGTGTGACTTTGTCAATGGTCCAAGTCGGACCGAAACGTCGTCGTAAGCTTCTCTCTTTTATGTGCGGGTTATTTGTGTATCGTTCCAGTCACGGTATTGTGCCTTTTTGTTATTTATGTGTAGGAGGTAGGTTACTGAAAGCAGTGAAAAGGTTTTACGAGGATAGTGAGGCTCAAGTCAGAGTATGTAGGAGAGGAGGGAGATTATTTCCCAGTAAAAGTAGGCCTTAGACAGGTATGTGGAGAAATTTTCTCCAGGAGGGGGGTATCAGCCCCCTTCAGCCCCCTCAGCCCCTTTCAGCCCTGAGGGGCCCAGCCCTCTCAGAAGGGGCAAGCGTCTTGTTTACTGCTACAGTGAGTAATTGATCACAGATGTTATGCGACATAGTCAAGTGACCTCTGCTCCTTGCAGCGGTGTTGCAAAGTGTATTTTTATAAGAGACAGTACATTCTTACTTTAGCAGGACAATTAAGGAAAATCCTGCTCCCACTTTATTACCATAGTAAAGATAGTGGACGTTCTTGTCTATGCTTAAGACAGCAAGAATCAAGCATTCTGCTTTGCTTCATCGAGGAGGTGGCAAGGAAGCAAGGTACTAGGTCAGCGTTTTTTTTGTGTATTAGGGGCAGTAACGGCTTGGGGCGGTGTGGCATTGCCAGACTATCTTTGACTCTAGGGAGAGTGACACTGACGCCAGGATAACTAGCAAAGAACACAGATCTGTGCGTTAGTGTGAACAAAGTGTCTCAAACACAATAAACATAAGAGAAGTGTGATCAGCTTCTCTTGTGATACATTGTGAACAATAAAGACAAATCTTGTGGAACATAGTGTACCAGTGTGCGTTTCCTAGACAATGGAAGACGTGGACATCCAAGGACACTTCAGCTTCTATCAAGTCACCGATAGCTGTCGAAGGTGTTGAGAACACCATAGCTCACGCTACAAGAGCAAGGTATGTTACGAATTTCTTGTAGATCGGGGGACTGCGCAGTTCTTGAGTCGCAAGGAGTTTGTAATCAACCTATAGTCGGCAGTAAGGTGTGGACTTTTGAGTCCAAACAAGTACGTACATCGTCAGCCACCAGTGTATGAAATATGCTGACATAACACCCCCTAGGGGTAATTTATAACTTACAAATATATTTTCTTGACAGCCCATGTTGAGATGGTTTCGACAGCTTCTAGACCTCGTCTGCAGGGGCGGCTGTGTAGACGATTTGCTGTCATTTATCAGCTAAGTGTTTCCTATATTTATATATATAAATTACACATAGCTGGTAAGGCCAATATCTTCAACACAGGATGTGTGATGTCACCTTGGTTGTTCAATATATTTATAGATGGGGTTGTAAGAGAAGTGAATGCGAGGGTTTTGGCAAGAGGTGTGCAGTTTAAAGTTAAAGAATCTAACAAAATGGGGATTTGTAAAGTTGTTGTTTGCTAAAGGCCCACGGCTTTGGGGGGATTCTGGGGAGAATTTAACAGGGGTTATGGAAAAAAATTTTGGTAGGTTTGTAAAAGAAAAAAATTAAAAAGTGAATTATGGAAAAAAGAAAGGTTATGGGGGAATAACAAAAAAAAAATTGGGGTGATAAAAGGGAAGGATTTCAGTTTGGGAAAGGGAGAGAGAAATGGAGGAGGTGAATGTTTTCAGAAAATTTGGGAGGGGAAAATTGTCAGCAAATGGGTCTATAAAAGATGGGTAAATCATAAAAATTGATGGGGGAAAAAAGGGTTGTTGGGGGTTTGCCCCTTAGGGTCTGTGGAAAACAAAAAACTTTGTCCGGGGGAAGGGGTAAAATTTATAAAAAAGTTTTAATAGGTAAAAAAACATGGGGGGTGAATGTTGCAAAAAGGGAGAAGGGCTGGAGGCATTGGAGATTTCTGTTGAGGGCAATGGGGGGGGTGAAAAATTAAGGAGAAATTCGTGGTTTTTGGAAATTAGGGGAGGTGCGGGATTACCAAAACTATTATCCAGACTGCTGAGGAGGGGTTGTTGAGGTGGTTCGGACATGTAGAGAGAATGGAAGGAAAAAGAATGACTTCAAGAGTGTATATATCTGTAGTGGAGGGAAGGCGGGGTAGGGGTCGGCCGAGGAAAGGTTGGAGGGAGGGGTAAAGGAGGTTTTGTGTGCGAGGGGCTTGGACTTCCAGTAAGCGTGCATGAGCGTATTTAATAGGAGTGAATGGAGACAAATGGTTTATAATACTCTACGTGCTGTTGGAGTGTGAGCAAAGTAACATTTATGAAGGGATTCAGGGAAACCGGCAGGCCGGACTTGAGTCCTGGAGATGGGAAGTACAGTGCCTGCACTCTGAAGGAGGGGTGTTAATGTTGCAGTTTTATAACTGTAGTGTAAAGCATCCTTCTGGCAAGACAGTGATGGAGTGAATGATAGTGAAAGTTTTTCTTTATGGGCCACCCTGCCTTGGTGGGAGACGGCCGATGTGTTAATAAAAAAATAAAAAATAAAATTATATTATATATAAATATATATATATATATATATATATATATATATATATATTATATATATATATATATATATATATATATATATATATATATGATATATACAAACATTTATCTCCATCACCATGCTGGAGATAGATGGCAATAGTAGGAGAGGCAAGTGTCGGTCATGCATACAGCTTCGTTGTCTCAACTCTAATGGTTTCCTCCGCAAACACGGTAGTTCCCTGGTTCAGGATGTTCTTCTGTGGAAAGTGATGATCCAGAGCCACCTCAGGCACCTGAACCCACTCCAACAGGTCTCATCTCATAGACAATATCTTGGAAGCAATTAAAGCAACAGGTACGAGGACACTCACACATATTCCCAAAGCAGCCCGTCCACACGCAGCTGGGAAACATACAGACCTCCTGAAAAAAGTAAACGATGGTTCCACTATCTTAAATGCTCCACCAACCATCAAGGCATGGCACAACTTGCTACTTTTTGGCAATGTCTGCTTAGCTGTGCCGGAAAGAAGGGAAAAGAGGCTAGCCTCAATGATAATTAAATCCTTAAGAGATTTTCCTAGAGTTGATAACCTCATTCACCTTCCCCGTCAACACAAAAAAGTGAGAGGCAGAACCCCCACTCACTCCACTGACAGTGAAAAAGTCAGAGTCCAGGTGAGCAAGAAAATTGTAGAGGGCAACACAGTGGGGGCAATCAGAATTATTACCAGTGAAGATACAGTTGCTCCCAGGGATGCTGAGAAGGCTGAAGCACTTAGAGGAAAGCACCCTGCCAGGGAAACCAGTGGCACCAACAGTTCCAACACCTCTGTCCCCACTGTGGAACCATTGATTGTGGAAGACTCAGACATTTACAAAGCAATAATGTCGTTCCCATCTGGCTCTGCTGGGGGTTACACTGGAAAAAGGCCACAGCATTTAAAGGAAATGGTTAATCCAGTTATTGGGGAAATTGCAGAGACACTGCTTTCAGAGATCACAAGGTTCGTCAACAATTCCTTGGCTGGTCTGATCCTGATGAAATTAGACCTTTCTTTTTTGGTGCAACACTTTGTGCACTTAAAAAGAAGGATGGAGGAATTCGGCCAATTGCAGTAGGCAACACGTTACGCCGCCTCGTATCCAAAGCTGCTGTCCGAAGTATTCGTGCACAGGCAGCCATGATGCTTCAACCAAACCAGCTTGACTTTGTGGTCTCTCAAGGAAGTGAAGCAGCGGTTCATGCAACAAGGGCGTATATCAACTACTTGCTTGAGGACAATGCAGTGGTAAAATTAGATTTCAAGAATGCATTCAATCTCCTGAAAAGAGACGTGGTATTAGCAGCAGTACAAGAACATTTCCCTGGTCTCTTCCCTTTTGTTTCAGCTGGGTATAGCAAGGAATCAATGCTTCTCTTTGGAGAGCATGAAATCACATCATCGGAGGGTGTCCAACAAGGAGATCATCTTGCACCATTTCTCTTCTGTATAGCAGTTAAGGAAATCACAGTTAGACTGACCAGCGAGCTAAACATCTGGTTCCTAGATGATGGCACACTAGCAGGTACAAAGGAGTCCCTCCTACATGACCTTACACAGGTAATGACAAGGGGACAGGAAATGGGTCTCATCCTGAATCCATCCAAATGTGAAATCATCTCAGTCAATCAACAAGTGATAAATGCAGTGAGATCAAAACTACCAGGAGCAGCAGTCATTGCCCCCACAAACAGTGTCTTGCTAGGAGCACCTCTGGGAAGCAATGCCATTGACACAATTCTCAGGAAGAAATTGGAAGAGTTAAGGAGAATGGAACAACGAATAGGCAATCTTGACACCCACGATGCCTTGTACCTTCTCATAAAGTGCTTGAGTCTGCCCAGGTTGACATATTTCCTAAGATGTGCACCTTCATATGATAACCCTATACTGCACGAATATGACAGTATCCTGAGGCAGATTTTTACGAAAGTACTTAACCTTACTTTAGAAGACGGGCAATGGAACCAAGCTATACTTCCAGTCAGACTAGGAGGCATTGATGTCCGCAAGTCATCACAGATTGCGCTACCTGCTTTTCTGTCCTCGTGTATTGCATCCAGAAAGCTTGTAGCAGCGATTCTCCCTGAACATCTTAGGGACAAGATTGGAGTCCAGGACCAAACGTTCATTGACGGAGCCATGATCTGGGATAATCTAACGGGCTCTGAAACCAGACCTGCTCCCCCCAACAACTACAAACAATCGCACTGGGATGGTCCAATAGTGGAAAATTTAGCCTCAACAATGCTTCAGAGTGTGTCAGGGAAGGATAGAGCCCACCTCCTGGCAGTGAGAGCACATCATGCAGGGGATTTTCTGTTGGCTGTTCCCAACTCCAGCCTTGGCACACACCTCGACCCACAGGCCATCAGCATCGGTGTTGCCCTTCGACTTGCCGTCCCTATTCTCGCCGAACACAGGTGTATTTGTAGCAGTGAAGCAGCAGACCGATTCGGGTATCACGGTCTTGTGTGCCGTAAATCCGAGGGAAAGATTGCAAGACATGAGGAGGTTAATAACATTATCAAGAGGAGCCTCACAACAGCCGGATGCCCAGCAGTAAGGGAGCCACCCCAGCTATGCAGATCTGATGTCAGCCAGAAGCGTCCAGATGGTATCACCCTTCAAGCCTGGACAGATGTGAAGCAGGTGGTGTGGGACTATACATGTGCATCTACCTTGGCTGATACTTATCTCCAATACACCAGGGAGGAAGGAGGGGCAGCTGCCAGCTTCAGGGAGTCCCAAAAGTCTAGAAAATATGGAGAACTTGCCGATCATTTTATGTTTGTTCCCATAGGCTCAGAGACCCTTGGCTCATGGGGAAAGAATGCATCTAAATTCCTTAAGGAGCTGGGAAAAAGACTCATCAGGGTAACTAGGGATCCCAGGGCAGCTAGTTTTCTGTTCCAGCGGCTCAGTGCGGCTGTTCAAAGGAGTAATGCTTGCTGTATTTTGGGCACACGCCACAGCTCTGAGGAGCTGGATGAGATTTTTGCCCTATAATCGGTGATACACACGTAACAACATGTACCGTATATGCCACATTTATATCAACAATGTATCCCTTAAATCTTTTGTACCATATTATGTAATAAAATATTCCTACTGGTAAACAAAAAATATGAAAAGATGGGGTGGTAGGGAAAGTGGAATATTCAAACGGCTTCAGGAAGAAATCCAAATATTCTTCCTTGAAGCCTTTGTCATTCATAGAATTGATTCGCTGCCTGACCATGGTCGAGTGAGGTTGTGCGCTGCACCCCTCTGCTGTTCAGGCGAGCTACCTTGTATCAACATGGCGCTGAGTGTGAGGAGGCGCGTAAATACCATAGGTATTGAGCTGCTTCGTGGGGCGATTTCACCCTCTTCAGTGCAGTCTTACTCCCAAAAATCATTAGGGGGACCTATGGAAAACCGGACGATGAGGGTATGGTGTAG
>NC_069401.1:10216940-10264440 GCF_026875155.1 Cherax quadricarinatus
GCCTTTACAATTCTCGGAAAATTTCGGAAAATTTTGGGCTGGATCTGTTTGTCCCGGGTTTTGGGATGCCAAAACGTGCGACACGAATAGGATAACTCGTTGAGAGACGGAGTTCTTGTGTGGGGTTTGTGAAGTAAAGATGACTCAACCTTTCTCCTCCTCTCGGGCAAACACAACTGCTGGGGGAGCACCGTGTCCCCATTTATAACGGGTTATTTGGTAGGCGTAAGGGTTTTAAATGATATACTTTTGGGGGCTTTTTACTTTATTGATAACTGTGTTGGGTTACCGGGGTGTGTGTTTGTGCCCATCCCCGGGCAGGGCCATGCCCAGAGGAGGCTGGGAGTACTGGTCTTGATCCACCGCTGTGTGAGTGAGAGCGAGGCAAGTCGGGCATCGAAGTGGCAAGGCCTATAGGTGGCGCATTGAGTGGCGGAAATATGAACTAATGACAGACAGCTGGGCTGTCGGCGACTTCAGGCTTCTACTTTGGGTGTTTGTCCATCCAGCTTAAAGACGGCCGGGGTTTTTTGGTAACCCCCTTAGGGTGCTGGGAGGCAGTTGAACAGTCTGGCCCCGAACTTATTGTATGGCCCTTTTTAACGTGCTTGACACCCCTGCTTTTCTTTGGGGGGGTTTTGATGTCTCCCAATTTTTTGCTTTCGTAGTGGGTGATTTCGTTGCAAGTTGGGTACTAGTCCCTTGGTTTTTCCCGGGTGATATAATATGTTCTCTCCCCCCTGGTTCCGGGGAAATACGGTTTTTAGGAACCTCAAACGCTCCATAATTGAGGTGTTTATCCCGTTATGCGCGTCGTAAAAGTTCTCTGTACTTTTCAGGTCGGCAATTTCACCTCCCTTTTAAAGGGCTGTTAGTGGCAGAAATATTCCACCTAGATAGAACAAGTGCCCTGAAGATGTCATCAGGGGTTGGCCTCCTATTTTTGGGAGTTTCTTTATCCACCCTGTCATTTTTCTAGCAGATCGTTTGATAAAATGTTATTCCTTGAAAGGTGAGATCCTCCGACTGATCCCCCCCAGGTCTTTTAGTGGTGTTTCGCTCTTTTTGGGCCAGAAATTTTTTTTTGTATCTGATGAAGATTTAATTTTCCCCAGTTTACCATTCTGAGTAAAGAAATTTCTCATCGTTGAACTTCATATTGTTTTCTGCAGCCCACTGAAAGATTTGGTTGATGTCCGCCTGGAGCCTTTAGTTCTCAATGGAAGACACTGTCATGAAGATTGGGTGTCAAACTGCAAAGGAAGACACGGTGTGTGGCTGCATCCTTGTCTTGTCGGTATGAAATGAGGAAAAAGATGGGGGAAATACGTGCCTTGTGGAACAGAGCTTTTCACCGTAGCTGCCCGGACTTTACTTGTTGACGCACTCTGTGTTCTGTTTGGGGGGAAATTTGATCCCTGACCGATTTTCCCGTTTTTCCTTTAGCACCCTTTTTTGCGCTATTACGCCTGGTCACCCCTTGTCGAAAGGTTTTGCAAAGTTTATATATTACTCAGCATTCTTTTTGTCTTTAGTGATTTTGGACCTTGCGTGGATCCCAAAAGTTTAGACAGAGAGGAGCGACCCGTTTTAAACCTGTTGCCCTGGGGTTGGTAATAGGGTTTCTAGATGGGGGGTGATCTTGCTTTTAGGACCCTTTCAAGATTTTTTGAAAAGGGATGTTTTTGCATTGGCTGTAGTTCTTTTGCTGTTCTTTAGCCCCCTTTGTGGAGTTGGGCTTGTCGTTGTTTTATAACTGGGGCGACCCCCTGTCCCTGCTCCCCCTCCATAGGAGGAAAAGGGTCGTGATAGGGGGTTCTTGCAGTTCTTGATGAACACGGGTTCCAGGTCGGCCCCGGGGCGGTGCATGGGCAGTCATTTTTGTGTTTGAAGTCATTTGGGTCAGGAAAACATCGGTAGGCTTGTGTTTAATCAAAAATTTGTGGCTCTTTCATAAAAAATTCATTTTGATCTTCGAACTCTCAGGTCTGGTTAGCGGCTTGACTAAAAAACTGAGTCTTATTGGGGCTTGAAGTAGCTCACTCATTTTCACCTGCTGTCATCTGTGTAGAACCATCTTGTTTAAGTAGGGGCCCAATAATAGCGTTGTCTCGATTTTTGATTTGGCATAGGAGAAGAAATACTTTGGGTTTCTTTCGATTTCATTTATGGCTTTTAGTTCTTCCCGCGATTTCCTGACTCCAAAGGTTTCTTTTAGCTTAAGTTCGGTGCTTGCTATTTCTCTGACCAGTGTCTCTCTACGCATTAGTTATATTGACCTCTTTTAGCCGCCTGTTATTCTTTTTCCGTCGCCTGTAAAGGGAGCGCCTGTCTCTTTCTATTTCATCTACTCCTCCTTTTTCTTAGGGGAGGAATAAGCCTTGTGCATACATGAGTGCTACGAGTTATCTTTCTAGGCATTAAGTTTGGGGTCTGTGTTGCATAGTATTTCTTCCCAGTTAGATCGGTTAGACTTGGTTTACTTAGTCCACTTTATGTTTTTGTTATGTGATGTTAGAATTTGGTGATGCTCCCTCGTGGACTAGTCTCTTTATGTTCGTGTCTGGGGCTCCACGATTACGTGTCTGAACCTCTATTATGTTGTGATCTGAGTATTTTGTTTTTGTTATGGTGACATTTCTTATACAGATCATAATTGGTAGTGAAGATGAGGTCTAGTGTATTCTCCAGGTCTAGTATGGCTCTATTACTGCGGGTTTGGTGAAATTGAATTTTGTGCAGATATTTAAAAGCTCGGTGTGTGTTGTGTGTGAGTTTTATCCAGAGCTGCCTCCTGGTGTTATTACTGCATCAATATTATTTGCTATATTCCTCCATGTTAGGTGCTTAAGTTGAAATCACCCCAGGAGCAAGATGTTGGGTGCAGGAGCTGGTAGATTTTGCAGACAGTGTAGTCAATGTTTTAACAGCTGTTCCTGGATTTGATGGGTTGTTGCATCCGGAGGCTTGTAGAATACCACACTGATAGGTTTGGTTCTCGACCTTTACTGCTCTAAAAACTTCCACTACATTTTCATTTGAGGCATTAAGCGTTCTGTGCAAACTTTGTGACTCTGCAATGTTACAGGGCCAACCCCCCCCCTTTGCCTGTTCACTCTGTCACATCTGTATAGGTTGTAACCTGGGATTCCATATTTCGTTGTCACAAGTGATCCTTTATGTGGGTTTCAGTGAAAGCTGCGAACATTGCCTTTGCCTCTGCAAGCAGTCCACGGATGAAAGGTATTTGTTGTTTGTTGCTGGCTTTAGACCCTGTATATTTGCAAAGAAGAATGTCATCGGACTGGTGGTATTGTTGGTACTTACCTGGAGTTTACCTGGAGAGAGTTCCGGGGGTCAACGCCCCCGCGGCCCGGTCTGAGACCAGGCCTCCTGTGGATCGAGCCTGATCAACCAGGCTGTTGCTGCTGGCTGCACGCAAACCCAACATACGAGGCCACATGCCCGGCTGATCCGGAACTGACTTTAGGTGCTTGTCCAGTGCCAGCTTGAAGACTGCCAGGGGTCTGTTGGTAATCCCCCTTATGTGTGCTGGGAGGCAGTTGAACAGTTCTCGGGCCCTGTCACTTATTGTATGGTCTCTTAACGTGCTAGTGACCCCCTGCTTTTTTCATTGGGGGGATGGTTGCATCGTCTGCCAAGTTCTTTTGCTTCGTAGTGGGTGATTTTCGTGTGCAATAGTTCGGTTACTAGTCCCTCTAGGATTATCCAGTGTATTTTAATTCATGTATCTCTCCCTCTGCGTTCCAGGGGAATACAGTTAGGAACCTCAAGAGCTCCCAATAATTGAGGTGTTTTATCTCCGTTAAGCGCGCGTTGAAAGTTCTCTGTACATTTTTAGGTCGGCAATTTCACCTGCCTTGAAAGGTGCTGTTATGTGTGCAGCAATATTCCAGCCTAGATTGAACAAGTGACCTGAAGAGTGTCATCATGGGCTTGCCTCCCTAGTTTTGAAGGTTCTCATTATCATCCTGTCTTTCTAGCAGATGCGATTGATACAAATGTTTGGTCCTTGATGGTGGAGATACCTCCGACAGATCACTCCAGGTCTTGACGTTGTGTTCCTCTATTTTGTGGCCAGACAGAAAAGAGAATTTGTTTTGTACTCGGATGAAGATTTAATTTCCTCATGTTTACAATATCTGAGTTAATTATGGAAATTTCTCATGTTGTTGAACTTCATATTGTTTTGCTGCAGCCCACTGAATGGAGCTATTTGGTTGATGTCTGCCTGGAAGCTTTGCAGTGTCTGCCAATGGGAAGGACACTGTCATGCAGATTCGGGTGTCTTTGCAAAGGTAGGACACGGTGCTGTGGATGACTTCCTTGTCTATAGTCGGATATAAGGATGAGGAACAAGATGGGAGCATTCTACGGTAGTACTGTGCCTTGTGAACGAGCTTTTTCACGTAGCTGCTCGGACTTTACTCTGTTGACGACCTACTCTCTGTGTTCTGTTAGTGAGGAAATTATAGATCAATCGACCGACTTTCCTGTTATTCCTTGTAGCAGCCATTTTGTGCGCTATTACGCCATGGTCACACTTGTCGAAGGCTTTTGCAAAGTCTGTATATATTACATCTGCATTCTTTTTGTCTTTAGTGCATTTAGGACCTAGTCGTAGTGATCAATAGTTGAGACAGACAGGAGCGACTGTTCTAAAACCCTTGTTGCCCTGGGTTGTGTAACTGATGGGTTTCAGATGGCGTTGGTGATTTGCTTTTAGGACCCTTTCAAGCTTTTTATGATATGGGATGATAAGTGCTATTGGTCTGAGTTCTTTGCTGTTGGCTTTACTGCCCTTTGTGGAGTCGTGGGAGCTATTGTCTGTTGTTTTTAGTATGCCTGGTGGGGGGACGACCCCCGTGTCATTCCCATCCCATTGGATGGAAAAGGTCTTGATGGGGCTTATTGCAGTTCTTGATGTACACAGATGTTTCCATGAGTCTGGCCCTGGGGCAGAGTGCATGGGCATGTCCTTTATCGCCTGTTCGAAGTCAATTTGGGTCAGGTTAACATCGGTAGGCTTGTGTTAATCAAATTTTGTGGCTCTCTCATAAAAAATCATTTTGATCTTCAGACTCTCAGTTGGTTAAGCAGGCTTGCTAAAAACTGAGTCATATTGGGACTTGAGTAGCTCACTCATTTCCTTGTTGGCATCTGTGTTAGGACCCATCTTGTTTAGTAGGGGCCCAATACTGGACGTTGTTCTCGGGGGGGAAATTTTTTTTTTTTTTTTTTCTGCTTTGGCATAGGAGAAGAAATACTTTGGGTTTCTTTCGATTTCGTTTATGAGCTTTTAGTTATTCCCGCGGATTCCTGGACTCCTAAAGGATTCTTTTAGCTTAAGTTCGATGCTTGCTATTTTCTGGACCAGTGTCTCCCTAGCATTTAGATTATTGACCTCTTTTAGCCGATTGTTATCTTTTTTCCGTCGCCTGTAAAGGGAGGCGCCTGTCTCTTTCGGTTTTACATCTTACTCCTCCTTTTTCTTGAGAATAAAGCCTTGTGCGACATCGAGTGCTTACCGAGTTTAATCTGTTCTAGGCTTAAGTTGGGGTCTGTTTGCCTTAGTATTTCTTCCCTGATATATCGGTTTATGGACCTGGTGGTACTGGGTCCCACTTTATTGTTTTTGTTATTGAAGTTGTTTTGGTGAAGCTTCCTCGTGATAATCTCATTATGTCGGTCTGGGCTCCGCGCTTAACATGACTGAACCTCAATTAGTGTTGATTGAGTATATTGTTTTGATCATGGTGATATTTCTTATCAGATATCATTGTTAGTGAAGATGAGGTCTAGTGTATTCTCCAGGTTCAGTAGGCTCTATTATTTGGCTGGTTAAATTGAAATTTTGTGCAGAGAGTTAAAAGCTCGCTGTGTGTTGTGAGTTTGTCATCAGAGCTGCCTCCTGGTTGTTATTACTGCAACAATATTATTTGCTATATTCCCTCCATTTTAGGTGCCTTAAGTTGAAATTCCCCTGGAGCAAGTTGTTGGGTGCAGGAGCTGGAAGGTTTTCCCAACAGGTGGTCAATTTTTAACAGCTGTGTCCTGGATTTGCTGGGATGTTGCAGCGGAGGCTTGTAGGACTATCACAATGACAGGTTTGGTTTCTCGACCTTTACTGCTAAACTTCCACTACATTCATTTTGGAGATTTAGCAGTTACTGTGCATACAAGTGACTCTGCAATGTACAGGCACCCCCTTTTGCTGTTCACTCTGTCACATCTATATGGTTGTAAACCTGGGATCCATATTTTCGTTGTCCAAGTGAATTTTTTTTTCTCTTTATGTGGGTCTCAGTGAAAGCCGCGAACATTGCCTTTGCCTCTGCAAGCAGTCCACGGATGAAAGGTATTATTTGTTGTTTGTTGCGGGCTTTAGACCCTGTTTTTTGCAAAAAAAGAAGTTATCGGACGGGGGTATTTTGGTACGGGGGGGGATTTTTTTTCCGGCTTTAGTATCTGTATCTGTTGGTTTGGAGTGGGGGCCCATCGACTGTGGTTCCACTCCAAAATGACTGGTTTTGGGTGTCGATTTCGCCTTTTCCTCCTTTTTTTTCCCTTTCCCGGGACTAAAAACCTCTCCTCTTGAGGACTGGGCTCCCCAGGTTTTCCCATGGCCTGGATGTTTTGTATCTTTTGTCCCCTTTGGGGGTATGCCGGAAATTAAGTTATGAAGGTAGAAGGGGAACAGTTTAGGGGAAAAAGCTTACAGGGGGGGTTTGCATTTTCCTTTTTTTTCATATGGCAGGGCTTTTCCCTGGGGTGGTCATATTGAGTCCTCTTTTTTTCCAGGACCACAGCAATACCGGTATGTATTGCACGGGCTTTCCGTTTGCCTTGGGGCTTGACGTTTTCCCGTGGCATTTTTCCCTGTCTTATTCTATCCCCCCAGCACCAACAATGGGCCCCCACTTTTGGGTAATATTATCCTCACTTTTAGTGGATTCCTCTTGTTTGCTATTTCCTGGGGTATTTCTATTTGCAATTTTGGTTTTATCTTATTTTGACTACACTTTTTTCCCCTATTTGGGCTCCTTCCCATGGGGTCATTAAATGTATTCCTTCCTGGGTATAATTCCCGCTACCTGGACAAAATCTCCGCTTCACCAACTGTTTCCCGGCGCATTCCGTTCCCATTCGTCTCCCAGGACAGCATCTCCAGTTTACCTTTACTGTCTCCCAGGACACACCCCCGTTCCCCATTACTGTTCCCAGGACAGACCCCCATTTCCCCCATTACTGTTCCCAGGACGCACTATCAGCCCCCCATTTATGACTCCCCGGACTCATCTCCAGCCAAAGTTTTGACTACAGGGGGGATTTTTTTTTCGGCTTGTATCTTTTGGTTTGGAGTGGAGGCCATCGTGTTTCCACCCCGGGAATACGGGATTTGGTTACGTTTTCTGTCATTTCTTGCCATTTTTTTTCCTTCCGGGCACAAAAAAACCTTCCCTCTTGATGGCTGGGGCTACCAGGTTTTTCATGGCCGGATGTTTTTGTATCTTTTGCCCCTATAGGGTAGCCGGCAGTGTTAAAAGTTTTAAAGTTGTTTTACACCAGTGTTACAAAGGTTACAACGTGTTACAACAGTGTACAAAGGTTTCAACAGTGTTACAACGTGTTACACAAGGTACACACAAAAACCTAAGATTTTTAAACTGGGTGACAGAAGAAAAGGCAAAAAGGGGGGGGATCGACTATTTTTGGGGGACTGCAAAAACCTTTCGACAAGTCCTCAAAAAGGGGTTACGGGGGCAAACAAGGATCAGGCAACATAAAGGGAAGGGGGCGCTGCAATTGATCAGAGAATCCCTGACGGGGAGGAAAACAACATCTGTACGTGACGGGGTTCAGAGGGGGCGCCTGTGACAAGGGGGGTTCCCACGGGGGGCACCTGGGGACCTTGCGTTCTTGGTATATGTAACGACAAAACGGAAGGGATAATCAGAAGTCCCCTTTTTGCAGATGAGTGAAGTTAATGAGAAGAATAAAAAGGGATGGGGGATCAGGGGGATAAAAAAGAGCCCTGGACGGGCTACAACCCGGGTCCAGAACTGCTCCTTGGTAAAACCCCTGCCAAAGCAAAGTCATGAAATTGGGGGGGCAAAAAGGCCCGCGACACAATTAGTTTAGAGGGCCAAAGACTGCAAACCTCAAAAGGGAAAAAAATTTGGGGGGTGAGCAAAACACCAGCATATCTCCTGGGGAAACATAATAAGGGCTGCCATAGGGGCGCCTAACCTATGGAAGCTTTCCGATACCCAAAAAGGTTCTTTTCAAATCTGTATACCTTTTTACGGTTCAAATCTTATCTTTACCCATTAGTGCTCCGTAACAACACATTTCAAAAAAGAAAAATTTTTCCAAATTTAGAAATGAAAGGGCAAAAATAATGTTATCGTCTTTTCAATTTTTTTTTATTTAAAGCTTAAATACTTTAGATATTCATAAATATTTTTAAATTCAATGTCAGAAACTTTCCCCACACAAAAAACTCTTAAATAGAAAATTTCTGTAATATGGTCACTACACTTGACAATATAGAGGGAAAATTATCGCTTCCTCAATGAAATTTTTGTGTGCAAGTCATATATAGTGAGAATTAAGACTTTTTCCCGAGTAAAATCCCTGGTAAGGAATATATAAAAGTTTTAACTTTCACGGGCACATCGTAACCGAAGATAACTTATGATTGTCAGCGACTTCACAAAAAACCACAAGTGGATCAGGAGTTTCTATAACAAATTCTCTATCCCAAATGGAAAAAGGCGGAGTAAGGGGGGGTTTGCTCAGTCAATGCCACTGAGTCAGCAAGGAGGACTGCCCCAAAAACAGAAATTCTTTATGACATCAACTCGCAAAAGGGGGGGAGGGGTAGAGCGGTGCAAAATACCCCCCAATGGGGATACCTTTTATAAAAACCTTAGCCGGATTTCCTATCTAACACATTTCTCAAGTATAAATTTTATACATCATACCCCCGGGAATTTCCCAAAACAGATAATTTATAAAATAGTGGAATCTTTAATTTAGTAAAATTAAAAAAACCCAGATATAATATTAAGTGGATTACATTAAATTAAACATTATGACCTTGGGCAAACAACCATTTACTCAGGCCATAGGGGGATCAAACCTGTTGGAATCCAACCTATCAACACGTCAAAAATTAGAGAAATGCAAAAGGTTTGCAACAAGGGTAGTCCCCAAATACGGGGGTTTTCCTACGAAGAAGGGGGTTTAGGGAAATCGGCCTGACGAACTGGGGGGACAGGGGGGTTGGGGAACATATAAAGACATATAAAAAACGCGCGGGAAAAACAAACTGGACAAAGGGCGGGGTGTTCCAAGAGGGGGCACGACACAAAAAGGGCACAATTGGAATTGAAGACTAAGAACAAAGGGGGATTTTAGGAAGATTTTTCATCAAAGTAGTCAGGCCGGAAAAGCCCCAGAAAGTGACGTAGTGGGGGCG
This sequence comes from Cherax quadricarinatus, assembly GCF_026875155.1. Classification (NCBI taxonomy): domain Eukaryota; kingdom Metazoa; phylum Arthropoda; class Malacostraca; order Decapoda; family Parastacidae; genus Cherax; species Cherax quadricarinatus. The sequence continues at coordinate 10,226,446 of NC_069401.1, forward strand.
GGGCCATACATAGTTTTAAGGCGAGGTATGATAAAGCTCATGGGGCAGGGAGAGAGAGGACCTAGTAGCAATCAGCGAAGAGGCGGGGCCAGGAGCTATGACTCGACCCCTGCAACCACAAATAGGTGAGTACAAATAGGTGAGTACACACACACACACACACACACACACACACACACACACACACACACACACAATGTACCAAGCAGTGTTAGTGTAGTGTTGTGGATGAGTGGAACAATGTACCAAGCAGTGTTAGTGTAGTGTTGTGGATGATGAGTGGAACAATGTACCAAGGAGTGTTAGTGTAGTATTGTGGATGAGTGGAACAATGTACCAAGGAGTGTTAATGTAGTGTTGTGGATGAGTGGAACAATGTACCAAGGAGTGTTAATATAGTGTTATGGATGAGTGGAACAATATACCAAGGAGTGTTAGTCTAGTGTTGTGGTTCAGTGGTACAATGTACCAAGGAGTGTCAGTGTAATGTTGTGGATGAGTGGAACAATGTGCCAAGCAGTGCCAGTGTAGTGTTATGGATGAGTGGAACAATGTACCGAGCAGTGTTAGTGTAGTGTTATGGATGAATGGAACAATGTACCAAGCAGTGTTAGTGTAGTGTTGTGGATGAGTGGAACAACGTACCAAGCAGTGTTAATGTAGTGTTGTGGATGAGTGGAACAGTGTCCCACAGGGAAGTGTCCTTGGCCCTCTTCTCTTTCTCGTTTACATAAATGACCTACCAAATGCATCGCAACTACAGATGACACTACATACGTCTTCTCTCACCCGAGCCCAGTCATGCTAGCCAATACTGTTAATACCGAATTACAGAAAATATCAACCTGGATGATGACTAACAAACTTACTCTCAACATTGACAAAACCTACTTCATTCAGTTTGGTAACAGAGCTACAGGTGTCCCTCTTAACATAATGATAAACGGATCACCTATCACAAAGCTAACAGAGGGAAAATTCTTAGGAATCCACCTTGATAATAGACTCAAATTTCATACACATATACAACAAATTTCCAAGACTGTAGACATACTATCGAAGATACGGTACTATGTTCCACAGTCAGCCCTCCTGGCCCTTTATCACTCTCTTATTTACCCCTATCTCACCTATGGAATTTGTGCATGGGGCTCAACAGCAAAAAACCATCTCAGACCACTAATTACCCAACAAAAGGCTGCAGTTAGAATAAATTCCCACTACAGGCAGCACACTCCACCAATATTCAAAACTCTAAACCATACAAAACATCCATACTTATTATTGTACCTACTACATACATAGAACACTTAACTCGGATATAAACCCTCCCCTCAAACGTCTCCTTACCAACCTCAACAGAACACATGACCAATGCACATAAAAGGCCCAAAAATCTGGAATTCATTACCTGTGAATATAAAAAAACCACTCTGTTTATAAATTCAAGTCTCTTCTTAAAAATCACTTACTCACCCACAACCAAATAAATACTGAATAATTGTATCTCATAAATGTTTAACCTGTGACTCAATCAAACTTTGTTATTTTTAATTACATTACCTAACAGAATACTCCATTCTACTGAATGTTCAGCAACACAGTAAATGACCATATGACCTGTCTTTGTAATACTCGTTTGTGCTTAATTGTTATCTGTTGACAATAATGTTTACCACTGAATATATCATTGCTTAGTTAATCTTAAGTTAATTTTAAGCCTGCCCATAATGCTCTGCATACAAGGGGCTTTGTCATGTTACACTTAACCACTGTATTTCTTTGTGCTTCTATGTATCATATTCAAATAAATAAATAAATAAATAAATAAATGTATCAAGCAGTGTTAGTGTAGTTTTGTGGATGAGTGGAACAATGTACCAGTGTTACCTGGAGTTTACCTGGAGAGAGTTTCGGGGGTCAACGCCCCCGCGGCCCGGTCTGTGACCAGGCCTCCTGGTGGATCAGCGCCTGATCAACCAGGCTGTTGCTGCTGGCTGCACGCAAACCAACGTACGAGCCACAGCCCGGCTGATCAGGAACTGACTTTAGGTGCTTGTCCAGTGCCAGCTTGAAGACTGCCAGGGGTCTGTTGGTAATCCCTCTTATGTGTGCTGGGAGGCAGTTGAACAGTCTCGGGCCCCTGACACTTATTGTATGGTCTCTTAACGTGCTAGTGACACCCCTGCTTTTCATTGGGGGGATGGTGCATCGTCTGCCAAGTCTTTTGCTTTCGTAGTGAGTGATTTTCGTGTGCAAGTTCGGTACTAGTCCCTCTAGGATTTTCCAGGTGTATATAATCATGTATCTCTCCCTCCTGCGTTCCAGGGAATACAGGTTTAGAAACCTCAAGCGCTCCCAGTAATTGAGGTGTTTTATCTCCGTTATGCGCGCCGTGAAAGTTCTCTGTACATTTTCTAGGTCGGCAATTTCACCTGCCTTGAAAGGTGCTGTTAGAGTGCAGCAATATTCCAGCCTAGATAGAACAAGTGACCTGAAGAGTGTCATCATGGGCTTGGCCTCCCTAGTTTTGAAGGTTCTCATTATCCATCCTGTCATTTTTCTAGCAGATGCGATTGATACAATGTTATGGTCCTTGAAGGTGAGATCCTCCGACATAATCACTCCCAGGTCTTTGACGTTGGTGTTTCGCTCTATTTCGTGGCCAGAATTTGTTTTGTACTCTGATGAAGATTTAATTCCTCATGTTTACCATATCTGAGTAATTGAAATTTCTCATCGTTGAACTTCATATTGTTTTCTGCAGCCCACTGAAAGATTTGGTTGATGTCCGCCTGGAGCTTTGCAGTGTCTGCAATGGAAGACACTGTCATGCAGATTCGGGTGTCATCTGCAAAGGAAGACACGGTGCTGTGGCTGACATCCTTGTCTCTGTCGGATATGAGGATGAGGAACAAGATGGGAGCTAGTTACTGTGCCTTGTGGAACAGAGCTTTTCACCGTAGCTGCCTCGGACTTTACTCTGTTGACGACTACTCTCTGTGTTCTGTTAGTGAGGAAATTATAGATCCATCGACCGACTTTTCCTGTTATTCCTTTAGCGCGCATTTTGTGCGCTATTTACGCCATGGTCACACTTGTCGAAGGCTTTTGCAAAGTCTGTATATATTACATCTGCATTCTTTTTGTCTTCTAGTGCATTTAGGACCTTGTCGTAGTGATCCAGTAGCTGAGACAGACAGGAGCGACCTGTTCTAAACCCATGTTGTCCTGGGTTGTGTAACTGATGGGTTTCTAGATGGGTGGTGATCTTGCTTCTTAGGACCCTTTCAAAGATTTTTATGATATGGGATGTTAGTGCTATTGGTCTGTAGTTCTTTGCTGTTGCTTTACTGCCCCCTTTGTGGATGAATGGAACAATGTACCAAGCAGTGTTAGTGTAGTTTTGTGGATGAGTGGAACAATGTACCAAGCAGTGTTAGTGTAGTGTTATGGATGAGTGGAACAATGTACCAAGCAGTGTTAGTGTAGTGTTGTGGATGAGTGGAACAATGTACCAAACAGTGTTAGTGTAGTGTTATGGATGAGTGGAACAATGTACCAAGGAGTGTTAGTGTAGTGTTGTGGATGAGTGGAACAATGTACCAAGCAGTGTTAGTGTAGTGTTGTGGATGAATGGAACAATGTACCAAGCAGTGTTAGTGTAGTGTTGTGGATGAGTGGAACAATGTACCAGTGTTAGTGTAGTGTTGTGGATGAGTGGAACAATGTACCAAGGAGTGTCAATGTAGTGTTATGGATGAGTGGAACAATGTACCAAGCAGTGCCAGTGTAGTGTTGTGGATGAGTGAAACAATGTACCAAGCAGTGCCAGTGTAGTGTTGTGGATGAGTGGAACAATGTACCAAGCAGTGCCAGTGTAGTGTTGTGGATGAATGGAACAATGTACCAAGCAGTGCCAGTGTAGTGTTGTGGATGAGTGGAACAATGTACCAAGCAGTGCCAGTGTAGTGTTGTGGATGAGTGGAACAATGTACCAAGCAGTGCCAGTATAGTGTTGTGGATGAGTGGAACAATGTACCAAGCAGTGCCAGTGTAGTGGTAACTTTACATAGTTTTAAGCATTGTGTTGCACACTTGAGTGGGAATGAGTGAGTGCGGGTAAGAGGTGCCTAGCATGGCTCAGTAAGCCTACTGCACGCAGCCGTCAGTCTTGGTTCTCTCTAACTGTCCGTGTCCCTTTGTCTCTTACACCTCTTTCTCGTCATTGTCGATGTCATCCTCGTCCCCCACCCCTTCTCTTTTTCCTCATCTTTCCATACAATAAGCCCCCCAAATTTTTTATTGTCAACTCTGACAAACCCTTTTTCCTTTGCAAACCCACCAAAGCCCAAAACTGGAATTGCACCCCCCACAGAAAAAAAGGGGCCCCAAAATTGGAAGTTGAAAAACACAAATGAGCCCAGAGAGTTTGGTAGGAAGTTTTTTCTTCAGTCAAGATTTGAAAGGGCTTTGGAATAGCCAAGAAAATGACGTAGTGGAGGCAGGAACCTTTACCACATTTTTTTAAGACGGGGTTTTGTTTAAAAGCCAGGGGGGGGGGGAAAAGAGGGGGCCCAGTAGAAACCCGGGTGAAGAGGGGGGGGCCGGAGCTAGGACCGCCCCCCTGCAACCAAAAATTTAAGGTAGTAAAAATATTGGAGTAAAACCAAAACCCATCCCCCTTTCTTATCAACAGGCCTAAAAAAAAATTCGAAAAATTTTCCGGGGAACAAAAAGGGGTAATTAAAAGTTAAACGGGGGAAAACGGTTTGGGGGAAATGAAGGGGCCAAATGGGGGAGGAAGATGGGGGTTTCCCGGGTTGCACGGGGGATTTCACGAACGGGTGCAGGGAAAAAGGGGTAAAAAGGGGAAGGGGTCACGAGACTGGTGCACGGGGATGCAGGAACGGGTGCACGGGAAGTTGGGCAGGGGAAGGAACCTGGTGCACGGGGGAAGGGTGAAACGGGGGAAAGGGGGTTGGCAGGAGACTGGTCCCCGGGAAAGGCACGAGACTGGTGCAGGGAAAAAGGGGGGCCCACGAGACTGGTGCAGGGGGAAGGGGGCCCAACAGACTTTTGCCCCGGGAAGAGTGCACGAGACGGGTGCGGGGGAAAAGGGGTGCACAAACTGGTGCACGGGGAAGGTGCAGGAGACGGGTGCACGGGGAAGGAACTAGACGGGCAGGGGGAAAAGGGGGCCAGGGAGACGGGCAGGGGGAAAAGGTGAAAGGGGAAAAAGGTGCAGGGGGAAGGTGCACGACCCCGGGTGCACGGGGGGGTCCCAAACGAGACGGGGCAGGGGGAAAGGGTGCACGAAAACGGGTTTCACGGGGAAGGGAAACGAAAACTGGTGAAAAAGGGGGAAGGGTGCACAAACGTTCAAGGGGAAAAAGGTTTGCAGGGAAAGGTGCACGGGGAAGGGTCCCACGGGGCTGGTCAGGGGGAAAGGGGCACGAGACTGGTGCAAAACGGGGAAAGGGTGAACGAGACTTGTCAGGGGGAAAGGGGCACGAAAATGGGGGCAGGGGGAAGGGTGCACAAGATGGTGCAGGGGAAAAGGGTGCACGGGGGGGCCCCTGGTGCACGGGGGGAAGGGGGGTGCACAAATACTGGTCAGGGGAAGGGTCCCCGGGGGCGGGGAAAGGGGGAAAAGGTGAAAGGGGAAGGGTGAAACGAAAATTGGGTGCAGGGGGAAAGGGGTGCACGAGACTGGGGGCCCCGGGGAAGGGGCACAGACTGGTGCCACGGGGGAAAAGGGTCCCCGGGGAAAGGGGTGCACAACGGGTGAAACGGGGAAGGGTGCACGGGGGAGGGGAATGACAAGACTGGGCAGGGGAAGGGTGCACGAGCCGGGTGCACGGGGAAGGGGAAAGGGGAAAATTTGCAGGGGGAAGGGTGCAAAACAAAAGGGGGTGCACGGGAAAGGGGTGCCCCGAGACTGGTGCAGGGGAAAGGGGTGCACAGACGGGTGCACGGGGAAGGGGGTGCACGAGACGGTGCAGGGGGAAAGGGTCCCCGGACGGGTGAAAGGGGTGAGGGGGGTGAAACGAACGGGTGAAAACGGGGGTTTGCCGGACTGGTGCAGGGGAAGGGGGTGCCGAGACTGTCACGGGGAAGGGTGAAACGGGAAGGGGGGGGGCACGAGCCCCCTGGTGCAGGGGGAAAGGGGTGCACGAGACGGGTTGCACGGGGAAGGGTCCCCGGGGGAATACAGGGGGCAGGGGGAAAGGGGTGCCCCGGACGGGTTCCCAGGGGGAAGGGTGAAAAGGGGGAAGGGTGCACGGACGGGGGCAGGGGGAAAGGGGGTTGCACGATCGGTGCCCCGGGGAAAGGGGTTCCCGGGGGAAGGTGAAACAAAGACTGGGAAACGGGAAGGGGTGCCCGAGCCTGGTGCAGGGGGGAAGGGGGTGCGCGAGACTGGTGCAACGGGGAATTTGCACAACTTGCCGGGGGGGCCCCGGGGAAGGGTCCCGAGACTGGTGCAGGGGGAAGGGTTTGCACGAGACGGGTCACGGGGAAGAGGTGCAGGGGGAAGGGGGCCCGAAAAGGGGCACGGGGGAAGGGTGCACGAGACTGGTGCACGGGGAAGGGTTCCCAACCACGGGGGGAAGGGTGAAACTGAAAACTGGGGGCACGGGAAAAGGGGTGCACGAGTTTCAACGGGGAAAAAAGGGGGGCAGGGGAAAGGAAAGGGGTGCCAACCCCGAGACCAAGGGGGGCCACGGAAAGGGTCCCCAACAACGGGAAATTCATCGGGGGGGGGGCGGGGGGGGGGGGGCCGGGGGGGGGGGGGGAAAAGGGGGGGGGGGGGGTTTTGGGGGGGGGGGGTGTCGGGGCGGTTCAACGGGGGAAGGGTTTGCCACAAATGGGCCGAGAAGGGGTTCCCCCCAATTTTGGTTGGGGGGGAAGGGTGCCCCCCAGGGGGTAAAAGATGGGGAGGGGGAAGGGGTTCCCAACTGGTGGCCAGGGGGGAAAAAGGGGTCCGGGCCCAACTTGGGGCAAAGGGGGGAAAGGGTTAAGGGGAGACGGGCCGGGGCCCTTGCCCAACTTTCCCCAGGGGAAAGGGGTCCCCCCCAAGAAGAGTTACAGGTTACCAAAAATTCCCCCGGGGCAGGGTTTTAAAGGAAAATAAGGGGGTTGAAAAGTAAAGGGTTTCAGGAACCAAAACTTAAAATCCTTAACCCGTCTGGGGGCCCCATTTTGAAAACCGAACCCTTACACTTTGGGGGCCCAAACCTTATTATTACACTTTCGGGGCCACTGTAACCCGTTATCCTCCCACGTCCTTGGTGGCCCAAACACCGTATCCTTATACCGGTTACACTGTAACCTACCCCTTCCCCGTCTGTAACCCCTTCCCGTTCCACCGTCTTTTGGGCCCCCGGGTACCGTCTCCTTTAAAACCTTCGGGGGACCACTGTACCCTCACCACGTTTTGGTAACCACTGAAACCCCTCAAACGTCTGTTTGGACCACTGTACCCTCAAAACGCGGTGGCCCAACTGAAACCGCCCAACACGGTGTAAGGGATTGGACTGAGCCCGGGGTTTGGGAGCTGGGGCTGTGAGGGGGGGCGAGCCTGGGGTTTGGGGTTGGGGCTTGAGGGGGGGGCTGAGTTTTAAGTTGGAGTTTGAACTGAAGGGAGGGCTGGGGCTGGGGAGTGGGGCCCTGAGCTGAGGGGGTTTAGTTTGTGGGGTGGGGCTGGGGGCTGAAGGGGGGGCTGAGCTAAGGGGGAAAGTTCCTGAGAGTGGGCTGAGCTGTGAGGTGGGGCCCCTTGAGCTGTGAGGTGGGGCTGAGCTAAGGTGGAGTAAACTGAGGGGTTTAAAGGCTGAGCTGTAGGTGAGGCTGGGCTGTGAGGGGGGGGGCCCCTAAAGTTTTAAAGTGGAGTTGAACTGAGAGGTGGGGGCTGACTGGGGTGGGGCTGACTGCCTTATTATTATTATTTTTTATTATTAAAATTATTATTATTATCATCATTATTATTATTACATTCCGGGAATGCTCCAAACCCGTGGGGGAGTCATACAGCCGGGGGAAGGGGAAACAATTGGGTAGACCCCCGGAAAAATGAGAGATTGGGGTTTTGATTTTTTTAAATCACAAGCCCCCTTGGGCCTGCATAAAGGGAGCCGGGGGAAGGGGTTAAAAATCATTAATACAGCCATTGCATCAGTGTTGCGGGCCGCCACCCCCCCCCCCCCCCCCTTAAAGTTGGGGCAGTTTTGCTAGAAACACTTTTCAGCGTGGTTTAACAACCCCCAAAATATTGAGTAGTGCTACCAACAATTCCAATGTTACATCAACACATCCAAGTGTGGCGGGTTGTTGCGGAAACACCCAAAGTGTTTTGAGTGTTTTCGGGGCATCACATTCAGGTGTATTCAAGGGGTTGTTTGGCAACACTTTTAAAAGTGTTGCTGGAAAGACTTTTAAATTTTTGGGCGGGAAACACTTCCCAAAGTTTTCCCAATGTTGCGGCAACATATTTGAAGTGGGGTCAGTGTTTTTTTTGGCAACATTAAAACCCCCCTTTCAAGGGAGACAAAACCCCTTGATGCTAAAAAGGACCTTTTAAAGGGAAAATTGGGAAATGAAACCCCCCCCCTTCCCCTTAATCCGATTTACTTTGTTTTTTCTCAAATTTCCCCAGGCTCTTCAAAATTCCCCCCGGGTTTAGCACTTTTTTCCCCCCCTTTAATTTGAAAGAACGAATTTCAAGGGAAAGGTAAAGGGTGGTTTAAAAAACACTGCGGGTCAGCGGATTTTTGTTGGGGTTTAAAAATTCACGTACTCGCGAGTCCAGCGTTTTTGTTTGTCATTCCTTGTGGAAAGGAAGATTCCCAAAACGCTAATTTGGAGATTCGTCTGAAAAAACTTCATTTGTCGCCCACAAGGGGGGGTTACCTATGCAAACCCTTTCCTAGGGGTAAAAATATCCCTTTAGTTGGATAAAACCCCCTTATTGAAAGCCAACGGGGCCCAGGGGCAAATGCTTTGGGGCTGGGTCAAATGACTCTGATCGGGGGTTCAAACCCAACCCGGTAGGGTTTTGAGTAAACAAAAAGGGGTTTTGTGTGGGTGTAAAGGGGAAGTGCCCAAAGTTTCCAAAAAGGCAATTTTTGAAAGAGCGAAAATTTGGGGGCATAAATATTCTTCCGTCTTTTTACCAAAATTTCCAGTGGACATTTCATAAAAGTGGAATAAAAGTTTGGACTGGATGTTTTACGAAAAGTATGGGGGTAAGTGTTGCTTGCCAACACCATTTCAAGTCGCCCCGCAACATTTTTAAGTCAGTCTTTATTTTTCCCACAAGATAACGCGTAAAAAATTTGGGATGATTTTTACATCTCAAATTTGGAAAAACCCCTTTAAAAAAGAATAAAAAAAAAGGCACAATCCCTTTACGGGAACCCAATACCAAAAATAACCGGGCAAAATGGGGCAGCTTCCCCAGGGACTTTTTCGGTCCGCCCTTGGGATCATTATTTTTAAACAATAAAAAAACAAGTGCAAAAACCCACAAGCTCATTGATTGGTCCATTAACTAGTCATTTGTTAGGGGACGTTTTTTGGGTCCACGCTGGGGGAAAGGGTTTAAGGAAAAAAAATTTATGAAAAAAAGTTTTCACATTTTGGCTTTTTAGGGGTTATTTTAAGTTTTTTTTTTTCCCTTTCAGGGGTTTAACAATTCCAAAGTTGTTTCTTTAGCCAGTAAACAAAGCCCCAAATTTATCCCTAAGAAACTCAAGAAAAAAATTTAAGGGCCCCCAATGAAAACAAAAATTACGAATTTTTCCAAAAACAGTTTTTTTTAAATCAAGCTTTTAAATCAAAGATTTTTAGTGCTAAAATTTTTTACAGAGAAATAAGTTACTTTGTCCCGAAATTTTTTGAGTTGGGGGGGGGGGACCTGGGGATTTTCACGTGTAGGAAATGTAACTTTGTGTACCTTGTGCCTAAATAAAGTTACTCCCGCGACCAAGCCAGATACCCAATTTAGCACGGCCAACCCCCCCTTTTATTTAAATTAGGGAGAAAACTTGCTTTTAAAAATTCCCATTATACAACAAGCAACAAAAAGCCCCGTTTTGAAATTTTTGTTTTTTTTTCTACGGGCAGGGTTCCCGAGCCAGTTAATCTCACTCAAAACATGAATTAATGAAAGCCTTAAAGCAGACACACCCCCTCACCTTTACCCCCAAATAGGGTCCCGTCTTTCTTTCCCCACTTTTTTAAACTTTTTTTAAAAAATTACTCCTTTTCATTTTTTGCGTGGGGGGAGGGAAATTTCAAATTTAAAGTTGTTAAAGGGCATTTCCAAAATTTAATTTGCGCTTGGGAAGGTCTTCATAGTTCTTGGGATTCAATTTTTGAAACGTTTTTTCCCGTCGAATTTTCAAAAAAACCCGGCGTGTAGAGCACCTCAAACAACCCCCACATGAACAAATGTGATTTTTCCTTTTTTTTTTTTAATCTTCAATTTTTCGGGGGAAACACCACTCAAGCACTATCCTGGGAAAAACACCATTCGGCCCCCACCCCTGCCACACACCTCCTGCCACACACCATCCTGCCACACACCATCCCCGCCACAACACCATTCTGCCACACACCCTTCTGCCACACCCTCCCCGCCACACCCATCCTGCCAAAACACCATCCCCGCCACACACCATCCTGCCCCACACCAACCTGCCCCACACCATTTTTGCCACACACCATTTTTTGCCACAACCCTCCGCCCCACACCATCCCCGCCACACACCATCCTGCCCCCACACCATCCGCCACACACCATTCTGGGCCCCCACACCATCCTGCCACCACCATCCTGCCACACACCATCCTGCCACCAAAACCATCCCCGCCCAAATTGGGGGGGGGGGGGGGGGGGGGGGGGGGGGGGGGGGAATTAAACCCCCTACACCCCCCCTGCACACACCATTTCCGCCCCACACCTTCCCGCCCACACCCTCCTGCCCACACACCATCCTGGCCCCCCCACCCCCCCATCCTGCCACACACCATTCCCGCCCCCCCCACACAATTTTGCCCACACCATTCCCGCCACACCCCCCCAACCCCTTGGGCCCCACACCATCCCCGCCACACCCATCCTGCCCAAAACCATTCTGCCACACACCACCCGCCACACACCATCCTGCCACACACCACCTGCCCCACACCATCCTGCCACCACCATCCTGCCACACACCATCCTGGGCCCCACCCATCCTGCCCCACACCATCCGCCACACACCACCTGCCCACACAATCCTTCCACACACCATCCCGGCCCCCACACCATCATTTCCACACAAACCCTCCTAAACACAACCCCCAACCTCCCCACACCATCCTGCCACACACCACCTGCCACTCACCATCCTGCCCCCTCCCCCCCTCCTGCCACCTTTCCCGCCACACTCATTTCCCGACACACACCACCTGCCACACCATCCTGCCACACACCATCCTGCCACACACCATTCGCCACACCACCTGCAACACACCATCCTTGGCCCCACACCATCCCCGCCACCACACCATCCTGCCCCCCACACCATGCTGCCACCCCACCACCCCCGCCACACCATCCTGCCACACACCATCCGCCCACCATCCTGCCACAAAAACCATCCTGCCACACACCATCCTGCCACACACCATCCTCCACACACCATCCCGCCACAAAAAAACCTCCACACACCATCCTGCCACACCCCCAACCTGCCACACCCACCTGCACAACCCCTCCTCCACACCACCTGCCACACACCATCCTGCCACACACCAACCCCGTCACACACCACCTGCCACACCACCTGCCACACACCACCTGCCCAAAACCATCCTGCCCCACACCAAACCTGCCACACACCATCCTGCCCCACCCCTCCTGCCACACCCCCCCCGCCAAAACACCCTCCTGGCCCCCAAAACCATCCTGCCCCACACCAGTTTGCTTGTTCTATCTAGCTGGAATATTGCGCACACCCAACAAACGCATTTTAAGGCAAGGGGAAACTGCTACCAGAAAAGTACAGAGAACCTTTACGGGGCGCATAAAAGGGAGATAAAACACCTCAATTACTGGGAGCGCTTGAGGCTCCTGAAACTGTATTCCTGGAATGCAGCGGGAGAGATACATGATTATATACACCTGGAAAATCCTAGTGACTAGTACCGAACTTGCACACGAAAATCACTCACAACGAAAGCAAAAGACTTGGCAGACGATGCAACATCCCCCCATGTACATTGCAGAGTCACTTGTTTGCACAGAACTGCTTAATGCCTCAAATGACGTAGTGGAAGTTTTAGCAGTAAAGGTCGAGAACCAAAACCTAGTCATTGTGGTAGTCTACAAGCCTCCGGATGCAACATCCCAGCAATTCCAGGAACAGCTGTTAAAAATTGACCACTGTCTGGAAAATCTTCCAGCTCCTGCACCCAACATCTTGCTCCTGGGGGATTTCAACTTAAGGCACCTAAAATGGAGGAATATAGCAAATAACATTGTTGCAGAAATAACACCAGGAGGCAGCTCTGATGAAAACTCACCACTCACACAGCTTTTAAATCTCTGCACAAAATTCAATTTAAACCAGCAAATAATAGAGCCTACTAGACTGGAGAATACACTAGACCTCATATTCACTAACAATGATGATCTGATAAAAATGTCACCATATCAAAAACAATATACTCAGATCACAACATAATTGAGGTTCAGACATGTATGCGAGGAGCCCCAGACCGACAAAATGAGACTAGTCACGAGGGAGCAATTCACCAAATTCAACTTCAATAACAAAAACATAAAGTGGGACCAAGTAAACCAAGTCCTAACCGATATAAGCTGGGAAGATATACTAAGCAACACAGACCCAAAACTTATGCCTAGAACAGATTAACTCGGTGGCACTCGATGTATGCACAAGGCTTATTCCTCTAAGAAAAGGAGGAGTAGATGTAAAATAGAAAGAGACAGGCGCTCCTTTACAGGCGACGGAAAAGAATAACAGGGGCGGCTAAAAGAGGTCAATATATCTGAAATGCGCAGGGAGACACTGGTCAGAGAAATTGCAAGCATCGAACTAAGCTAAAAGAATCCTTTATGAGTCAGGAATCGCGGGAAGAACTAAAAACTATGAATGAAATCGAAAGAAACCCAAAGTATTTCTTCTCCTATGCCAAATCAAAATCGAGAACAACGCCCAGTATTGGCCCCTACTTAAACAAGATGGGTCCTACACAGATGACAGCAAGGAAATGAGTGAGCTACTCAAGTCCCAATATGACTCAGTTTTTAAACAAGCCGCTAACCAGACTGAGAGTCGAAGATCAAAATGAATTTTTTATGAAGAGCCACAAAATTTGATTAACACAAGCCTATCCGATGTTATCCTGACGCCAAATGACTTCGAACAGGCGATAAATGACATGCCCATGCACTCTGCCCCAGGGCCAGACTCATGGAACTCTGTGTTCATCAAGAACTGCAAGAAGCCCCTATCACGAGCCTTTTTCCATCCTATGGAGAGGGAGCATGGACACGGGGTCGTCCCACAGTTACTAAAAACAACAGACATAGCCCCACTCCACAAAGGGGCAGTAAAGCAACAGCAAAGAACTACAGACCAATAGCACTAACATCCCATATCATAAAAATCTTTGAAAGGGTCCTAAGAAGCAAGATCACCACCCATCTAGAAACCCATCAGTTACACAACCCAGGCAACATGGGTTTAGAACAGGTCGCTCCTGTCTGTCTCAACTACTGGATCACTACGACAAGGTCCTAAATGCACTAGAAGACAAAAAGAATGCAGATGTAATATATACAGACTTTGCAAAAGCCTTCGACAATGTGACCATGGCGTAATAGCGCACAAAATGCGCGCTAAAGGAATAACAGGAAAAGTCGGTCGATGGATCTATAATTTCCCACACTAACAGAACACAGAGAGTAGTCGTCAACAGAGTAAAGTCCGAGGCAGCTACGGTGAAAAGCTCTGTTCCACAAGGCACAGTACTAGCTCCCATCTTGTTCCTCATCCTCATATCCGACATAGACAAGGATGTCAGCCACAGCACCGTGTCTTCCTTTGCAGATGACACCCGAATCTGCATGACAGTGTCTTCCATTGCAGACACTGCAAGGCTCCAGGCGGACATCAACCAAATCTTCAGTGGGCTGCAGAAAACAATATGAAGTTCAACGATGAGAAATTTCAATTACTCAGAAATGGTAAACATGAGGAAATTAAATCTTCATCAGAGTAACAAAACAAATTCGGGCCCAAACAAAATAGAGCGAAACACCAACGTCAAAGACCTGGGAGTGATTATGTCGGAGGATCTCACCTTCAAGGACCATAACATTGTATCAATCGCATCTGCTAGAAAAATGACAGGATGGATAATGAGAACCTTCAAAACTAGGGAGGCCAAGCCCATGATGACACTCTTCAGGTCACTTGTTCTATCTAGGCTGGAATATTGCTGCACTCTAACAGCACCTTTCAAGGCAGGTGAAATTGCCGACCTAGAAAATGTACAGAGAACTTTCACGGCGCGCATAACGGAGATAAAACACCTCAATTACTGGGAGCGCTTGAGGTTTCTAAACCTGTATTCCCTGGAACGCAGGAGGGAGAGATACATGATTATATACACCTGGAAAATCCTAGAGGGACTAGTACCGAACTTGCACACGAAAATCACTCACTACGAAAGCAAAAGACTTGGCAGACGATGCACCATCCCCCCAATGAAAAGCAGGGGTGTCACTAGCACGTTAAGAGACCATACAAATAAGTGTCAGGGGCCCGAGACTGTTCAACTGCCTCCCAGCACACATAAGGGGGATTACCAACAGACCCCTGGCAGTCTTCAAGCTGGCACTGGACAAGCACCTAAAGTCAGTTCCTGATCAGCCGGGCTGTGGCTCGTACGTTGGTTTGCGTGCAGCCAGCAGCAACAGCCTGGTTGATCAGGCGCTGATCCACCAGGAGGCCTGGTCACAGACCGGGCCGCGGGGGCATTGACCCCCGAAACTCTCTCCAGGTAAACTCCAGGTAATGAAAAGAAAGGGTGTCACTAGCACGTTAAGAGACAATACAATTAGTGTCAGAGGCGCGAGACTGTTCAACGCCTCCCAGCATACGAGGGGGGATTACCAATAACCCCTGGCTGTCTTCAAGCTGGAAACTAGGACAAGCACAAAAGTCGGGTACCTGAGGGCCACAGCCGGGCGTGTGGCTTGTACCTGGATTGCGTGGGCAGGCCAGTAGTAACACCTGGTCTGTCTCAGGCTCTGACCACCAGGAGCCTGGTCACAGACCGGGCCGCGGGGCGTTGACCGCCCGGAACCTGTCTGCCAGGTAAACCTCCTGTAAACACCATCCTGCCACACACGCATCCTGCACAAACCATCCTGAACACACCATCCTGCCACACACCATCCTGCCACACACCACCTGGCCACACACCATCCTGCCACACACCATCCTGCCACACACCATCCTGCCACACACCATCCTGCCACACACCATCCTGCACACACACCACCTGCCACACACCATCCTGCCACACACCATCCTGCCACACACCATCCTGCCACACACCATCCTGCCACACAACCACCTCCACACACCATCCTGCCACACACCATCCTGCCACACACCACCTTCCACACACCATCCTGCCACACACCATCCTGCCACACCATCCTGCCACACACCATCTGCCACACACCATCCTGCCACACACGCATCCCTGCCACACACCATCCTGCCACACATAACCATCCTGCCACACACCATCCTACACCACTCACACCATCCTGCCACACACCATCCTGCCACACACCACCTGAGACACACCATCCTGCCACACCATCCTGCCACACACCACCTGCCACACACCATCCTGCCACACACCATCCTGCCACACACCATCCTGCCACACACCATCCTGCCACACACCATCCTGCCACACAACCATCCTGCACACACCAACCTTCCACACACCATCCTGCCACACACCATCCTGCCACACCATCCTGCCACACACCATCTGCCACACACCATCCTTCCACACACCATCCTGCCACACACCATCCTGCCACACCATCCTGCCACACACCATCCTGCCACACACCATCCTGCCACACACCTTCCTGCCACACACCATCCTGCCACACACCATCCTGCCACACACCATCCTGCCACACACCATCCTGCCACACACCATCCTGCCACACCATCCTGCCACACACCATCCTGCCCACACACCATCCTGCCACCACACCATCCTGCCACACGCCATCCTGGCCACACACCATCCTGCCACACCATCCTGCCACACCATCCTGCCACACACCATCCTGCCACACACCATCCTGCCACACACCATCCTGCCACACACCATCCTGCCACACCATCCTACCACACACCATCCTGCCACACACCATCCTGCCCACACACCATCCTGCCACACACCATCCTGCCACACCATCCTGCCACACACCATCCTGCCACACACCATCCTGCCACACACCATCCTGCTACACCATCCTTCCACACACCATCCTGCCACACACCATCCTGCCACACACCATCCTGCCACACCATCCTGCCACACACCATCCTGCCACACACCATCCTGCCACACACCACCTGCCACACACCATCCTGCCACACACACCATCGTGCCACACCATCCTGCCACACACCATCGTGCCACACCATCCTGCCACACACCACCTGCCACACACCATCCTGCCACACACCATCCTGCCACACCATCCTGCCACACACCATCCTGCCACACCATCCTGCCACACACCATCCTGCCACACCATCCTGCCACACACCATCCTGCCACACACCATCCTGCCACACCATCCTGCCACACACCATCCTGCCACACACCATCCTGCCACACACCACCTGCCACACCACCTGCCACACACCATCCTGCCACACACCATCCTGCCACACCATCCTGCCACACCACCTGCCACACACCATCCTGCCACACACCATGCTGCCACACACCATCCTGCCACACCATCCTGCCACACACCATCCTGCCACACACCATCCTGCCACACCATCCTGCCACACACCATCCTGCCACACACCATCCTGCCACACCATCCTGCCACACACCATCCTGCCACACACCATCCTGCCACACACCATCCTGCCACTGGCGATAACGTATATTAGAGAACTTTTGTTATTTGTAACCGTCACGGTTTCTTTGTTTTCCGTTGCACAATTTCTGTAATTTAATACATTTATTTGATACTTGTGTCTGTGTTGAGAATTTTAAGTCGTTGTTTTTATCGTTAGTCTCACTTCAGCTCCACAATTACCTAATTTTGACTCTTGTAATTAGTTGGAATTACTGATTTATGATTACCTGCTTGTATTATCATATTCATGGGGACGCAGTAAACACGTAGGGGTTGCATGGTAATTGAAGAGGCTGGACCAGGAGCTGAGACTCGACCCCCTCCCTGTTTCCCTCCTCTCAGAGTACAATGCCTGGAGATTGGGAGGTAATCAGGTGTGATCAAAGAGAGTTTAGCTCCAGTTTGTTAGATCAAGAGCCCATTACTAGGCTTGTCCCATTTGTGGTTAATGGAGATGGAGGAAACTGGATGCATAATTATTATTATTATTTTCATTATTAGGGAAGTATTAAATCCATATTTGATGCAGCTGCTGGGTAATTAAGTTAAGAGGTTTAATGGCAGGAAAAGGAAGGTACCTCCAATTCCTTGGATCAAGTCCTCCCCAGTACATAAAACTGGCTCTTGATCCAGGGAATTGAATTTATCCTCCCTTGGAGCAAACCTGAATGCTTCCCATTCCACAGGTGCTGCGTAACCCATACAGGTTTATAGCTTTCCTTCCCTGATTAAAATAGAAAAATATCATTGTCTTTATTACAGCAACAAAGTTTCCCGAAGATCAATGATAAGCATTGTTTGATTGTTGTTTGATAGTTTTATTATGGCTGTCGTACCGACGGTGTGGGAGGCAGTCTAGAAGATCAAAGGTACATAATGACTCAAGACTGGGTCCAGTATGTGTTCGTGGGTTGCTTGGTAGCGTCTTCAGCTCACAGTGAGAGTCCAGGATAGATACCCGTCATAGGTGAAACATTGGGCAGTGTCCCCTTACCTCTGCTGCCCCAGTTCACTTAGCATTAAGTAGGTACCCGGGTGTTAGCCGACTATTGTGCGTGCCAGCCTGTGGGACAAGATTATTGTGAGTGGCAGCTTGTGGGACAAGATTATTGTGAGTGGCAGCTTGTGGGACAAGATTATTGTGAGTGGCAGCCTGTGGGACAAGATTATTGTGAGTGGTAGCCTTTGGGACAAGATTATTGGATTTGTTAAATATGATACCACCTACGACTGCTTCACCTCACCTATCTACAGTATATAGTAGGCAGGTGAGGTGAAGCAGTCGTAGGTGGTATGACATTTAACAAATCCAAAGGTGGAAGTGAAACCACTGTGGCGAAACATTTCCTCAATAAAGATACCCAAGTGTTGCATATGTGTCTAATTCATCGACTTAACTGTTAGTAGTTCTGGGGATTATCTTGTCAGTGGCCTGGTGTCATCCAGGCCTCTTAAGGTAAAAAGGAAATATTACAGGATTAACCTATTAAGTACATAAAGGACAGTAAATGTATGTGTAGTGAATATAAGTATTATTATTATTATAATCAAGGGGGAAGCGCTAAACCCGTAGGATTATACAGCGCCCAGGGGAGGGGGGATGTGGAAGGCATTCAGGCTTAATTCGGGGAACTGGAGCACAGATCCAATTCCCTAAATCAAGAGCCCCTCACCAACATCAAGGAACCTTCCATGAGGGGTGTGAATATAAGTAGACGTTTTAAGATTTAACTCTCAACTAACGTGCTCATGAGAGAAAAAAATCTGCAGTCCCATTAGAGTGCAAACAAACAGGTTTTTGCACTTAAATTTCATTGGATTATTATTATTATAATCAAGGGGAAGCGCTAAACCCGGAGGATTATACAGCGCCTGGGGGGGGGGATGTGGAAGGCATTCAGGCTTAATTTGGGGAACTGGTGCACAGATCCAATTCCCTAAATCAAGAGCCCCTCACCAACATCAAGGAACCTTCCTTGAAGGGAAATTTCCTTGGAAAGGATGGTAGAATATCCCTGGATGGTTGATGGCTGCCAGGCAGCTGACCACATCTCGTCTCATTATTGTAATCAGGCTTGGGAGGACTGTTACTAGAGATTCCATTACATGTAGAGGGCCTTATTTTAATTACAGATCTCTTATTCAGGGCAAGTGTCTATTATTATTTTCATAGGGAAGCACCAACCCATAAGGGTCTTGTATCCAATTCCTTGGATTAACCCCGACAAGTATATGAACATAAGAACATAAGAACATAAGAAAGGAGGAACACTGCAGGAGGCCTGCTGGCCCATACTAGGCAGGTCCTTTACAATTCATCCCACTAACAAAACATTTACCCAACCCAATTTTCAATGCTACCCAAGAAATAAGCTCTGATGTGAAAGTCCCACTCAAATCCAACCCTTCCTACTCATGTACTTATCCAACCTAGATTTGAAACTACCCAAAGTCCTAGCCTCAATAACCCAACTAGTAGAATCTGTTCCCACTCATCAACTATACCCTATTTCCAAACCAATACTTTCCTATGTCCTTTCTAAATATCTAAACTTATCTAATTTAAATCCATTACTGCGGTTCTCTCTTGGAGAGACATCCTCAAGACCTTATAATATCCCTCCTTTATTAATACTATCTCCACTTATACTACTTCGATCAGGTCCCTCCCCTCATTACTCTTCTAACAAGTGAATTAACTAAGAGTCTTCAATCTTTCCTTCAAAGGAAGATTTCTGATGCTATGAATTAATTTAGGGTCCATCCCTACGCTGAAATGTTTTCCTAACGAATTTATGTCCATTTTGTAATACGGAGACCAGAACTGAGCTGCATATCAAGGTGAGGCCTACTAATATGTATAAAAGCAGCAGTATACCTCTGGACTTCTGTTGCTTACACTTATGATAAAACCAAGTAAATCTATTTGCCTATTAACGTACGCTTAGGCATGCTGTCTTGGTTTAAGGTTCTGCTCACCATAACCCCCAAGTCCATTTCGAGCAATCTGTATGGCTAAGATCTTCTACATCATTTAATTATAAGTACTATGGTTTATGGGCACGGTCCCAAGCTTCAGAACCTTGCACTTATCAACATTGAACTGCATCTGCCACCTTTTCTGAACCAGAAATAGAGTTTGTTTAAATCCTCCCTAAGTTCCTAACATCTACGTTTTGAATCAATTATCCCTACCTATCTTTGTGTCCATCTGCGAATTTGCTCATGATCACTGAGTAATTCCCATCACAAGACATTGATATTTATAATAAACAACAACGGGCCCCCAAGACTGTATCGTGTGTAACTTTTGCCACTTGTTACAGATCCCCACTCGGATTAAACCCATTTATTGACACTCTCTGCTTCCTGTCAGGAGCATGACTCCGATCCACAGAGCAACTTTTCGCCCCCAATAGCCATGAGCTGAGCCACTTTCTTTAAGACAGTCTATGGTGCGGAACTCTAACTCAAATGACCTTACTAAAATCTAAGTAAATTAATATCAAATTCTTTATGTGGTCAACACCACAAAAGCTTACTGAAGAAAGTTAATAAATTAGTTTAGACCAGACCGGCCCTTGTGAATCCATGCTGAGTACATTAATCAAGCTAAATGCTTAATCGAGATGTCTTTCTTATAATCTCAGCTATAATTGACTCTATAATTTGCCCTGACAATTGAGGTCCAGGCTTATTGGCGGTAATGTTGCGGTAACGACTTTCCCCTGTTTTTAAAAAATAGGAGTTTACATTAGCCCTCTTCCACATATCAGACACTACACCTGTTTGAAAGAGAATAAATTAAAAATATCTATTTAATGGTTCAAACAGAGTTTCCTTTTGCATTCCTTAAGAACCCTTGAAAAACACCTCATCCAGACCCGGCACTTATTTTGCTTCAGTCTGTCTATCTGCCTCACAACCAACTCACTAGTGACTCGTGATTTACATAATTTATCTCTTCTATGCCACTGTAAAAATTAATTACTGAATATTGTTGTGTCTTTCCTGTGTAAAAAACTGAGAGAAAATAATTATTTAAAATCACGCACTTTCATTCTCATTGTCCAGTAAGGTGTGCCCATAGTAATTTTTAAGGGACCTATCTTTTCTCTAAAACTATTTGTTCTATAGACCTTGACAAAACTTTTGGTTAGTTTTTGAATCCCTAGCAACTTTAATTTCATCGTCCCTTTAGCTTTTCTATCCCCTTTTATGTCCTCTTTAATGTCAATATACTGATTCATAAGATGACCTCACCTCTTTTGATCACGCCTATAAATCCTTCTTATGCACTAGTAGATTAACTTGTAGCCTATTATTCATTGATCCATTTTGGAGGTCATTTCTATTTGATCTAATTTCTTTAATATGGATAAACGCTCGTTTGAGCAGCATGTATAGTGTTTCAGAAAAATCTGTCTATATTGATATCTCTCTTCCTTACCCCATCAACAGATATAGTTTTCTCTAAGCCAACGTAATTCTGCTAAGGAGCGAAAATCTGGACTGTTTAACTGAGTTATTCGCTACTATCTACTTCCTCAATGCTAAATGTAATTGATTTGTGTCGCTAGCACCCATTCCTCTGAAATTTCTAATTATTAACAAGGGATCATTGTTTGCACATAACTAAGTCAAGCAGGTTATTTCCCCTTGTAGGTTCTGTCAAAAACTGCATCAAAAAACATCCTGAAATACTTCCTAAGAATCGACGATTCTAAATTCCCAGTCAAAAAATCCAATCAACATGACCAACAGTTAAAGTCTCCTAAATTACCTACATATCGTGCCTTGTGGCCTTAACAATATTCCTCCCATAGTAGTTTTCCTCCCTTGGTCCCTATCAAGTTAGGGGGTACGGTATATCACTCCTAAAATAATTTTTTCAAGCCCCCTCTGAAAATCAAATCCAAACATACTCTGTATGTGTTACTTCAGACTTAATACACCCTTTTTTATTCAACAGGTTCAACAAGCGATCTCGGACCATACAATGCACCCACCCAACCCCCCCCTCCCAATACTGTCTATCTTCTTGGAGCAATTTAAAAAACCCTGAATAGGTACATTCCGCAGGCATGTCCCACTTTTTGAATAAACCACTTCTCAGATTAAGGCAATACATCAAATGTTTACCTACACTATCAACTATTCTAACTCGTCCATTCTTATTCCTAGCACTACGTGCAATAGCATAATAAACATTAGAAAGACTCTCCTTTCTCTTTACCTTCGCCTGCTCATTTCTATTTTTCTACAAAACCTATTACCGTCCCTTATCACCCAAGTTCCCTGCTTTGCAATATCTATCTCGTTCTTATTATTACTAGTTCCCCTAGAACTCGTAATATTACTAACTGGACTTCATGTTTCCTGGCGCCAAACCCATACCACTAACTAATCCTATTATTTAAAAGTCCTAACTGCTCCCTCCACTGCAGTTGCCAGTGGCTTCCCTATCACCCCACACCTAGATAAGTGAACCCCATTCCCTAGCATACATTCATTTCCGCCATAATAGGTCCCATTGTCATGAAATGTTACCGCATTTTCCATTACAGGTAATTGTCCCACTCACATTTGACACCAATTTGCCCTGGACAACCATCACTTCCAACCTCCCTCCTTGCAAAATACCACATAGAGAGGGTTTCGCCACCCTTACTTCTAATGATTCTATGCTCTGACGCTATACCTCAGCTAGTCAGGTCCTCACTCCTACGTCAGCCAACATCGTGGCCTCCAGCACTGAGACAGATAATAGGACTTGCTTCTCCATTACCTCTCATGATGTCATCCAGACGGCTAACATATACCTCCATCCCAGCCCCAGGAAAGCAAACTCTCCTGTCTCCTACTCCTGTCCCTTCAAGCAAACGCCCTATCCTATACCCTAACTTGGCATCCCCAAACAACAACAATATTCTACCTTCCTTAATGTCTTTCGTCGTGTCGTTCCCAGTAGTCATCTCACATTCCGTCGGGGTATAAAATCCGAACAAAATCTTATCTTATCTTATCTTATTCTTACTACGAATCTTCTTGTTCTCTCTTCGGTCAATCGCTCGAATTTCCAAATTCGTGTCCAACCTCAATTCTTCCTTAAAGCTGTTGGGTAAAGGTTGCTCGATGGAGGGCATCTTGCTTCAATTCTAGAGAAGCGCGCAAACAGTATCTTCACAGAGCCAAGTACACGTCAACACGCCGGCCAAATCAACTCAATCAGGAGCTACTGTCTCAGGCACGGTCCCCACGGCCCAATAGCTATGCGAGTAATTAGGAACATTTATTGAGATGTTTTGACCACCAGTGTTTTAAAAGCAACTATTGGCAAACAATAATAATATCTAACTACCAACATGTGTATCTTAAATAAAGTCATGTCACCATCAACAGGGCACGCCTCTTTCCTATGAGACGTGGAGGGGGGGCAAGCCATCCCGGTGAATGGTGAAAACAATCTCAAGTTGTTAGCACTTGTGGTTTGCAAGTTAACTTTTCAGCAAATATTAGAGCCTTAGCTCAGTCCGTAGGTACTTCGCTTACACATTGAGTCTGTGGTTTTGGATTCCCAGTACTGGTGGAAACCTTGGTTGCTTTCCTTAACCTAATTTGCCCCGAAATGGTCTGCATAACATGGGGCTTTCATATAATGTCATGATGTTTGGCTATGTCGTATAAGTTGTTATTATCTACTTGTAAGAAATAAATTATTAGTATTATCATACGACCATACAAGTAAGTGTCATGGGCCCAAGACTGTTCAACTACCTCCCAGCATACATTATAGGGGGAGAACCAATAGACCCTGCTGTTTTAAAAAGAGGCACTGGACAGACACCTAAAATCAGTACCTGACTTTTAGTGCTGTGGTTCTCATGTTCTGTTTACATGTGGCCCCCCCCCCCCCACAGTAACAGCCTGGTTTGATCAGACCCTGTATCCACCACGAGGCCTGGACTCAAACTAGCAGTGGGGGCATAGACCCCAAAACCTTTACAGGTTATACTCCATTGTATAATTATTAGTATAGATAAAGACTATATTATCTATTTACTATGGGGTTCAATCATTCATTCTTTTTCTCAATCTCATTCATATAGTATTCTTATTATATTCATACCAAGCTGTTAAACCCATGTAGCAATTAACATCTGCCCTCTAGTAATATTCTGGATTTTTAAGAAATAAAACAAAACCTTATATTAAGTATGGTTTTATTGTCAATATTGTATATTGTATAGGAAAGGACCTTGATAAATAAAATACTTAAGAGTCCATTACTTGAGAACATACAGTACTGTATACAGTTGTAACCTATACTGAGAATTTTTTTTTATAAGTAAATACATCACAATAAGATTCTGTGGTGATGTTTCACTAACAGTGATATTTTTTCCTTTACAGATATGAACATGATCATAAGAGATGCCTGATGGTTACCGCACGCAGGGTCCCCCACTAGACCTGGAGCCAGGACAAAAAGCTATGACCCGTCACCTTGGTCCACGAACACACCCAGGCCCCCTCATCACACCTTCATCCATGTAAGAACTACCTCAGTCAGCCATTTTAATGGAAAAAAATATTAACATTTTATCCTCTTTGTTCTGGACTTTATCAAAGATATTTTATGAAAGAAGCCCTAGATATACAAATAAGAACTGTACAGTGGTGAGGGGATGTAGCTAGAGAGCTGAGCCCATGAAGTGATGGTTGTTCCAACGTATAGGGAAAATGGAACTCTGATGTAAACACAAGCCTGAAAAAAACAAGAATTGGGATCTACTCCTAAAGCTGTGTTTGTTAGGGAGATATATAAAGTTCTTTCTTTCTTTCAAACTCACCTGGCTGTATCCTCCCTCCGAGGCGGGGTGGCCCAAAAGAAAAAAAACAAAAGTTTCTCCTTTTACATTTAGTAATATATACAGGAGAAAGGTTACTAGCGCCCCTTGCTCCCAGCATTTTAGTCGCCTTTTTACAACACCATGACTTACAGAGGAAGAATTCTGTTCCACTTCCCCATGAGGTAAGAGGAAATAAACAAGAACAAGAACTAGAAAGAAAATAGAAGAAAACTCTGAGGGGTGTGTATATATACGTTTGTACATGTATGTGTAGGTGACCTAAGTGTAAGTATAAGTAGCAAGACATACCTGAAATCTTGCATGTTTATGAGACAGAATAAAAAGACACCCAGTAATACCTACCATCTTGTAAAACAATTACAGGCTTCCGTTTTAACACTCACTTGGCAGGTAGTACCTCCCTAGGCGGTTGCTGTCTACCAACCTACTACCTAGAATATTAAAGAATGTATATTAAGATTAAAGTGCATCTTAAGGGTCTCCACCTAACAGCAATAATAACTCAATAAAAAGCCGCTGTAGGAATTTTACTTAATCCAGTGCCAAACAACACAGTCCCCCATTCTTCAATATTTAAACTTGCTCAGTATACACCATACACTGTGCTTAATATATATATATATATAAATATAAATATATATATAATATATATATATATATATATAATATAATATATAATATATATATAGCAAGGAATTCGCGAGAGCAGCGAAATATACACAAACACTGATCTCTGGCTGAAGGAGACTCGAACCTACGAACCTTAGGACAAGGTACGCAGTGCTTTACCAATCTACCCACACTGGACAATACCTTGGCGTGTAGCATGCGCTACACGTTTGATCCAAGGCAGCCAGCTTTCAGGGAGAAGGCTTACAGCTTTTCATCTCATCCCCTGCATGCATCAGCCTTACTAGAGATTTGAACAATGCAAGGAATTCGCGAGAGCATGCGAAATATACACAAACACTGATCTCTGGCCTGAAGTCTCTAAATGTCCCCTACTAGCCAGTCGCTTCAAAGCTATTGTTAAAAAGCATTCCATCTTCTTAACCCTTTCAGGGTCCGTCCCGTAGATCTACGGCTTTACGTTCAGGGTCCAAACCGTAGATCTACGCCATGAGCTCAGCTCACTCTGATAAACTGTGAGTGGTACATTTGGGCCTAGATATGAGAGAATACATCTATGTGGTATGTGTGCACCACATAAAACAGATCCTGCAGCACACTGTGTATAATGAGAGAAAAAAAATGAAATCATGATTTTTCGATTAAAACAGCAACTTTGCAGTGTTTTTTCGTATGTTTTTTATAGTTGTATTTGCGATTTCTTGGTCTCATTTGATAGAATGGAAGACATATTACAGAAATAGAGATGATTTTGATTGTTTTAGCACTGGAAATGGCTTGAAACTGAGCTCAAAGTAGCAGAAATGTTAAATTTTTGCCGATATTCAAGAGTAAACAAACGACCTCACACGTCTAATACACGTCAGCTGGTGGGTCTAATATACATTCTCACAAATATGGTGATGATATTTATACAATTATACAGTATTGCATAACAGTAAATCTTCTATTTTTTGGTGTGAATAAAAATTCATTATGTGAATAAAAAATCAAAATGGAATTTATTGTAAAGCCTCAAAATATAACTAATGAACAGAGGAAATGTTATTTAGTGCCAGGAATGCCTAGATTGTTCATTCTGGACCCTATTTTGAAATTGGAATATTTTGAACTTTGTGTTAAAATTTGGGCCAAATTAACAATTTCTGATCACTTTATTTTGTAGTTGAAACAGTTTGACTTGCGATTTCTTGTGCTCAATCGATAGAATAGAAGTAATACTAGTGAAATAGCTAAGAATTTGGTTGATTGGAATAATGTAATTGGCCTAAAATGGGAGTCAAAGTCGGCAAAATCGCTGATTCGTAAATATCGCTGACACATCAAAATTCGCGAGAGCATAATTTCGTCAATTTTCCACCAAATTTCGTACTTTTTGTTTTATTACCTTCACAAAAAGATTCTCTACGATTTCATAAGAAAAAATAACAATTTTTTTTTTTTTTAATTCTTGGACACTGGTGCGTGACTCAAGATTTGGGCCTTGGACCCTGAAAGGGTTAATGTAGTCCAGACACCAATTAGCTAGTCAAACAATACCTGTTCTCATTGACTTACGTTCATATTCTTATTCCAGCCTTCCTTCAGTTCTCATATAGAATTGGTAACATATATTGTCCCATTAGATTTGTATTGTAATTTAACTAACTTGCTGTAATTTCACTCACTTATGGTGTCAGTTCACTTACACCATAAACCTGAAGATCAATGAACCAGTTTAAATAATATGTAAATGTTTTATAATTGACCACTTTGTCATTAGCTACCTTTCTTATTGAGTGTATGAGTGTATTTTAACTACACAAATAGTCCTGCATAATGCTATTGTCAGTTCTTAAGCAGTTTGGTAAGCCTTATGATTAGTTGCATGAAATGTATTGCATAATTAGTGGCTTTCTTTGTGCCTACTATTTTACTCATGTTTCTACTCATGTATCGACATTATCTGTATGCTTATGGAAATAAAGCATTATCATTATCAAAGTATCGGTATCTGTATTGGTGAGTATCAGCTAATTTTTATGGTATCAGTATCGATCTAAATCTGAGTATCAGTATTATGATTATAATCAAAACCAAGTGCAGTGCTGTATGACCCACTAGAGTCATACAGCACTGCAGGACAGGGGTGTTGCTGAAGCAGAGAGTAGCCAGGGGTGGAGAGGATAACAGAGGTAGAGTTAGAAAGAGCTGTAAGGAGTGCAAAGAAGTACAGTGGAACCTCAAATATCGAACTTAATCCGTTTCAGGAGCTAGTGCTAAATTCTAAAAGTCTGAAAATTGAAGCAATATTTCCCATAAGAAATAATGGAAATACAATTAATCCGTTCCAGAAACCCAAAAATATTCACAAAAAATACATTTTATAGAAATTAATTACAGAGTTACATACACGCAACATATACTATAGTGTTCAATTATGTATATAAATATAAAATAACATTTTTACTTACCTTTATTGAAAATTGGTGATGGCATCTGGAAGATAGGGAGGAGGAGAGAGGGAGTTGGGGTTAGTGTTTGGAAGGAGAATCCCCCTCCATGAGAACTTCAGGTAAAGCCCTCTCTGGGGTTACTTCCCTTCTCTGTCTTTTAATGCCACTAGGACCACCTTGAGAGTGATGGGCCCCTGTCTCACAAAATAACTGTCCACAGTCCTCTGTTTCTGGTGCCTCTTTAACATTTCCCTAAAATGGGACATGGTTGTGTCACTGAACTGGTTCCTGGATGCTGTATAGCCCTTGTGGCTTAGCACTTCTTTTTGATTATAATAATAATAATAAATTCTGTACCAGATCGGCATGCAATTTCCTTGCCTTTTCACAAATAATCGTCTCTGAAACACTATCACCTGCCATCTCTTTATCCTTGATCCACACCAGCAACAACTTCTCAACCTCTTCAACTATTTGTGGTCTTCTTTTGGTTAGCATATTAACACCTTTCGCAACATCAGCTTCCTTGATTTGTTCTTTCTTTGCCAAGATGAAACCAATGGTCGACTTGTTTTTCCCATACATCCTGGCAAGCTCAGTAAGTCTCACACCACTCTCATATTTCTGTATTATTTCCTTCTTCACTATTATGGTGTTTCTCACTCTCTTTATCACAGGGGTACCACTAGCAAGTTTCTTTGGGCCCATGGTAGCTTATTTTACAGTCCCACAAGCACTAAACACAATGAAATAATAGTAAAATGCTTGAATGAGAGCACAGGTTAGTGTTCACTCAAGCATCAACAAAGCCAAACTGGCTCACGGTGCCTGGGCAGGGACATGGACAGAGCGGGCTGGCGGACAGGTCCGGTACCCGGCGGTCCGAAAACAGGGGCGTGTTCGATAATAAGGACAAAGTTGGTTCAAAAAAAGGGTTCTATTTTTGAAACGTTCGATAAGTGATACGTTCGAAATTTGAGGTTCCACTGTATTATCAAAGTGTGTGTAATAAATTGGTTGCTATCAAAAAGTCAAAGAGGGAATCTCTGTCAAAGGTGGGGGCAATCAGTAAGGAGGGAAGATAAAGTTAGGGGGGTTAGAGTAGTGATGACATCAGAGGTAAATTCTGCATGCTCATTGAAAGACAGGACAGTCCAATAGAATATGGCAAACTGAAATTGGAACTTGACAATTTTCACAGTGAACAGGGTTCCTCTCCATGAGATACCCATGGGTAAGACTGGTGTGCCTGATGCAAAGACAGGAGAGTGTAGTCTCCCAACTTTGACATCAATGATAAGAAGGCCAAAAACCTAAACTTGGCTTGATGGAATATAATTTGAGTTGTATCAGACCAACTGTGTTGCCAATGGTTGCAAAGATGGTTAGAGATTACAGCAAAATAGTCTGAGAATAGACTACCTCTATATGAAACTGGAAGGTCATGTACTGCTGACTGTGCAATGAGTCTGCCTGCTTATTGCCCTGAACATCAACATAACCAGGGACCCAGCAGAAAATGATTTGTTTGTTTTTGCTAGGAATGCAGAGCAACCAAAGTTATATACGAAGAACTAGGGGATGGAGTATCGGTATTGGCGTCATTAAAAATTCTGACATCGTCCCATCCCTTGTGCACATATCAGTAAATTTTAAGCTTGAGGAGTGTTTGCCAAAATCATGTTAAACCAGTGGATAACATGAGCAAAGCTGGTGCATTAAAGTGAATTTGAGAGTAAGAAGAGGAGAAGCACACCATAAAGATGGGCAGATATTGTCAGTGTGACAAGGAAGCATAGAGAATGAAAGATAAGAAGGGGTAGTGAACAAGACTGGGTGTAAGCAGTTTGTTAGAAGGGAATGGAGTGAAAGTTATTTTCATGCCAACTCATGAGTAGCACTTTACAACTTGTCTATAAAGCAACAGTGTGTGGTTGTGCCGCTTCTCTGTTTTATTTCTGAGATCATGGGCCTGGTTCTCTGCAGTGTTGAATGTGGTGGTGCTGGTTTTTAAAAATGCTACTGTGTAGTGGCACTGGTTCTTAAAGATGGTAGTGTGAGTGCGGTCCCCTCAAGAGAGGTATCTTGATGCCAGCGAACTCTTGATCCAAGGAATTGGACTTATCCCCCCTTCCTGGATCAAACCTGAATGCCTCCCATTCCCCCAGGTGCTATATGACCACTGTGGGTTTAGCGCTTTCCTGTGACCGAAAAAAAATGTGGTGGTGGTGCTGGTTCTTGAAGATGCTGTAGTGTGTGGTAGTGCTGGGACTTTATGATGCCTGGTGTGGAAAGTACTGTGATGTAAAAAGACTGTCACTTTGAATATCCTTAACCCTCATTTTCTGTTATTATTGTTCTATCTTCTTGATCAGTTCCCTCTGCTCCCATGAAAACAGGTAACAGGGTGTTGATCAAATTGAAAGGTTCCTTTAATAAAATCACTGAAAAAATTCCAAGACTATGTAATTACTGCCAGACTTGAGTTTTGGTGCCAAAAAAAATTATTCGAGGACAAATTTTAAATTTACCACTTCAAAGAAGTATTACAGTTTTCTCTCCTTACTTTACAGGAGCCGGCACACCTCCTTACATGGCAGGAGGGGGCGGACATTCCCCTAGCGCCCCTGTACCACCTCACCCCATGGCTGCTCCATTTCCATATTCAGAGCCTCTACCGCCCTACCAGACACCCATGAGTAAGTTCACCTGGGCACTTATTTCTAAAATATTTAACATTTAATGAAATATTTTACAGAAACTTGTATTGCTAGGGTTTTCTATTGAAAAAATAAAAAAAAGGCATAATTTCTTTGGGCTGTTTAACATGACAGATTGACATTATTATCACAAGGCTCTCAATAATTGTCAACAGTCAGTCTCTTACACAAAATCAAGTGTTGTGAAACAAACCAAAATGCTGAGAGGGCTTATAAAATTGTCATGTATATCATCAACATTATCAATACTCCATGTCCTTTTTTCATGGGGTAGGGAAGTACTTGTCTGGAAAGGATGGAAAAAAATTATTGCTGAAAATATAGATAGATAATCAAAGTGACATCTGACCTTACACAAGTTCTTTCAAACTCAGTAGCCTTACGTGAAACTGGTACCACCACAGTGCTCACTGAACTATATGGGTTTAGCCCTTTTTGCCAGTGCTGTATAATAATAATTAGTATCTTCTCTCTTTATATTACATAGATAATGCACATTCAGAGCAATACTGCAGTTATTGTATAGCCTCTGTGTTAGGTTCAGTATTATTGTACATATGAATTATCGCCATGTATTTCTGTTATTGTTCATTATGTAAAATAAAGAGAAGATTCTCACTCTTCACAGTTGTATTCACATGTGTAAAAATTCAGTTTGTATTACATATTTCAACTTATATCATAAAAAGCAAGCACAGTATATAGTACAGTATTTGAATTTCATTTCATTTTAGTTATGGGGAAGCGCTAAACCTATGGGGGTCATATGCACCTGGGGAATGGGAGGCATTCAGGTTCACTTCAAGAAAGGGGAGATTAAGCCCAGTTCCTTGGATTAACAGCCCCTCACCGGCATCAAGGAAATCAGGGCTTTATCTTATTTGCAGATTTTTATACATTTAATTAATGATTATAATTAATGCTATGATTGCTAAAATTTATTTAAAAAACACACATTTACTTTCTCTAGCTTCTTATTAGTTCTTAACCTATGGGAATTTCCTCCCAGTAGAGGCGTGGCCAGAGACCGGAATGTGGGAGTGATGATTCCTGGAACCATTTCGCACATACAGTAGGCTGATTAATTCGATTTAAAGCTTCATATGTTTTTGTTATTTTAGCCATCGAGCTCTTTATATGTTCTTTCTATTATAAATTCAACTATAGAGTATTTCTGAAGACCTTTTAGTACTGGTCATTCCCCCCCCCCTTTTTTTGCCAAGTCATTAAGCAATAGCCCACAAAGAGCTAACTTATATGTCATTTTGGTCTCTCCTGAACCATTATCAAGTCAGAGATCATCAAGAAAAACAAGCAAAACACCAAAAGAAAGTTTGGGAAGAACGAGGTGCATGGGGAGGGGTGGTAGTATAGTGGCAGCAGCAGTAATAGAAGTAGGTAATAGGGATAAATTGCATCTTAAGGGCATGGAAAAGCAGGTATTTCTACCTGCTGAACACAAGTCTCCAAGGATCTCACAGAGAAAAAGAAAAAAGGTGCTCTGTGATAGGCTTACTGGCCCATGCTTAGTGAGAAAGAGGAAGCAAGTAAGAAGAGAGTTGGAAGAAAGGAAAGGTAAAGGATATACAGAAGAGAGGCCAAGAGGCTAACACTTGAGGTCAAGTCACAAGTGCTCTGAAGATTAGAGCAATTTGACAATGTATTGAGAAAGGCAGGTATCTACACAAAGTTGGGACAAAGGTTCATGTTAGGAATGTTTTGTATAAAAAGGTGGCATCTGTGAAAGCTACAAGAGAGGTAGATAGTTTTAGCATTAGGCCAGATTATAGGATGGCTGTGATCTCTAACATGGCAAAATGTCTGTCAGAGAGTGGCCAGTTTCACCAATGTATTGGATAGGGTAAGAAAAGCAAGAAATGGAGTAGACACTGGAAGCATCAGTGACAGGAGAAAAAGTATTATTGTGAAGTGTATTAATTTGGCTAAATTCAAG
The DNA here is from genome assembly GCF_026875155.1 of Cherax quadricarinatus. Classification (NCBI taxonomy): domain Eukaryota; kingdom Metazoa; phylum Arthropoda; class Malacostraca; order Decapoda; family Parastacidae; genus Cherax; species Cherax quadricarinatus. The sequence goes on from NC_069401.1 coordinate 10,259,271, forward strand.
GTTAATAGCAAGATTTTGTAGACTGGAAATATAGGGAAGGCCAAGTACTGGGGTTTTCATGGGAAGTTGGTTTAGAAGAGAAGATAGTCCGTTTAACATTAAAATAGGAATAGTTCATGAAAATGCAAGGCAAGATAATGACCTGTGAAGAGTGACACTTTCAAAATTAAGAAATTAAGGGTCACAAATGTGCAAGGCGTGGGAAAGAGAAACAAAAACACTTACCTTGACAGAAGGCATATGGGAAAATGAAAAGCCTGTCAGAGAAGTGAACATGAACGTATTAGAAAGAAGGCAGAGTTTCATTGTCATTTAACTTTGAACTTGGCAGATGCCTGCCTTTCTTAGTGCATTGTCAAATGTTGTAATCTTTCGCACTCTTGTGATCTCACCCGACCTTTGCCATCTCCTCAACTATTTTTCTTGATCTGTCTTCTGTATGTCCTCTACGTTTCCTGTCTTCTGAGTTCCTCCTTACTTGCTTCTTTCTCACATAGCATGGACCAGTAGGCCTACTGCAGTCTTCCCATTTTCATCTTTTGTGTTTCTTTGCAAGAACCTTGGGCACATATGCTAGAGGGTGGAGCTATCTGTAAATTACCCCCATTACCAACTGCTACTTCTATTTCTGTTACTACTACTTCAATTACATTACTTCTGTTACTATTAATTCTACAGTAATTCTATTACTATTCAGGCTACTAATATTAATATTGCTACTAATACTATTATTACTTTTTCTGTTTAGTACTTCTGTTATTATTACTATTGCTGTTTCTATTACTACAGTACTACTGTTTCAACTACTGTACGTATACATATTTACAAAAGTATTAATGGTAGTTTACTTTTATTGCCCTCTTCCTCTCTCCCATTTCCCAACCTGTCTTCCCAGATTTTTCTCACATAGTTGTAACTTGATAATGGTCCAGGATGGACTGAAGCATCTTCTAGGTTTCCTCTCCAAGCGTGAGTTATTTATGAACTTCCTGCCACGATATTTTTGACTTATTATACAAAGTCATTTTTTAACCAGCAGCAGCAGCAGCGGCGGCGGCGGCGGCGGCAGCAGCTGCAGCTGCAGCAGCAGCAAGTGGCGGAGTTAGCGTGTTGACAGGTGGTCCAGCCAGTGACCTCAGCTCTAATGGATCCAACCCAAGTTACCCCGAGTTTCCACCGTCCCCAGACTCCTGGCTCGGGGACATGCAGCAGGACCATCACCCACAATACTAACTCACACATACACCCATCCATGTTTCATAAAAACTTCCTGAATGTCATAGCTGCTTACCCTGGAACTTGCACTCGTGCTCATTTCTAACTACCCCCAAGCTAAGAATTTTACGACCATAAAAAAAGTAGCTCTTCTCTTCATGTTTATTTTTATTCCTAAATGAAAAGATTCTAGAATACTGTACCTCATACCTGCAGCTAGGTCAGGTGATTTCACCATTTTTTTTATGTCACTTGGAAATAGACAATGGCTCACAGGCTGGAACACAATGAATGCAAAATGGTTACTTTTCTTATGACATTACTTTTTTTTTTTTTCAGGGGATAAAATTATCATAAAAAAATTTAACCTGTTACTTTCTTTCTCAAATGTATCTTTTTCTAAAGAGCAATGCAATGTGCTGATAAAAAATGATGCTTCTATATTACACAAATATTAGTCTAATATTTCAGACAGAACTTAAATATATTCAGTGATATACAAAGTGCAGCAACAATATATTGTATAATTTGTTCTTAATATACTGACAATGTGATATACAGTATAGCCACAGGGAATGATGACTAAATTATTGCATAAAAACATTCATAATGCTGTAATAAACAAGATAGCATTTACTCATCTCTGTGTACTGAAGAAAGGTTTGCTCTTTCTTATCCCATGTCATGATCACTTACAAGTAACAACTGCATACTGCTGGTAGACCTTTTTTTGTTTCCACTCACAGTGGATCTTCTTCAGATATTTGTTATAGTTATATCATAATATTTTGTAAACTTTGCCCCAAATTATTATTATTATTATAATCAAAAAGAAGTGCTAAACCACAAGGGCTATACAGCACTTTGCTCCAAAGAAAATAGACCAAAGTATCTATATCCTAGTCATGTTTGTAAAGCATTTTTCTAATAACATGGACACCAATAGGTATCACAAATTAATTTCAAGTTTTGAAAATGAATACATGTATATGTAAGAGTACTGAATGAAAAAAAGATGGTAGTCAAAACTTTCACCTAGTCATGCACTTGTACAAAACTAAAGTTTATTGGTCAAAATTATCTCTGATAATGTTTAGTTTAGAAATGAAATAATCTTCAGGGATGGACTTTTGTTTAGGTAAATGGCTAACAAAAGTCAGCAACTTAAACTCTCCTGATTTAGCTAAAAAAAAAATTTACTTGATGCTTAATTTATAAAAGGGATTACCAAATAGTTAAGCATTCAAGCTGTGACCTCTTTCATAGTTAGTTACTTAATGGATAAAAGGTTATACATCAGTCGTATGAAGTTTATTATGTTCTAAGGATTACACGATGATAATTATGATAAAGAATGATTAAACACTTAATCAAAACACCTTTATTTATATAGGAACACGTCGTCATCTCACCTCGCAATTTGCTCACTAAATCTGTGAGTAAACTGCATCAATGCATTATGAGTGATACAAAAAGTTTCCAGGGTTTGTTGCTAACCTTCACCTAAGAGTTCAAGTGGGTGAGAAGGCTGTTTATAAGAAGAAACAGCCTTAATGTGGGATAGTTGGTCGTCAGGTTAAACAATGTCCTGTCCTACGGTCCTGGCTGGATAAACTGGTTTACTGAATATCATGAAAACTAGTGCTACTGTCAACTGTCAGGTGATAAAAACTTGGTACATGCCAAAGATGCAAATCTGAGTGTGCAAGTGCAATGTGAACTATAATTTCAATAGAACACAAGTAGTGGAGTTTCCAAGGATTGAGAAGGGACATGGTCACTACTAGAATTAAGTCTTGTGCCAGAAGCCAGATGTCTTCAGTGAAACGTCTCTCTCCCTAATCAATGACCAGACCTGATGATGTACATATACTTGAAATGTGATGGTCAATACATAAATGAAACTTTAAAAGTCGCAAAGGAAAATGGCAGGTGTTATGATGAAAGGATATTTTTTTGTAGCTAATCTGTGTTTGTCCTTTCATGGAAGAATTTTTAATGTATATATCTAAAGTGTATGAAATGGATTATCTCTAAGGGAAAGTAGAATACTTTTTTGCCACTATTGTGAATTAGAAAAAATTTGTGTATACAGAGACAGTCTGCAATATGTGTGGTATGAGTGTATCTGATTAAATAAGATTTCCTGTACTACTACCTGTATGATTTTGCAATATACCAAAGATGAACAATGTATGATATTTAAGTCTTTACTTTTTCAAGTTAGGGTGAGTATGTTGGGAATTCTGACTTGCTTTACTGTATAACTACCCGAGTGAAAAAATTCTTTGATACGGTTCTAATTAATCCTTTACGTATCTTGTATAGAGAAAAATAGGTGAACTTATTTCTAATTATGATGCAGGTTATTATTTTTTTAGTGAATATGGCTAATGAATAATGACTGTGTTGACAGTGTACCTGACTAGAAGAGAAGCTACAAATTGATCTATGTCATCGTAGTCTCAAAGCATAAATATGAAGCACCTATATTTAGATATCCAGCAGTATAAAACTGAAGGGGATTCAGATAAAGAATATAGATTCAGATGTGGATTCAGGATTCAGATTCATGAAACTGGTCCTTTCAATAGCGCTCAGTGTATATTGTAGCCTCTTACTCCTATGGCTTGTTTTATACAATACACTACTTTAGTACAATTTCCCTATTATTAGCATATTCTTCAACATTAGTTTTGTACATAAAATTATTGAGTATGTATGACTGAATGGCAATACTCATGGCTGTTTGTTATTAATAGTTAATAATACAGTACTATTAATGTGAAACAGACACTTCAGGATGGCTTCATCTATCAGTGTAACATCTTATTTCAGTGTCATTTATACATAAGACTTAATTTCTAATATCACTGGGAACTGTGTATCTGCTATGTAGACATGTATGTGTCCAATGTATGTTACGAAGACTTGATGTTCTCATATTCAATTGTTTATCTTCGGCCAGGTTGACATGAGCTAGATGGGTTGTCTTGTTCTGGATAATTTATCAAGAAGTGCTGTATCTAGATTCATTTAAACAGGCAGGAAGGCTAATATTTCCCTTGTTATAAATGTATCTGTATAATCAACAAGGACAGTTATTTTTTAGGTACAGTAGTTTGTTTTTTCCTAAACACATTTGACAAATATTTGCTCATTTATACAAATGAAAGGAAAGAAATATGCTCCTTTTATTGGAAAGGGATTTTTTTTTGTCATTTTAACTACAACATATATATATATATATATATATATATATATATATATATATATATATATATATATATATATATATATATATATATATATAATATATATATATATATATATTTATTTATTTATTTAACAAGTCGGCCGTCTCCCACGGAGGCAGGGTGACCCTAAAAGAAGGAAAATCACCAAAAAGAAAATGCTTTCATCATTCAACACTTTCACCTCACTCACACATAATCACTGTTTTTACAGAGGTGCTCAGAATACAACAGTTTAGAAGCATATACGTATAAAGATACACAACATATCCCTCCAAACTGAAAATATCCCAAACACCTCCTTTAAAGTGCTGGCATTGTACTTCCCATTTCCAGGACTCAAGTCCGGTTATATAAAATAACCGGTTTCCCTGAATCCCTTCACTAAATATTACCCTGCTCACACTCCAACAGCTCGTCAGGTCCCAAATACCATTCGTCTCCATTCACTCCTATCTAACACGCTCACACACGCTTGCTGGAAGTCCAAGCCCCTTGCCCACAAAACCTCCTTTACCCCTTCCTTCCAACCTTTTTGAGGACGAACCCTACCCTGCCTTCCTTCCCCTACAGATTTATACGCTCCATGTCATTCTACTTTGAGCCATTCTCTCAAAATGACCAAACCACCTCAACAACCCCTCTTCAGCCCTCTGACTAATACTTTTAACTCCACACCTTCTCCTAATTTCCACATTCCG
>NC_069401.1:10269440-10291073 GCF_026875155.1 Cherax quadricarinatus
AGTCCTAATGGAAGGGGATTCCCCTTCTAAACACTAACACTCTCTCTCCCTCCTCCCATCCCATCAATCATCACCAGATCTTCAATAAAAGTAAGTGTCATGTAATTGTGCATGCCTTTTTCAGTTTGTGTGTACTAAAATTAACATTTTTTTGTGGTAAAAAAAATTTTTTTTCATACTTTTGGGTGTCTTGCACGGATTAATTTTATTTCCATTATTTCTTATGGGAAAATTAATTCGCATAGCGAACATTTCGCATAACGACCAGCCCTCTTGCACGGATTAAGTTCGCTATGCGGGGGTCCACTGTACACATATACATATATATATATATATATATATAATATATATAATGTATATAATATATATATATATATATATATATATATATTATATATATAATGTATATATAATATATATATATATAATATATATATATATAATGTATATATATATACACCTACCATCCGACTTACGACCGAGTTCGGTTGAAAGAAACCGGTCGTAAGTCGAAATGGTCGTAAGTCGAACTTTACTATTGAATATCAACAAAACATTTTTGTAATGACTTTATTTTATTGTTTTATTTTGGTATTTCATGTTTTACTTTACTTTTTATGTTGTTAGTACTGTATTTTATACTGTAAGGTTTAGGGTAAACACTGTGTACAACACAAATAGTTGTTTATTTCCCAGAAATTTGGCATAAAAAACACGGTCGTAAGTCGAGTGGTCGTAAGTTGAGCAGGTCGTAAGTCGGATGGTAGGTGTATATATATATAGTGGTAGTAGTACTACCACTAGTATTGCACCTCACTCTGAGCCTATATATACGCTCTGTGACCATGTACTGTTTGTAACGGCTTGACAAATCTGGAGAGTGAAACGTTGCCACAATAAAATGTCACATGAGTTGCACTTGTGTCCTTTTACTTTACATATTGTCGGTAATTCTACCAACATTATTACTAACTGTTTTTCGTTGATCCACACTAAAAACTACTTCCCTACATCTTCGATTGTTTATGATCTCTGTTTCGTTAGCATATTTACCCCTTTTGCAACTTTAGCTTCCTTGATTTCTACTTTCTTTGCCAGGATGGAACAGATTGTTGATTTTGACTTCACATACATCCTGGCAAGCTCAGCTAAACGTACGTCACTTCGTATTTTTCTACAATCTCTTTCTTGAATTCTATTGTTTCTCACCTTCTTTACCAAAGGGCTGGCATTAGGAACTTTCTTTGGGCCCATGGTGGCTTATTTCACAGTCGCAATCAATTATCAAGCACAAAAATTGAGAAATGTTTCAGATGAATGCTCACTCAACCAGTGACAGAGCCAGACTGAGACACATATGCATGATACTGACGGCATCCCGGGTGGGCGGACGCATCTGATACATATGATTTCCAGATGGAGGTACGAAATCCAGACCAAAATTTCGCCCAAAAAAGTGTTCTAAATCCAAATTGTATGATATTTAGACCATACGAAAACCAGAGTTCCACTGTATTTTTGTGTGGTATTTATGGTTGTATTCTTGTTTTCTTGGTCTCAGTTGATAGAATGGAAGGTATATTACAGAAATAGAGATGATTTTGATTGGTTTCACAATAAAAAGTACCTTGAAATTGAGCTCAAAATAGTGGAAATGTTCGATTTTTGCCTGTGTTCAAGAGTAAACAAATCACACCACACATCCAATACACGTCAACTGGTTAGTTTAATATTCTTTCACAAATGTGCTGATATTATTTATTTATACTGTTTTTACAATAATGCAGATGTCTGCATAGCAGTAAATCTTTTATTTTTTGTGAGAATATAAATTCAAAATGGAAGGCAAGGGTAATATAAGAGGGGCCTGGAGACATGACTAATGAACAGAGAAAATGTTATTTTTTAATGCCAGGAAAGTCTGTCTTGTTTATTTTGGACCTTATTTTGAAATTGGCATCTTTTGAAATTTGTGTGAAATTGGCCAAATTGCCAATTTCTGACCACTTTATTGGGTAGTTGAAATCGGTAAATGGGCGGTTACTTGTACTCAACTGATAGAACAAATAGAGGTCTAGCAAAATAGCTATGATTTTAGTCGACTGGAGCATTGGAATTGACCGAAAATAGAGCTCAAAGTGGGCGACATCACCGATGCATAAATATCGTCGAGACTGCTAGCTTTGCAAGAGCATAATTCTGTAAGTTTTCCATCAAATTTCATACTTTTGGTGTCATTACAATCCGGAAAAGATTATCATTTCATAATTTTTTTTTTTTTCAAATATTTTTCAACCCCCAGTGGGAGTTCAGGATCGAGGCTCTCGACCCTCAAAGGGTTAAAGTGTAGTCATTGTACTTCCCATTTCCAGGACTCAAGTCTGGCTAACCGGTTTCCCTGAATCCCTTCACAAAATATTAATTACCCTGCTCACACTCCAACAGCTCGTCAGGTCCCCAAAACCATTTGTCTCCATTCACTCCTATCTAACGTGCTCACGCACACTTACTGGAAGTCTAAGCCTCTCACCCACAAAAACTCCTTTACCCACTCCCTCCAACCTTTTCGGGGATGAGCCCCACCCCACCTTCCTTCCCCTACAGATTTATACACTCTCGAAGCCATTCTATTTCCTTCCATCCTCTCTACATGTCAGAACCACCTCAACAACCCCTCCTCAACCCTTTGAATAATAGTCCTGGTAATTTCTCACCTCCTCCTAATTTCCAAACTACAAATTCTGGGATAAAGATAGAAATGTTAAAAGCAGGTGGGGATATAGTTTTGGAGTGGTTGGTGCAATTATTCAATAAATGCATGGAAGAGGGTAAGGTACCTAGGGATTGGCAGAGAGCATGCATAGTTCCTTTGTATAAAGGCAAAGGGGACAAAAGAGAGTGCAAAAATTATAGGGGGATAAGTCTGTTGAGTATACCTGGTAAAGTGTATGGTAGAGTTATTATTGAAAGAATTAAGAGTAAGACAGAGAATAGGATAGCAGATGAACAAGGAGGCTTTAGGAAAGGTAGGGGGTGTGTGGACCAGGTGTTTACAGTGAAACATATAAGTGAACAGTATTTAGATAAGGTTAAAGAGGTCTTTGTGGCATTTATGGATTTGGAAAAGGCGTATGACAGGGTGGATAGGGGGGCAATGTGGCAGATGTTGCAAGTGTATGGTGTAGGAGGTAGGTTACTGAAAGCAGTGAAGAGTTTTTACGAGGATAGTGAGGCTCAAGTTAGAGTATGTAGGAAAGAGGGAAATTATTTCCCAGTAAAAGTAGGCCTTAGACAAGGATGTGTGATGTCACCGTGGTTGTTTAATATATTTATAGATGGGGTTGTAAGAGAAGTAAATGCGAGGGTCTTGACAAGAGGCGTGGAGTTAAAAGATAAAGAATCACACACAAAGTGGGAGTTGTCACAGTATGTAGGAAAGAGGGAAATTATTTCCCGGTAAAAGTAGGCCTTAGACAAGGATGTGTGATGTGCTCTTGGGAGATTCTGAAGAGAAGTTGCAGAGATTGGTGGATGAATTTGGTAGGGTGTGCAAAAGAAGAAAATTAAAAGTGAATACAGGAAAGAGTAAGGTTATGAGGATAACAAAAAGATTAGGTGATGAAAGATTGGATATCAGATTTTTTTAGCTAACATTACATGTTAATGTAAATAACTCTTTTTACCTTATTCATAGTATATATCCTTTATAGTATAATAATAAGATATTATCATCTCCTTCATAGTATAATAATAATAAGGTATTAAAATGACCCCAATGGAAATAAGTCACTTTGTCTGACTTTTTTGGGTTATCCTAGGTTCTCTACACATATGCTGCTATGTATGATAATCTATGTAACTGTATTTGTGTATACCTGAATAAACTTACTTACTTACTGACAGCAACCACCCAGGGAGGTAAAACAGAAACCTGTAATTGTTTTACGTTATGGTAAGATTGCTGCTGCCTTTTTTTCTGTCTCATAAACATGCAAGATTTCAGGTATGTCTTGCTACTTCTACTTACACTTAGGTCACACTACACATGCATGTATACATTTATGTACACACTCATCCGAGTTTTCTTTGATTTTATCTTAATAGTTATTGTTCTTATTGCTTTTTGCTTTCATATCCATGGGTAAGCGGAATAAGAATCTTTCGTCTGTAAGTCATGTGTGTTGTAAAAGTCAACTGAATGCCAGGAGCAATGGGCTAGTAACCCCTTTTCCCATATAGCTTACTAAAAAGAAAAAGAAGAAAACCGTCAAAGTGGGATGTTTGAATGTGCGTGGATGTTGTGCAAATAATAAGAAAGAGATGATTGTGGATGCTATGAATGAAAAGAAGCTGGATGTCCTGGCTTCAAGTGAAACAAAGCTGAAGGGGGTAGGAGAGTTTCAGTGGGGAGAAATAAATAGGATTAGGTCAGGGGTTTCTAATAGAGTTAGAGCTAAGGAAGGAATGTAAATGTATAAATTCAAAGATTATGTGGAGTAAAATAAGGGTTGGATGTGAAAAGTGGGTTATAGTAAGTGTTCATGCACCTGGAGAAGAGAGAAGTATAGAGGAGAGAGAGAGATTTTGGGAAATGTTGAGTGCATGGGGAGTTTTGAACCAAGTGAGAAAGTACTTGTGGTTGGTAATCTCAATGCTAAAGTGGGTAAAAATGTTCTGGAGGGAGTAGTAGGTAAATTTGGGGTGCCAGGGGTAAATGAAAATGGGGAGCCTTTAATGGAACTATGTGTAGAAAGAGGTTTGGTAATAAGTAATACATATTTTATGAAAAAGAGGATAAATAAGTATACAAGGTATGCTGTAGCACATAATGAAAGTAGTTTGTTAGATTATGTATTGGTGGATAAAAGGTTGATGGGTAGGCTTCAGGATGTACATGTTTATAGAGGGGCAATGGATTTATCGGATCATTATTTAGTTGTAGCTACAGTTAGAGGTAGATAGGATAAAAGGAAAAGGGCAACAGAAAATAAGAGAGAGGTGAAAGTTTATAAACTAAGGGAGGGGGAAGTTAGGGTGAGATATATACAGCTATTGGCAGAAAGGTGGGCTAGTGCAAGTATGGGTAGTGGGGGGATTGAAGAGGGATGGGATGTTTTAAAAATGCAGTATTAGAATGTGGGGCAGAAGTTTGTGGCTATGGGAGGGTGGATGCAGGAGGAAAGAGGAGTGATTGGTTAAATGATGACGTAAAAGGTGTGATAAAAGAGAAAAAGGTAGCTTTTGAGAGGTTTTTACAAAGCAGAAGCAATATAAAAAGGGCAGAGTATATGGAGAGTAAAAGAAAGGTAAAGAGAGTGGTGAGAGATTGCAAAAGGAGGGCAAATGATAGAGTAGGAGAGGCATTGTCAAGAAATTTTAATGAGAATAGGGAAAAATTTAAGAGTGAGAAAAACAAATTAAGAAAGCCTAGGGAACGAATGGATTTGTCAGTTAAAAACAGAGTAGGGGAGTTAGTAGATGGGGAGATGGAGGTATTGGGCAGATAGCAGGAATATATTGGGGAATTTTTAAATGTTGATGAAGAAAGGGAGGCGGTAATTTCAAGCACTGGCCAGGGGGGGTATAACATAATTTTAGGAGTGAAGAAGAGCAGAACGTAAGTGTGGGGAAGGTGCGTGAGGCATTACATAGAATGAAAGGGGGTAAAGCAGCTGGAACTGATGGGATCAAAACAGAAATGTTAAAAGCAGGGGGATATAGTGTTGGAATGGTTGGTATTTTTCTTTAATAAATGTATGAAAGAGGGGAATGTACCTTGGGATTGGCAGAGAGCATGTATAGTTCCTTTATATATAGGGAAGAGGAACAAAAGAGACTGTAAAAATTATAGGGGAATAAGTTTACTGAGTATACCAGGAAAAGTGTATGGTAGGGTTATCATTGAAAGAACTAGAGGTAAGACAGAAAGTAGGATTGCGGATGAACAAGGACGCATTAGAGTGGGTATCGGATGTGTAGATCAAGTGTTTACAATGAAGCATATAAGTGAACAGTATTTGGATAAAGGTAGGGAAGTTCTCATTGCATTTATGTATTTAGAAAAGGTATATGATAGAGTGGATAGGGGAGCAATGTCGCAGATGTTGCAAGTACAGTGGACCCCCGTTAACAATATTTTTTCACTCCAGAAGTATGTTCAGGTGCCAGTACTGACCGAATTTGTTCCCATAAGGAATATTGTGAAGTAGATTAGTCCATTTCAGACCCCCAAACATACACGTACAAACGCACTTACATAAATACACTTACATAATTGGTCGCATTCGGACGTGATCATTATGCGGGGGTCCACTGTACATGGAATAGGTGGTAAGTTACTAAATGCTGTAAAGAGTTTTTATGAGGATAGTGAGGCTCAAGTTAGGGTGTGTAGAAGAGAGGGAGACTACTTTCCGGTAAAAGTAGGTTTTAGACAGGGATGTGTAATGTCACCATGGTTGTTTAATATATTTATAGATGGGGTTGTAAAAGAAGAAAATGCTAGGGTGTTGGGGAGAGGGGTGGGATTAAGTTATGGGGAATCAAATACAAAATGGGAGTTCACAGAGATACATCTTGCTAATGATACTGTGCTTTCGGGAGATTCTAAAGAAAAGTTACAAAGGTTAGTGGATGAGTTCGGGAGGGTGTGTAAAGGTAGAAAGTTTAAAGTGAATATAGGTAAGAGTAAGGTGATGAGGGTATCAAACGATTTAGATGAAGAAAAATTGGATATCACACTGGAGAGAGGGACTATGGAAGAAGTGAATGTTTTTAGATATTTGGGAGCTGACTTCTCAGCAGATGGGTTTATGAAGGATGAGGTTCACCACAGAATTAATGAAGGAAAAAAGGTGAGTGATGTACTCACCTATTTGTGGTTGCAGGGGTCGATTCACAGCCCCGGGCCCCCGCCTCTTCGCTGATTGCTACTAGGTCCTCTTTTCTCCTGCCCCATGAGCTCTATCTACCTCGCCTTAAACTATGTATGGTTCCCGCCTCCACTACGTATTTTTCTAGGCTATTCCACAGTTGACTACTCTATGACTGAAGAAATATTTCCCTACATCCCTTTGATTCATCTGAGTTTCAACTTCCATTTGTGACCTCTTGTGTCTGTGTCCCTTCTCTGGAACATCCCGTCTTTGTCCACCTTGTCTATTCCGCGCAGTATTTTATATGTCGTTATCATGTGTTTTAGGGATCTGTGGAGAAAAAAAAATTATCCATGGAGCAAAAGAAGGGAATGTATGAAAGTATAGTGGTACCAACAGTCTTATATGGGGTGTGAAGCTTGGGCTGTAAATGCTACAGCAAGGAGGAGGCTGGAGGCAGTGGAGTATCCCGTCTAAGGGCAATGTGTAGTGTAAATATTATGCAGAGGGGAAATTTGTAGTGTGGAAATTAGGAGGAGGGTGTGGAGTTACTGAAAGTACTAGTCAGAGGGCTGAAGAGGGTTTGTTGAGGTGCTTTGGTCATTTAGAGAGAATGGAACAAAGCAGAATGACTTGGAGGGAAAGTATAAATATGTAGGGAAAGGAAGGCGGGATAGGGGTTGTCCTCAAAAAGGGTTTGGGAAAGGTGGTTGTGTGCTTGGAAATTTTCCCGCAAGTGTGGTGAGCATGTTAGATAGGAGTGAAAGGAGATGAATGGGTTTTTGGGACCTGACAAACTGTTGTAGTGTGAGCAGGGTAATATTTAGTGAAGGGATTCAGGGAAACCGGTTAGCCAGACTTGAGTCCTGGATGTGGGAAGTACAATGCCTTTTACTTTAAAAGAGGGGTTTGGGATATTGGCAGTTTGGGAAATGACTATCTAAACTGTCATATTGGGGCCTCTGCAAAGACAGTGATTATGTATGAGTGATGGTGAAGTGTTGATGATTGTGGAAGTTTTTTTTTTTCTTTTGGGGTTTTTCTTTCTTTTGGGTCACCCTGCCTCGGTGAGAGACGGCCGATGTGTTAAAAAAAATTATATATATAATATATATACAGAGAGAGAGAGGGGAGACAGACAGACAGACAGAGACAGGCAGACAGAGAGAGACAGAGAGAGAGAGATAGACAGACGAGAGAGAGACAGAGAGAGAGAAGACAGAGAGAAGTGAGAGTAGAGAAATTCCAGCGCTTACATGACTACTCACATTATCAAGGAAAAAATAAAAGTAATGCATCAAAGGAAGGCATATAAAGGGTCTAGATCACACCTCACTATCACATCCCACAACAAAGCAATACCTGATGCGTGACTCATAAGAAAGAGAACACTGCAGCGGCCCATGGCCCAACTAGATGGTCTTTCACACAACCCACAAACTTTTTACCCAAGAATTAGAATTTTAAAATTTTATTATTTGTCCAAGTATTTTTAAAATTTTCCCCCAAATTTCTATTAACCCCTTCGGGTTTCCAAAGGCCCAAATTGAAGTGGTGCTCCGTGTCCAAGAATTTTCAAAAAAAAAAAAATTTTATTTTTTTTTTTAAAAAGGGTTTAGAGAATCTTTTGTAAAGGTAATACAAAAAAAAAGTAAAAAATTTGAGGGAAAAAATTGACGAAATTAGGGCTCTTGCGAATTTTGTTGTGTCGCGATATTTACGATCGGCGTTTTTGCTGATTTTGACCCCCATTTTGGGCCCAAACATTATTCCAGTAACCAAATTTTCTTAGTTTTTCACTGTATTATTCTATTCTATCGACGAGACAAAAAAACCCCAAGTCAACTTTTTTAAAACTAAAATTTTAAAGTGATGGGAAAATTTTTAAAATTTGGCCAATTTAACAAATTTCAAAATATTCAATTTCAAAATGGGGTCCAGAAAAAACAATGTAGGTATTCCGGGAACTAAACAAAATTTCCTTGTTCATTGTTATGTTTTGAGGCTTTCAAAAAATTTTCCATTTTGATTTTTTTTTTAAAATAATAAATTTTTATTCACACCAAAAAATAAAAGATTTATGTTAGCAATCTGTAATAATTGTATAAATACCCCTCACAATATTTGTGAATGCTATTGACCCTCAGTGGCGTGTTTAGACGTGTGAGGGGCGTTTGTTTACTCTTGAAATTCGGAAAAAAATTTAAAATTTTGTAATTTGAGTCAGTTTCAAGCCTTTCCCGTGCTAAAAAAATAAAATCTCTTTTTTCGTTTAAAATGTCTTCCATTATATAAAAGAGACCCAAAAAATCGCAAAAAAAATTATAAAAAACATTCGAAAAAAAAAAACTGCAAAGTCGCTGTTTTAATCGAAAAAAACAGATTTCATTTTTTTTTCTCATTATACAAGTTGCTGCAGGATTGTTTTTTGGTTGCAACTACCCCATGTGTATTCTCTCATATCTGGCCCAAATTACCACTCAAGTTTATCGAGTGAGCTGGTCTGCGTAGTCACGGTTTGGACCCTGAAGTAAAAACCCTGATTCGGGACGGACCCGAAAGGGTTAATTATAAATGGTCTAATTTATATAAACTAAGGAAATATCCATATTATTGTCAAAAAACTGCATTTTATAAAACAAGATTCAATTATATTCCTGTCGACCATGGACTCGCTTGATACAACTTTCTCAACTTTTTGAAAATCAGTTGGATAGTTAAAATCTCTCACATGAATAAATAGAGCATTGGAATCTTGTCCGATTCTAATGCTATATTTATGTTGTTTTAATCTTAGTTCTAGACTTTTACCAGTTTGACCGTAATAAACTTTATCGCAAATTTTACAAGGAATCTTATAGACACATCCATCAGCATTTTGGGGGGAATTCTTTATCAAAAGTTTTCTTACTGTATCAAGATTTTTAAATACAACTTTGATATTAAAAGTCTTAAGAAGAGAAGGCATATCAACCAAGTTTTCATGGTAAGGGAGAACCAACATATTTTTAGTTGAATAAGGCTGGTTGTCCCTTTTTGGATTGTAGAAAGTATTTCTAGCAATTTTAAAAGATTTATCAATTATGTTTCTTGGGTATTTCAAATCATTAGCTATTTCATAAATTTTGGATATTTCCTCATCTATGAACTCTGGACTACAAATACGTAACGCTCTCAAAAACATTGATGAGAAAACAGACAGTTTAACTCTATCTTGATGTGAAGAATAATAGTGTACATAGGAACAGTTATTTGCAGGTTTTCTGTAAATTTTAAATTTGAATTCATTATTACCCTTAATAATTAAAACATCTAGAAAAGGCAATGAGTTATTTTCTTCAAACTCAACAGTAAAGTTTATAGAATGGGCTAAGATATTTAATTTGCCAAGGAAATGGTGTATATCTACATTCTTGGGCATAAGACACAAAATATCATCAACATATCTGAACCATTTAGCTCTATTTGGGAGGATTGTGTTAAGCAGCCTTGTTTCAAAAAACTCCATGTATAGGTTACTAACAACAGGTGAAAGAGGATTTCCCATTGCCATACCAAACTTCTGAGTGTAAAATTTATCATTAAATACAAAATTTGCATCAACAATGCAAAGTTTAATAAGTTTAATGATGGTAGGAACTGGCAATGGTAAATCATAATTAACGAGTTCTTCAGATAAGAAACTTAATAAATCATCAACAGGAACTTTCATAAACAAGGAAGTAACATCAAAACTAACCATGTTAAAATCATTTAAGTCAGTCAAGGAGCTTAATTTATCAATTAAATCTATGTTGTTTTTAACATTAAAGTTAGAAATTTTGCCAATAATAGGGCTCAAAATGTCAACAAGCCATTTGGATAATTTATATGAAACTGATCCTATGGAGCTAATAATTGGTCTGACTGGATTCCCTGGTTTGTGTGTTTTTATCAGTCCATACATGTAAGGTAAAGATGGATTAGTGGAAGTAAATTGTTTGATTAATTCACCTTTGCCTTTCAGTAGAAGTTTTATTGTTTTATTGAAATTGCTGTTAACGGTTTCTAGGGGATTTTTTCTAAGTTTAGAATAGGTTTCAGTAAACTTAGAAAAAGTCCCCTAGAAACCATTAACAGCAATTTCAATAAAACACTTATTTACCCCTATCTCACCTATGGAATTTGTACAAGGGGCTCAACAACATTAAACCATCTCAGACCATTAATTACCCAACAAAAAAGGCTGCAGTCAGAATGATAACAAATTCCCACTACAGGCAGCACACTCCACCAATATTCAAAACTCTAAAACCTACTCACCATACAAAACATCCATACTTATTATTGTACCTACTACATACATAGAACACTTAACTCGGATATAAACCCTCTCTTCAAACGTCTCCTTACCAACCTCAACAGAACACATGACCATCTCACACTATGCAAAAACTCAATGCACATAAAAGGCCCAAAAATCTGGAATTCACTACCTGTGAATATAAAAGAAACACTGTCTGTTTATAAATTCAAGTCTCTTCTTAAAAATCACTTACTCACCCACAACCAAATAAATACTGAATACAGTGGACCCCCGGTTAACGATATTTTTTCACTCCAGAAGTATGTTCAGGTGCCAGTACTGACCGAATTTGTTCCCATAAGGAATATTGTGAAGTAGATTAGTCCATTTCAGACCCCCAAACATACACGTACAAACGCACTTACATAAATACACTTACATAATTGGTCGCATTCGAAGGTGATCGTTATGCGGGGGTCCACTGTAATTGTATCTCATAAATGTTTAACCTGTGACCCAATCAAACTTTGTTATTTTTAATTACATTACCTAACAGAATACTCCATTCTACTGAATGCTCAGCAACACAGTAAATGACCATATGACCTGTCTTTGAAATACTCGTTTGTGCTTAATTGTTAACTGTTTACAATAATGTTTACCACTGAATATATCATTGCTTAGTTAATCTTAAGTTAATTTTAAGCCTGCCCATAATGCTCTGCATACAAGGGGCTTTGGCATGTTACACTTAATCACTGTATTTCCTTGTACTTCTATGTATCATGTTCAAATTAATAAATAAATAAATAAAATAAAAACTTCTACTGAAAGGCAAAGATGAATTAATAAAAAAATTTACTTCCACTAATCCATCTTTACCTTACATGTATGGACTAATAAAAACACACAAACCAGAGAATCCAGTCAGACCAATTATTAGCTCCATAGGATCAGTTTCATATAAATTATCCAAATGGCTAGTTGACATTTTAAGCCCTATTGTTGGCAAAATTTCTAACTTTAATGTTAAAAATAACAGAGATTTAGTTGATAAATTAAGCTCCTTGACTGACTTAAATGATTTTAACATGGTTAGTTTTGATGTTACTTCCTTGTTTATGAAAGTTCCTGTTGATGATTTATTAAGTTTCTTGTCTGAAGAACTCGTTAATTATGATTTACCATTGCCAGTTCCTACTATCATTAAACTTATTAAACTTTGCATTGTTGATGTAAATTTTGTATTTAATGATAGGTTTTACACTCAGAAGTTTGGTATGGCAATGGGAAACCCTCTTTCACCTGTTGTTAGTAACCTATACATGGAGTTTTTTTAAACAAGGCTGCTTAACACAATCCTCCCTAATAGAGCTAAATGGTTCAGATATGTTGATGATATTTTGTGTCTTATGCCCAAGAATGTAGATATACACCATTTCCTTGGCAAATTAAATATCTTAGCCCATTCTATAAACTTTACTGTTGAGTTTGAAGAAAATAACTCATTGCCTTTTCTAGATGTTTTAATTATTAAGAGTAATAATGAATTCAAATTTAAAATTTACAGAAAACCTGCAAATAACTGTTCCTATGTCCACTATTATTCTTTACATCAAGATAGAGTTAAACTGTCTGTTTTCTCATCAATGTTTTTGAGAGCTTTACGTATTTGTAGTCCAGAGTTCATAGATGAGGAAATATCCAAAATTTATGAAATAGCTAATGATTTGAAATACGTACCCAAGAAACGTAATTGATAAATCTTTTAAAATTGCTATAAATACTTTCTACAATCCAAAAAGGGACAACCAGCCTTATTTAACTAAAAATATGTTGGTTCTCCCTTACCATGAAAACTTGGTTGATATGCTTTCTCTTCTTAAGACTTTTAATATCAAAGTTGTATTTAAAAATTTTGATACAGTAAAAAAAACTTTTGATAAAGAACTTACCCCATAATGCTGACGGATGTGTCTATAAGATTCCTTGAAAAATTTGCGATAAAAGTTTATTACGGTCAAACTGGTAAAAGTCTAGAACTAAGATTAAAACAACATAAATATAGCATTAGAACTGGACAAGATTCCAATGCTCTATTTATTCATGTGAGAGATTTTAACCATCCAATTGATTTTCAAAAAGTTGAGAAAGTTGTATCAAGCAAGTCCATGGTCGACAAGAATATAATTGAATCTTGTTTCATAAAAAGCAGTTTTGACAATAATATGAATATTTTCTTTGGTTTATATAAATTAGATCCATTTATAATTAATAGAATTTGGGAAGATTTTAATAATACATTGGACAAATAATAAATTTTAAAATTCTTAATTCTTGGGTAGAATAGTTTGTTTGTGGGTTGTGTGAAGGACCAGTCTAGTTGGGCCAGTGGGCTTGCTGCAGTGTTCTCTTTCTTATGAGTCACGCGTGAGGTATTGCTTTGTTGTGGGATGTGATAGTGAGGTGTGGTCTAGACCCTTTATATGCCTTCCTTTGTTTAAAGTCATATTCAGAAATAATCTCCCTTATGTAAACTTGGCATTTTGAATGGTATAATTTCAAACTTTTTTTTTTTTTAAGAAACTCTCATGTAGCTAACTGGGAAAGCATTAAAAATTAAATCTAGGTTGCTTTATATTAATAAACTTTATGAGTTTATTATGCAAAACCTTTTATTACATATTGTCAATTTGCTAGGCATTTTCCAAATATAAGGTTGTCCTCCTCCAAAAAAAAAAAAAAATACAGGTCAGCCATCACTAATCTGGCAATCAGTTATCCGGTTCCTTCAGTAATCTGGCACTAATTTTGGCTAGCATAATTTCAAATTTCATCATTATACTGACTCAAATTTCACATTATACTGACTCAAAAATTGTGCAGATGTTTGTAAATCCACAGCAGCAAGCCGTGGAGGAGAAAGCAGTGATGAAAATGAGGAAGATGTAGCAGAAAGAGTCTCTATTGATAAGTGTATTCTAACCTAACCACTCTGTAATCCAGCAAACTCGCTAATCTGGCACACTACAGGTCCCAATAATGCTGGATTAGTGATGGCTGACATGTACCAGTAGTCTATTACTGTACCTATTCCTGAAAATGAGATTTTATGTTATTTGAGAACTGATTAGCCATATTCTGATAGTGCACTTCAGATTATTTGTGTGAATACTTTTCAGTTTATCATAAATTGATTACAAACTCTGACTACTCCCTCTTTCCTCTGAACAAAGTATTGCTTATAGTGCAGTCTTTCCTAGCAATCACTCGCCTACATGTACTGTATATGACTTTTATTGTGCAGCACAAAATTAGTTATTATTTTGCTCACTGATAGCACTTACAGTTTAGTTGTTGTGGAGAGCAAGCTAGACAAGGGAGTGTTCTGGGTGTCACAGCATAGGCAGCCAGGGTAATCATATGAGTTGTGGGTAGTATGGGTGACATCAACATCTGAACTTCGGTAAACAATGCTTCAAAACACTATACAAGTAAAAATAATAAAAGCCATTTAAATTTTTTAAAAAGTTATTATTTATTTACCTGATTACTGTATTGTTTTAAGGCATTTTTTACTGTAATGTGATGTTATTATCTGCAATGCCTCATATACAGTATAAATAGATAAATATATTTGTATCTATACTGATTTGCTCTTTAATGACATTATGGATGTTTGCTGTATGTTCATCTTGACTCACTTCTGGCTGGCAGGAACTAAATAAGAGGACCTTCCAGCTAGAACCATAAGAAATGTATAATAAATGAATTTATGTATTATATCTTTTTCTTATCCTCTTTTTTAAGCTCACACATTTTATTCAAATATATACATTTTTTTTTTTTTTTCAACAAGTCGGCCGTCTCCCACCGAGGCAGGGTGACCCAAAAAAGAAAGAAAATTCCCAAAAAGAAAATGCATTCATCATTCAACACTCTCACCTCACTCACACATAATCACTGTTTTTGCAGAGGTGCTCAGAATACAACAGTTTAGAAGCATATATGTATAAAGATACACAACACACATACATACTGTATGATAATTTCTTGTTGTAGAAACAATATCCAGCATTTAGTAGAAATGACAAAGAAATATATAACTACAGTGATGTGTTGAACTTTCCCTTTTGTACATACATTCCTTGTACGCACTGCCTGCCAGTCGCTTGGCACTGTATGACACCCACACAAGTTAACTAAAGGGCGCCAGGGTATTTCAGGGTAGAGAACTTAATTTTTCTTTTTTACCTCAGTGGCTCTGCCACCAAGGCAGTGTGATCCCCATTATTCAATCAGTCACTATCTTTGCAGAAGTCTGCTGTCATCACAAATTCAGATTACCCTCTGACTGCAACATCCCAACATTCCCTGAATCCCTTCATAAATGTTACCTTGCTTACAATCCAAAAGCACATCCATTAACCCTTTCACTGTCCAGACCCTGGAAATACTGTTTTCCGTGTCCACTTAAAAAAAAAACGATTCTTCTGAAATTATAGGGAATCTTTTTCTGAAGGTAATGACACTAAAAGTAGGAAATTTGATGGAAACCTTATGGAATTATGCAGGCGCAAAGTTAGCGGTCAGAACGCAATTTATGCATCAGTGATGTCACTGACTTCGAGTCATATTTCAAGTCAATTTCATGGCTTCATTTGACCACATTTTGTTATTTCACTAGCATGCCTTCTGTTCTATTGACTGAGCACAAGAAATTGGCCATTCAACTATTACAACTAGTACCCTATCAAGCTCACAAAACAACATTTTCTCCATTCATTTATCATGTCCCCAGGCCTCTCCTATATATATATTTGCCTCCAGTTTTGAATTCAAAATCACACAAAAATAAAAGATTTACTCTATTTCCCGGCTAATAAAATATAGCTAGAAATGACTGGTTATGGTTTATGGCATCCCAATAATTTAATCAGATCTATTAAAATCCCATAAAACAAACTGAGGTGTGTAGAGGGGCCTTACAAGTCTTGAGGAAAATCGGCAAAAATCAAATATTTATGCTATTTTGAGCAAGAAGGCAAGCAGGCAGGGAGGAAGACAAGCAGGTTGGCAGGCAGGCAGGCAGGCAGGCAGGCAGGCAGGCAGGCAGGCAGGCAGGGAGGAAGACAAGCAGGCAGGCAGGCAGGGAGGAAGACAAGCAGGTTGGCAGGCAGGCAGGCAGGCAGGGAGGAAGACAAGCAGGCAGGCAGGCAGGCAGGCAGGGAGGAAGACAAGCAGGTTGGCAGGCAGGGAGGAAGACAAGCAGGTTGGCAGGCAGGCAGGCAGGCAGGCAGGCAGGCAGGCAGGGAGGAAGACAAGCAGGTTGGCAGGCAGGCAGGCAGGGAGGAAGACAAGCAGGTTGGCAGGCAGGCAGGCAGGCAGGGAGGAAGACAAGCAGGCAGGCAGGCAGGCAGGCAGGCAGGCAGGCAGGCAGGCAGGCAGGCAGGCAGGCAGGCAGGCAGGGAAGAAGGCAGGCAGGCAGGCAGGGAAGAAGGCAAGCAAGCAGGCAGATTGGTAAAGAATTGTAAATATAATATTTGCACTATTACTGTTCTTGTCTCCCACTGTCGACATCAGGTACGAGTATGGTCTCCCTCCCTCCCTCACTCCTTCACCCCTACCCACCAACTCCTCCCTCCCATTCCCAACATACCCTCCACCATCTTTCCATTTAAGACAAGCAAGCAGGCAGACCACAGCAGACAAGGCTAAACATGGCAGGTAGGGCAAGGAAGAGCAAGTAAGGTTGCAGGCAGGCAGGCAGATTGGTAAGGAACTGTAAATATTTACACTCATTATCACTGTCACCCACCATCACCATCTTGCACATGTATGGTCTCCCTCCTTCGCTGCCTCCATTATCACTCCATTTAAGACCTCTTTATCATCCTGTCTTGTCTCTGGGTTGAGGACCTCCTACACCCATCAACCATCATACATGTATCATATCTCAAATTTTTCATCACAACTCAACAATAAATTTCATGAGGGTAAGGCATAACTCAAAATTATCATAACTCCAGCCCATCATATTATTATTAAAAAGGATCACTATATGGTGATACCAACACTCTTAAATGAGTGTGAAGTATGGGTTATTAATGTTACAGTGAGGAGGAGGCTGGAGGCAGTGGAGATTTCAAGCCTGAGGGCAATGTTTGGTGTAAACATTATGAGGAGAATTTAGAGTTTGGAGAATAGGAGGTGTGGGGTTACTAAAATTATCCAGAGAGTTGAGGAGAGGCTATTGAGGTGGTTAGGACATTTAGAGATAGGGCAAAATAGGACGATTTTTAGGGTCTATAAATCTGCAATGGAAGGCAGGCAAGGTAGGGGTTGCCTTAGGAAAAGTTGGAGGGAAAGAGTTTAGGAGGTTTTGTATGCAAGAAGCTTGGGCATCAAACAGTAATTTGAGGCAAGTGGTTTTTATAGCTTGACATGCTGTTGGAATGTGAGCAAAGTAACATTTATGAAGGGATTCAAGGAAAACTGGTTAGCTGGACTTAGAGTTCTGGAGGTGGGAAGTACAGTGCCTACAATCTGAAGAAGAGGTGAGGATTCTGCAGTTTGGAGTAGCATCTGAACTGTAGTATTGGTGCATCTCTGGAAAGACAGTGACGGAGTGAGTGATGTGAAAGTGTTACTTCAATTTTGGTGGGAAATGGCTGATGCGTTAAAAAATAATAATAATAACAGATAATAAATACCAATAATAATGTTAATAATAATAATAATCAGTTTGTACAAAGCAAATACAAGCCCACTAAATATGCACAAAATACCAATGCATTTTGTAAAAATATTGATGACAAAATTTATTCTGAAATTCATCTATAACACAAATATGAGCTCAACTCACCAGCATAAAATAAACATATAACAAATAAATACATTTGATAAAAAAAAATAGCAGACAATGAATTAGAAAAAAACCTGATCTACCTTGCTGGTGGTGGTGTGTAGCAGTGACTCATCAGTCACTGCTGCTGGTGTGTAGCAGTGACTCATCAGTCACTGCTGCTGGTGTGTAGCAGTGACTCATCTGTAACTGCTGCTGGTGTGTAGCAGTGACTCATCAGTCACTGCTGCTGGTGTGTAGCAGTGACTCATCAGTCACTGCTGCTGGTGTGTAGCAGTGACTCATCAGTCACTGCTGCTGGTGTGTAGCAGTGACTCATCAGTCACTGCTGCTGGTGTGTAGCAGTGACTCATCAGTCACTGCTGCTGGTGTGTAGCAGTGACTCATCTGTAACTGCTGCTGGTGTGTAGCAGTGACTCATCAGTCACTGCTGCTGGTGTGTAGCAGTGACTCATCAGTCACTGCTGCTGGTGTGTAGCAGTGACTCATCAGTCACTGCTGCTGGTGTGTAGCAGTGACTCATCAGTCACTGCTGCTGGTGTGTAGCAGTGACTCATCAGTCACTGCTGCTGGTGTGTAGCAGTGACTCATCAGTCACTGCTGCTGGTGTGTAGCAGTGACTCATCAGTCACTGCTGCTGGTGTGTAGCAGTGACTCATTTGTAACTGCTGGTATGTAGCAGTGACTCATCTGTAACTCCTGGTGTGTAGCAGTGACTCATCTGTAACTGCTGGTATGCAGCAGTGACTCATCTGTAACTGCTGGTATGCAGCAGTGACTCATCTGTAACTGCTGGTATGCAGCAGTGACTCATCTGTAACTGCTGGTATGCAGCAGTGACTCAAGTCATCAGTCACTGCTTTTAACACACTACAGACTTATCACTGTGGCTCCTACACATACTTCTAATATTCCTGCACAAAATTTACTTTATTTCCACATAACAGACACTTCTACAAACGTGGATAAAATTCATCAGGACGCAAGTAAAGCCACTAGTTACTTCCAGCAAGCTAAAACCTGACATTACTAAGACATGACACAACACACAGGATCCATCATATTTGGAATGGTATAAATGGTACCCAAAGCTGGTTGGGGGATTTTTTCATATTTTTTGGTCAGGTTTTGGCTATTTTTACCACAATGAAAAATGAGAATGATGCAAGTAATCAATGTCTTGTTTGAAAGGTTGGGTAAGGAAACAATCACTGTAGAGTATAGGGTATATATAATGAATTCTGTGAGCAATAAGCTTACCCCTTCCTAAATTTAACCCATTATTACTGTATATCAAATAAGATATTCTTCCTTGCTCAAGGTATATACACCAAGATGTGTACCTCTCAGCATACACTATGGTATATACACGAAGTTTACTTTAATTGTAATTTTAGGAATTCTTGACAGTTACCTGTGGAGTAGAGTTACCACCCCCATGGCCTAGACCTACACCAGGTCTCCTGGTTGCTGACCTATCAGACTGCTGGCACCTGTCAACAGTTTGTAAATAGGTAAACTGAGGCCTTCTTTGTCATAGTGTTAGTCAACAGGCTTAACCAAATAAATCTTCCTTGCTGAACACTGAACTAAAAATTAATATTAATTACAGTAGCACTAATAGGTGAATAACACATGAAAAGATATATTAAAATATATATTGCTAATGTACAAAATATATATTACTTTTATTATAGCGTATGAATAATTAACCCAATGGTATCTCTGAATGCTGTGGCAAGAACATCACAATGAGAAATGATATCCCAGCTCTTGATCTTTAAATTAGAAGAAGGCAGTTATAGGATTCTTTCTAAGAGCTTACAGATTACATTACACATTCATTCAGCTCATTACACTTCCCCATATACTTCACACTTGAGTGTAGGAAATGTGCAACACACACATAGTTAACAACACTAACACCCATCTAGTTGAAGGAGAGTCTTCCAGTTACATTGTTCTGCCAGTCAGCGATGTTGCAACAAACATTTCCAACAAACTTGACAAAAACTTTGTTAAAATATCCACCAGCTCTTAAACTACTGTTAGAAACTTAGTGGAGAAACACAAGTGTGATACTGTCATTAGTGCAGGAGTATACATAGTACCATGTGGGGGATGTGACAAGATATATGTAGGGGAAACAGCAAGATCTCTGGATATTAGGATCCATGACCACAAGAACATCTGCAGCTGTGATGACTGTAAAAATGTGTGTGTCCAACATAGAGACAATGTTGGACATCTTATGAAGTTTAATGGGGCCAGGTTAGCCATTAAAGAAGATTTACGATGACAAAAGTGTATAAAGATGCTCCTCACTTTATGATGGTTCAACTTAAGATATTTCGACTTTACGGTGGTGCGGCAGCAATTAATGTTAGTTCTATGCTTCACAGGCCCAGTGTGTTTTCAGCTGACTACATTAACCCGTAAACGGTCCAAACGTATATATACGCTTTTTCAACATTTGAAAGTATGTAAAAAAAGTAGATCTTTTTGTTTTTCTACATTTGAAAATGTGTAATAAAACTTTGATCTACTTTTTTTTTTTGTTATATTTGAAAATATGTAAAAAAAACTTAGATCTACTTTTATAGCACTACACATGTGAACGTAGATCTGCTTGGACCGTTTACGGGTTAATGGTGAGTACCTGTACAACATATCACTACATGTACTGTACCTGTATCATCCTTGGGTAATCAAGTCAATTTACTATACGTATAACATTTTCTCTGTACTGTACTGTACTGTACATTTATTGATAAGATAAACTTGTATTCATTTATTTGCTTTTTAACAATGGTATTTAATGAGTTACAGTAATTATTTGTTTACTTATTCAGTGACAGTAGTTATTTATTTTCTTATTTATTTATCATATCATATATTCACATCAGACTTATGATATTGTCAACTCACACTGGGTTCACCGGGACGTTACCCCATCGTAAGTTGAGAAGCACTTGTAGAGGCTACCCTAATTGCAGCCAGTAACACAATCCATCGAAAGTATGGCAGCTACACTATATCCAAATTGTTGATTAAAAGGGTACTGTCCATTTTAAAGACTGCTGTAACATGATGTTGACAGGTCCTTCTCAAATCCTTTATAACTTTGATGAGTTTCAAGAGTCTTTGTACTCCCAAAGCCTAGCCATGGGCATCTCACCACAGTTGTGCTACTACTTCCACTACCACTATGACTATGACTACTACTACTACTACTACTACTACTACTACTACTACTACTACTACTACTACTACTACTACTACTACTGCTACTACCACCACCACCACCTACTACTACTACTACTACCACCACCACCACCTACTACTACTACTACTACCCTCTCATAACCTACCACCTAACTCCTGCCATGTACATACTCATTCTTAGTTATCTCTGAATTAGGACTGAAGAATCCACTTGTGGTGAAATGTGTCCTTTTATAAATGTTCTTAACTGTACATAAGAGTCTTTTTCCACATGAAGTAACCAACATGAAAAGAATATAGAAACAACTACTTAACACTAGTTATGAAATGACACTGGAAATACTAGTAGTAGTAGTTATAATATAAAATCTTAGATCCTTGGC
>NC_069401.1:10291573-10322559 GCF_026875155.1 Cherax quadricarinatus
TTCAGCAACACCCCTGTCCTGCAGTGCTGTATGACCCTAGTGGGTCATACAGCACTGCACTTGGTTTTGATTATAATCATAATACTGATACTCAGATTTAGATCGATACTGATACCATAAAAATTAGCTGATACTCACCAATACAGATACCGATACTTTGATAATGATAATGCTTTATTTCCATAAGCATACAAAGAATGTCGATACATGAGTAGAAACATGAGTAAAATAGTAGGCACAAAGAAAGCCACTAATTATGCAATACATTTCATGCAACTAATCATAAGGCTTACAAACTGCTTAAGAACTTGACAATAGCATTATGCAGGACTATTTGTGTAGTTAAAATACACTCATACACTCAATAAGAAAGGTAGCTAATGACAAAGTGGTCAATTATAAAACATTTACATATTATTTAAACTGGTTCATTGATCTTCAGGTTTATGGTGTAAGTGAACTGACACCATAAGTGAGTGAAATTACAGCAAGTTAGTTAAATTACAATACAAATCTAATGGGACAATATATGTTACCAATTCTATATGAGAACTGAAGGAAGGCTGGAATAAGAATATGAACGTAAGTCAATGAGAACAGGTATTGTTTGACTAGCTAATTGGTGTCTGGACTACATTAAGAAGATGGAATGCTTTTTAACAATAGCTTTGAAGCGACTGGCTAGTAGGGGACATTTAGAGACTTCAGGCTAGGAGTTCCAGATTTTTGGGCCTTTTATGCACATTGAGCTTTTACACTGGTTGAGTCGGACTCAAAGGATATTGAAGAAGTTTTTGTTTCTTCTGTTATGTCTGGGTTCTGTTGCAGCTATCAAGGAAGAGTATCAGAGGAGGGTTTATGATGGAATAGACTGTCATATATATATATATATATATATGTCACCCTGCCTCGGTGGGAGACGGCCGACTTGTTGAAAAAAAAAAAAAAAAAATATATATATATATAAACACTGATCTCTGGCTGAAGGAGACTCGAACCTACGAACCTTAGGACAAGGTACGCAGTGCTTTACCAATCTACCCACACTGGACAATACCTTGGCGTGTAGCATGCGTTACACGTTTGATCCAAGGCAGCCAGCTTTCAGGGAGAAGGCTTACAGCTTTTCATCTCATCCCCTGCATGCATCAGCCTTACTAGAGATTTGAACAATGCAAGGAATTCGTGAGAGCATACGAAATATACACAAACACTGATCTCTGGCTGAAGGAGACTCGAACCTACGAACCTTAGGACAAGGTACGCAGTGCTTTACCAATCTACCCACACTGGACAATACCTTGGCGTGTAGCATGCGCTACACGTTTGATCCAAGGCAGCCAGCTTTCAGGGAGAAGGCTTACAGCTTTTCATCTCATCCCCTGCATGCATCAGCCTTACTAGAGATTTGAACAATGCAAGGAATTCGCGAGAGCATGCGAAATATACACAAACACTGATCTCTGGCTGAAGGAGACTCGAACCTACGAACCTTAGGACAAGGTACGCAGTGCTTTACCAATCTACCCACACTGGACAATACCTTGGCGTGTAGCATGCGCTACATGTTTGATCCAAGGCAGCCAGCTTTCAGGGAGAAGGCTTACAGCTTTTCATCTCATCCCCTGCATGCATCAGCCTTACTAGAGATTTGAACAATGCAAGAATTCGCGAGAGCATGCGAAATATACACAAACACTGATCTCTGGCTGAAGGAGACTCGAACCTACGAACCTTAGGACAAGGTACGCAGTGCTTTACCAATCTACCCTACTGCGTACCTTGTCCTAAGGTTCGAGTCAGTGTTTGTGTATATTTCGCATGCTCTCGCGAATTCCTTGCATTGTTCAAATCTCTAGTAAGGCTGATGCATGCAGGGGATGAGATGAAAAGCTGTAAGCCTTCTCCTGAAAGCTGGCTGCCTTGGATCAAACGTGTAGCGCATGCTACACGCCAAGGTATTGTCCAGTGTGGGTAGATTGGTAAAGCACTGCGTACCTTGTCCTAAGGTTCGTAGGTTCGAGTCTCCTTCAGCCAGAGATCAGTGTTTGTGTATATTTCGCATGCTCTCGCGAATTCCTTGCATTGTTCAAATCTCTAGTAAGGCTGATGCATGCAGGGATGAGATGAAAAGCTGTAAGCCTTCTCCCTGAAAGCTGGCTGCCTTGGATCAAATGTGTAGCGCATGCTACACGCCAAGGTATTGTCCAGTGTGGGTAGATTGGTAAAGCACTGCGTACCTTGTCCTAAGGTTCGTAGGTTCGAGTCTCCTTCGGCCAGAGATCAGTGTTTGTGTATATTTCGCATGCTCTCGCGAATTCCTTGCATTGTTCAAATCTCTAGTAAGGCTGATGCATGCAGGGGATGAGATGAAAAGCTGTAAGCCTTCTCCCTGAAAGCTGGCTGCCTTGGATCAAACGTGTAGCGCATGCTACACGCCAAGGTATTGTCCAGTGTGGGTAGATTGGTAAAGCACTGCGTACCTTGTCCTAAGGTTCGTAGGTTCGAGTCTCCTTCAGCCAGAGATCAGTGTTTGTGTATATTTCGCATGCTCTCGCGAATTCCTTGCATATATATATATATATATTATATATATATATATATATATATATATATATATATATATATATATATATATATATATATATATATATTATATATTAAGCACAGTAGTATGAGTGCATACTCTGTATACTGAGCAAGTTTAAACTATTGAAGAATGGGGGACTGTGTTGTTTGGCACTGGATTAAGTAAAAATTCCTACAGCGGCTTTTTATTGAGTTATTATTGCTGTTAGGTGGAGACCCTTAAGATGCACTCTAATCTTAATATACATATCTTTAATATTCTAGGTAGTAGGTTGGTAGACAGCAACCGCCCAGGGAGGTACTACCTGCCAAGTGAGTGTAAAACGGAAGCCTGTAATTGTTTTACACGATGGTAGGATTACTGGTGTCTTTTCATTCTGTCTCATACACATGCAAGATTTCAGGTATGTCTTGCTACTTATACTTACACTTAGGTCACACTACACATACATGTACAAACGTATATATACACACCCCTCAGAGTTTTCTTCTATTTTCTTTCTAGTTCTTGTTCTTGTTTATTTCCTCTTACCTCCATGGGGAAGTGGAACAGAATTCTTCCTCTGTAAGTCATGCGTGTTGTAAAAGGCGACTAAAATGCTGGGAGCAAGGTGCTAGTAACCTCTTCTCCTGTATATATTACTAAATGTAAAAGGAGAAACTTTCGTTTTTTTCTTTTGGGCCACCCCGCCTCGGTGGGATACAGCCGGTGTGTTGAAAGAAAGAACTTTAATATATCTCCCTAACAAACACAGCTTATCAGATAGTCCAATTCTTGTTTTTTCAGGCTTGTGTTACATCAGAGTTTCCCATTTTCCCTATATGTTGGAACAACCATCACTTCATGGCAGCTCTCTAGCTACATCCCCTCCCACTGTACAGTATCTTATTTGTCATATCTAGGGCTTTCTTTTCATCAAATATTTTGATAGAAGTCAGAAAAAGAGGATAAAATGTTAATATTTTTTTCATAAACTTGGACTGACTGAGTACTTACCATGGATGAAGGGATGATGAGGGGGCCCTGGGTGTGGTGGACCAAGGTGAGGGCTCATAGCTGTTTGTCCAGGCTCCAGGTCTAGTGGGGGACCCGGCGTGCGGTAACCATCAGGCATCTCTATGATCATGTCATCATCTGTAAAGTAAAAATATCACTGTTAGTGAAACACTCACCACAGAATCATATTGTGATGTATTTACTTTAAAAAAAAAAATTCTCAGTAGGTTACACTGTATACAGGACTGTATGTCTCAAGTAATGGACTCTTAAGTATTACTTATCAAGGTCCTTTCCTCATACAATATACAATATTGACAATAAAACCATACTTAATATAAGGTTTTGGTTTATTTCTAAACAATCCCAGAATCTCTGAGTGGGGCAGAAGTTAATTAGCTACATGGGTTTAACACTTGGTATGAATATAATAAGAATACTATATGAATGAGAATGAGAAAGAATGAATGAATGAACCACATAGTAATAATAACAATATTCTTTATTATACTAATAATAATACATGGAGTATACCTGTAAAGGGTTTTGAGGGTCAATGCCCCTGCAGCCTAGTCTGAGACCAGGCCTCGTGGTGGATCAGGGTCTGATCAACCAGGCTGTTACTGCTGGCCACATGTAAACCGACATACGAACCACAGTCACCTAAAGTCAGGTACTGATTTTAGGTGTCTGTCCAATGCCTTTAAAACAGCCAGGGTCTATTGGTACTCCTCCTTATGTATGCTGGGAGGTAGTTGAACAGTCTTGGGCCCCTGACACTTATTGTGTCGTACTTATAATACTAATAATTTATTTCTACAAGTAGATAATACAACTTATACAGACCTAGCCAACATCATTGACATATTATATAGAAAGCCCCATGTTATGCAGGCCATTTCGGGCAAATTAGGTTAAGGAAACGCCCCAATGTTTCCACCAGTACTGGGAATCAAACCACAGACCTCAATGTGTAAGCGAAGTACCCTACGGACTGAGCTACAGGCTCTAATATTTGCTGAAAAGTAACATGCAAACCACAAGTGCTAACAACTTGAGACTGCACCATTCATCGGGATGGCTTCCCCCCCCCCCCCACCACCTCCCCGTTCAAGGAAAGAGGGTGCCCTCTTGATGGTGAATGGCTTTATTTAAGATACACATGTGGTAGTTAGAATATTATTAATGTTTTGCCAAATAGTTGCTTTAAACAACTGGTTGGTCAAGCATCTTAATAAATGTCCTAATTATCCAAGGAATTGGATACAAGACCCTTATGGGTTTGGTGCTTCCCTATGAAAATAATAATAGACACTTGCCCTGAATAAGAGATCTGTAATTAAAATAAGGCCCTCTACATGTAATGGAATCTCTAGTAACAGTCCTCCCAAACCTGATTACAATAATGAGACGAGATGTGGTCAGCTGCCTGGTAGCCATCAACCATCCAGGGATATTCTACCATCCTTTCCAAGGAAATTTAAGTGCAAAAACCTGTTTGTTTGCACTCTAATGGGACTGCAGATTTTTTTGTCTCATGAACACGTTAGTTGAGAGTTAAATCTTAAAACGTCTACTTATATTCACTACACATACATTTACTGTCCTTTATGTACTTAATAGGTTAATCCTGTAATATTCCCTTTTTACCTTAAGAGGCCTGGATGACACCAGGCCACTGACAAGATAATCCCCAGAACTACTAACAGTTAAGTCGATGAATTAGACACATATGCAACACTTGGGTATCTTTATTGAGGAAATGTTTCGCCACAGTCGTTTCACTTCCACCTTTGGATTTGTTAAATGTGATACCACCTACGACTGCTTCACCTCACCTGCCTACTGTATATACTGTAGATAGGTGAGGTGAAGCAGTCGTAGGTGGTATCACATTTAACAAATCCAATAAGCTTGTCCCAAAGGCTGCCACTCACAATAATCTTGTCCCAAAGGCTGCCACTCACAATAATCTTGTCCCACAAGCTGCCACTCACAATAATCTTGTCCCACAGGCTGCCACTCACAATAATCTTGTCCCACAGGCTGCCACTCACAATAATCTTGTCCCACAGGCTGCCACTCACAATAATCTTGTCCCAAAGGCTGCCACTCACAATAATCTTGTCCCACAAGCTGCCACTCACAATAATCTTGTCCCACAGGCTGCCACTCACAATAATCTTGTCCCACAGGCTGCCACTCACAATATCTTGTCCCACAAGCTGCCACTCACAATAATCTTGTCCCACAGGCTGCCACTCACAATAATCTTGTCCCACAGGCTGCCACTCACAATAATCTTGTCCCACAGGCTGCCACTCACAATAATCTTGTCCCACAGGCTGCCACTCACAATAATATTGTCCCACAGGCTGCCACTCACAATAATCTTATCCTACAGGCTGCCACGCACAATACTCTTGTCCCACAGGCTGCCACTCACAATAATCTTGTCCCACAGACTGCCACTCACAATAATCTTGTCCCACAGACTGCCACTCACAATAATCTTGTCCCACAGGCTGCCACTCACAATAATCTTGTCCCACAAGCTGCCACTCACAATA
The DNA here is from genome assembly GCF_026875155.1 of Cherax quadricarinatus. Taxonomy (NCBI): domain Eukaryota; kingdom Metazoa; phylum Arthropoda; class Malacostraca; order Decapoda; family Parastacidae; genus Cherax; species Cherax quadricarinatus. Next base: position 10,297,730 of record NC_069401.1, read on the forward strand.
ATCTTGTCCCACAAGCTGCCACTCACAATAATCTTGTCCCACAGGCTGCCCCTCACAATAATCTTGTCCCACAGGCTGCCACTCACAATAATCTTGTCCCACATACTGCCACACACAATAATCTTGTCCCACAGGCTGCCACTCACAATAATCTTGTCCCACAAGCTGCCACTCACAATAATCTTGTCCCACAGGCTGCCCCTCACAATAATCTTGTCCCACAGGCTGGCACGCACAATAGTCGGCTAACACCCGGGTACCTACTTAATGCTAAGTGAACTGGGGCAGCAGAGGTAAGGGGACACTGCCCAATGTTTCACCTATGACGGGTATCTATCCTGGACTCTCAATGTGAGCTGAAGACGCTACCAAGCAACCCACGAACACATACTGGACCCAGTCTTGAGTCATTATGTACCTTTGATCTTCTAGACTGCCTCCCACACCGTCGGTACGACAGCCATAATAAAACTCTCAAACAACAATCAAACAATGTTTATCATTGATCTTCGGGAAACTTTGTTGCTGTAATAAAGACAATGATATTTTCTATTTTAATCAGGAAGGAAAGCTATAAACCTGTATGGGTTACGCAGCACCTGTGGAATGGGAAGCATTCAGGTTTGCTCCAAGGGAGGATAAATTCAATTCCCTGGATCAAGAGCCAGTTTTATGTACTGGGGAGGACTTGATCCAAGGAATTGGAGGTACCTTCCTTTTCCTGCCATTAAACCTCTTAACTTAATTACCCAGCAGCTGCATCAAATATGGATTTAATACTTCCCTAATAATGATAATAATAATTATGCATCCAGTTTTCTCCATCTCCAATAACCACAAATGGGACAAGCCTAGTAATGTGCTCTTGATCTAACAAACTGGAGCTAAACTCTCTTTGATCACACCTGATTACCTCCCAATCTCCAGGCATTGTACTCTGAGAGGAGGGAAACGGAGAGGGGGTCGAGTCTCAGCTCCTGGTCCAGCCTCTTCAATTACCATGCAACCCCTACGTGTTTACTGCGTCCCCATGAATATGATAATACAAGAGGTAACCATAAATCAGTAATTCCAACTAATTACAGGAGTCAAAATTAGGTAATTGTGGAGCTGAGTGAGGACTAACGATAAAACCCAACGACTTGAATTTCTCAACACAGACACAGTATCAATAACTTATTAAATTCAGACAATTGTGCAACGGAAAACAAGAAACCGTGATGGTTCAAATAACAAAAGTTCTCTATTTACCGTTATCCGCCATGGCAGGATGGTGTGTGCAGATGGTGTGGCAGGATGGTGTGTGGCAGGATGGTGTGGCAGATGGTGTGTGGCAGGATGGTGTGTGCAGGATGGTGTGGCAGGATGGTGTGTGGCAGGATGGTGTGTGGCAGGATGGTGTGCAGATGGTGTGTGCAGGATGGTGTGTGCAGGATGGTGTGTGGCAGGATGGTGTGGCAGGATGGTGTGTGGCAGGATGGTGTGTGGCAGGATGGTGTGTGGCAGGATGGTGTGGGCAGGATGTGTGTGTGGCAGGATGGTGTGTGGCAGGATGGTGTGTGGCAGGATGGTGTGTGGAAAGGTGGTGTGTGTCAGGATGATGTGTGGCAGGATGGTGTGTGGCAGGATGGTGAGTGGCAGGATGGTGAGTGGCAGGTGGTGTGTGGCAGGATGGTGTGTGGCAGGTGGTGTGTGGCAGGTGGTGTGTGGCAGGATGGTGTGGCAGATGGTGTGTGGCAGGATGGTGTGTGGCAGGATGGTGTGTGGCAGGGGGTGTGGCAGGATGGTGTGTGGCAGGATGGTGTGTGGCAGGTGGTGTAGGATGGTGTGTGGCAGGATGGTGTGTGGCAGGATTGTGTGTGGCAGGATGGTGTGTGGCAGGTGGTGTGTGGCAGGATGGTGGTGTGGCAGGATGGTGTGTGGCAGGATGGTGTGTGGCAGGATGGTGTGTGGCAGGATGGTGTGTGGCAGGTGTGTGTTGGCAGGATGGTGTGGCAGGTAGTGTGTCTCAGGTGGTGTGTGGCAGGATGGTGTGTGGCAGGATGGTGTGTGGCAGGATGGTGTGTGGCAGGATGGGTGTGGCAGGATGGTGTGTGGCAGGTGGTGTGTGTCAGGATGATGTGTGGCAGGATGGTGTGGCAGGATGGTGAGTGGCAGGTGGTGTGTGGCAGGATGGTGTGTGGCAGGTGGTGTGTGGCAGGTGGTGTGTGGCAGGATGGTGTGGCAGGAGGGTGTGTAGGCAGGAGGGTGTGTGGCAGGATGGTGTGTGGCAGGATGGTGTGTGGAGGTGGTGTGGCAGGATGGTGTGGCAGGATGGTGTGTGGCAGGATGGTTGTGTGGCAGGTGGTGTGTGGCAGGATGGTGTGTGGCAGGTGGTGTGTGGCAGGATGGTGTGTGGCAGGATGGTGTGCGGCAGGTGGTGTGTGGCAGGATGGTGTGTGGCAGGATGGTGTGTGGCAGGATGGTGTGTGGCAGGATGGTGTGTGGCAGGTGGTGTGTGGCAGGATGGTGTGGCAGGATGGTGTGTCTCAGGTGGTGTGTGGCAGGATGGTGTGTGGCAGGATGGTGTGTGGCAGGATGGTGTGTGGCAGGATGGTGTGTGGCAGGATGGTGTGTGGCAGGTGGTGTGTGGCAGGATGGTGTGTGGCAGGATGGTGTGTGGCAGGATGGTGTGTGGCAGGATGGTGTTTACATGGAGTTTACCTGGAGAGAATTCCGGGGGTCAACGCCCCCGCGGCCCGGTCTGTGACCAGGCCTCCTGGTGGATCAGAGCCTGATCAACCAGGCTGTTACTACTGGCTGCACGCAATCCAAGGTACAAGCCACAGCCCGGCTGGTCAGGTACCGACTTTAGGTGCTTGTCCAGTGCCAGCTTGAAGACAGCCAGGGGTTTATTGGTAATCCCCCTACGTATGCTGGGAGGCAGTTGAACAGTCTCGGGCCTCTGACACTAATTGTATTGTTTCTTAACGTGCTAGTGACACCCTTGCTTTTCATTGGGGGGATGTTGCATCGTCTGCCAAGTCTTTTGCTTTCGTTGTGAGTGATTTTCGTGTGCAAGTTCGGTACTAGTCCACTAGGATTTTCCAGGTGTATATAATCATGTATCTCTCCCGCCTGCGTTCCAGGGAATACAGGTTCAGGAGCCTCAAGCGCTCCCAGTAATTGAGGTGTTTTATCTCCGTTATGCGCGCCGTGAAGGTTCTCAGTACATTTTCTAGGTCAGCAGTTTCACCTGCCCTGAAATGCGCTGTTAGTGTGCAGCAATATTCCAGCCTAGATAGAACAAGCGAACTGGTGTGTGGCAGGATGGTGTGTGGCAGGATGGTGTGTGGCAGGTGGTGTGGCAGGATGGTGTGTGGCAGGATGGTGTGTGGCAGGATGGTGTGTGGCAGGATGGTGTGTGGCAGGTGGTGTGTGGCAGGATGGTGTGTGGCAGGATGGTGACAGGATGGTGTGTGGCAGGATGGTGTGTGGCAGGTGGTGTGGCAGGATGGTGTGGCAGGATGGTTGGCAGGATGGTGTGTGGCAGGATGGTGTGTGGCAGGATGGTGTGTGGCAGGATGGTGTGTGGCAGGATGGTGGGGTGGCAGGATGGTGTGTGGCAGGATGGTGTGTGGCAGGATGGTGTGTGGCAGGATGGTGTGTGGCAGGATGGTGTGTGGCAGGATGGTGTGTGGCAGGTGGTGTGTGTCAGGATGATGTGTGGCAGGATGGTGTGTGGCAGGATGGTGAGTGGCAGGATGGTGAGTGGCAGGTGGTGTGTGGCAGGATGGTGTGTGGCAGGAGGTGTGTGGTAGGATGGTGTGTGGCAGATGGTGTGTGGCAGGATGGGGTGTGGCAGGATGGTGTGTGGCAGGTTGTGGTGGTGGAGGATGGTGTGGTGGCAGGATGGTGTGTGGCAGGGTGGTGTGTGGCAGGATGGTGTGTGGCAGGGTGGTGTGTGGCAGGTGGTGTGTGGCAGGATGGTGTGTGGCAGGATGGTGTGTGGCAGGATGGTGTGGCAGAATGGTGTGTGGCAGGATGGTGTGTGGCAGGATGGTGTGTGGCAGGATGGTGTGTGGCAGGATGTGTGGCAGGATGGGGTGTGGCAGGATGGTGTGTGGCAGGATAGTGTGTGGCAGGATGTGTGTGGCAGGATGGTGTGTGGCAGGATGGTGTGTGGCAGGATGGGTGTGGCAGGATGGTGTGTGGCAGGAAAGGTGTGTGGCAGGATGGTGTGGCAGGATGGTGTGTGGCAGGATGGTGTGTGGCAGGATAGTGTGTGGCAGGATGGTGTGGCAGAATGGTGTGTGGCAGGATGGTGTGTGGCAGGATGGTGTGGCAGGATGGTGTGTGGCAGGATAGTCGCTCTGAGTGGTGCTTCCCCGTAAACTTGAGATTCAAAACAAAATCGAAAAATCACATTTGTTCATGTGAGGGTTGATGAGGCTGCTCTACACCGCCAGGTTATTTTTGTAATGCGACTGGAATAAACGCATCGAAAATTGAATACCAAGAACTATGAAGACCTTCCCAAGCGCTACTTAATTTTGGATGAACTTTAACACTTTCAATAGCATTCCCTCCCCCCACGCAAAAAAAATGTAAAGAGTAACTTTTTAAAAGAGCTTATAAGTGTGGAGAAAGACGGGAGCCTAGTGGAGTCAGTTGAGTGGTGTGTCTGCTTTAAGGCTTTCATTAATTCATAGCTTTAGAGTGAGATTAACTGGCTCAGGAAGCTGACGCTAGAAATAACACAAGTTCATAACGGGGCTTTTCGTTGCTTGTTGTATAATGGAATATTACAAGCTAAGCTTTCTGCTAATTTGATCAGTGGTGGACCTGTGCTGAATTGTATCTCGGCTCTGGTCGCTGGAAGTAACTTTATTTAGGCACAGGTACACATAAGTACAATTATCCTACACGTGTAAATTACACAGGATAACCCCCCTCCCCACTCAAAATAAGTCAGACAAAGTAACTTATTCTCTCGTATAAAATTTAGCACTAAGATCTTTGATTTATAAGCTTGATTTAAAAAAAACTGATATGTGAACTTCGTAATTTTTGTTTGCATTGTGCATTATTTTATCTTGAGTTTCTCAGGCATAATTGGGCTATTGTGACTGGCTAAAGAAACAACTTTGAGATTAGTTAAACTCTGAAGGTTAAAAAAAAATACTTAATATAACCCGTAAAAAGCCAAACTGTGAAGACTTTTTTCATAATTTTTTTCTTTACACCTTCCCTCAGCGTGCGACCCACAACAGTCCACTAACCAGTGACTAGTTAATGGACCAAATCTATGATGCTTGTGGGTGTAGCACTTAGTTTTGATTGTAATAATAATGATCCAAGTCGGACCGAAACGTCGTGGTAAGCTGCTCGTATGTGCAGGTTATCTGTGTATTGTTCCAGTCACGGTATTGTGCCTTTTTGTTTATTCTTTATTAAAGGGCTTTTTCCAAGTATGAGATGTAATATCATCCAATTTTGTACAGCGTATCATGTGGAAATATAATGACTGACTTAATAATGTTGCGGACGACTTGCAGTGGGTGTGGCAAGCAACACTTGACTCCATACATCTTCGTAAATCATCCAGTCAAAGCTTCATTCCACTTCATGAAGTGTCCACTGGAATTTCGGTAAATGACGGAAGAATATTTATGCATATTTACGCTCTTTCAAATATTGCTTTGGATCCTGGACACGTCCTTCACACACACACACACACTTCGTCACATCAAACCATACCACGGGTGGGGTTAGAACCCGCGATCAGAGTCATAAGACCCCAGACCGACGCATTAGCCACTGGGCCAGTTGGCTACAATAAGAGTCATCCAACTAGGTATATTTTTACACCATAGGAAGGTTAGCATAGGTACCATTGTGACGACAAATGCAAGTTTTTACAGACGAATCTCCAGTTAGCGTGGAATCTCCTGCCACAAGGCATGACAAACAAAAGCGCTGGACTCGGCGAGTACAGTGGATTTTTACCACACAAGATCCGCTGACTGCAGTGTTTGTAGCCACCTTCACCTTACACTTGAAATCGTACTACATTCATGGGGGAAGGAAGTGCTAAACCCGTGGGAATTATGAAGAGCCTGGGAAATGAGAAAAAACAATGTAAATCGGATTCAAGGGAAGGGACGGTGCATCCAATTCCTTAAATCGAGTCCTTTACTAGCATCAAGGTGTCTGTCTCCCTTGAAGGTGTTGTAATGTTGCCAGCAACACTGACACACTTCAATATGTTGCCAGCAACATTGCAACACTTGAATGTGTTGCCAGCAACAATTAAATGTCTTGCCAGCAACACCTGAATGTGTTGCCAGCAACACTTGAATGTGTTGCCAGCAACACTTGAATGTGTTGCCAGCAACACTTGAATACACCTGAATGTGATGCCAGCAACACTCAAAACACTTGGATGTTGCCAGCAACACTGCCACACTTGGATGTGTTGATAGTAACATTGGAAATGTTGGTAGCACTACTGCAATATTTGGAGGTGTTGTTAGCCACGCTGAAAGTGTTGCTAGCAACACTGCAACACTTGAAGGTGGTGGCAGCAACACTGATGCAATGGCTGTATTAATGATTCTTAACCCATTCCCCCGGGCTCCTTGATGCAGGCCAGGAGCTTGTGATCAAAGAAATCAAACCCAATCTCTCATTTCCGGGATCGTACCCAATTGCTTCCACTTCCCCAGTTGCTGTATGACTCCCTACGGGTATGGAGCATTCCAGGAATGTAATAATAATAATGATGATAATAATAATAATAATAATAATAATAATAATAATAAGGCAGTCAGCCCCACCTCAGCTCAGCCTCACCTCTCAGTTCAACTCCACCTTAGCTCAGCCCCACCTCACAGCTCAGCCCCACCTCACAGCTCAGCCTCACCTCTCAGTTCAACTCCACCTTAGCTCAGCCCCACCTCACAGCTCAGCCCCACCTCACAGCTCAGCCTCACCTCTCAGTTCAACTCCACCTTAGCTCAGCCCCACCTCACAGCTCAGCCCCACCTCAGCTCAGCCCCACCTCACAGCTCAGCCCCACCTCACAGCTCAACCCCACCTCAGAGCTCAGCCCCACCTCACAGCTCAGCTCCACCTCAGCTCAGTCCAACCTCACAGCTCAGTGTGACGGTACAGTGGTCCACCAGACGTGTGAGGGTACAGTGGTCCATCAGACGTATGAGGGTACAGTGGTTCACCAGACGTGTGAGGGTACAGTGGTCCACCAGACGTGTAAGGATACGGTACAGTGGCCCACCAGACGTGTAAGGATACGGTACAGTGGTCCACCAGACGTGTAAGGATACGGTACAGTGCTCCACCAGACGTATAAGGATACGGTACAGTGGTCCACCAGACGTGTAAGGATACGGTACAGTGGTCCACCAGACGTGTAAGGGTACAGTACAGTGGTCCACCAGACGTGTAAGGATACGGTACAGTGGTCCACCAGACGTGTAAGGATACGGTACAGTGGTCCACCTGAACCGTCACTGCAACACATTAATCAACATTAACACCCAGTGACCCCAGCCATAATTTGCTCAAGCCGTTAGTAGACTACTCTTGTGCACCCCTTCCCCGTGCACCAGTCTCGTGCACCCTTCCCCGTGCACCAGTCTCGTGCACCCCTTCCCCGTGCACCAGTCTCGTGCACCCTTCCCCGTGCACCAGTCTCGCGCACCCCTTCCCCGTGCACCAGTCTCGTGCACCCTTCCCCGTGCACCAGTCTCGTGCACCCCTTCCTCGTGCACCAGTCTCGTGCACCCTTCCCCGTGCACCAGTCTCGTGCACCCTTCCCCGTGCACCAGTCTCGTGCACCCTTCCCCGTGCACCAGTCTCGCGCACCCCTTCCCCGTGCACCAGTCTCGTGCACCCTTCCGTGCACCAGTCTCGTGCACCCCTTCCTCGTGCACCCTTCCCCGTGCACCAGTCTCGTGCACCCCTTCCTCGTGCACCAGTCTCGTGCACCCTTCCCCGTGCACCAGTCTCGTGCACCCTTCCCCGTGCACCAGTCTCGTGCATCCTTCCCCGTGCACCAGTCTCGTGCACCCTTCCCCGTGCACCAGTCTCGTGCACCCTTCCCCGTGCACCTCTTCCCCGTGCACCAGTCTCGTGCACCCTTCCCCGTGCACCAGTCTCGTGCACCCTTCCCCGTGCACCAGTCTCGTGCACTCTTCCCCGTGCACCAGTCTCGTGCACCCTTCCCCCGTGCACCAGTCTCGTGCACCCTTCCCCGTGCACCAGTCTCGTGCACCCTTCCCCGTGCACCAGTCTCGTGCACCCCTTCCTCGTGCACCAGTCTCGTGCACCCCTTCCCCGTGCACCAGTCTCGTGCACCCTTCCCCGTGCACCAGTCTCGTGCACCCTTCCCCGTGCACCAGTCTCGTGCACCCTTCCCCGTGCACCAGTCTCGTGCACCCTTCCCCGTGCACCAGTCTCGTGCACCCTTCCCCGTGCACCAGTCTCGTGCACTCTTCCCCGTGCACCAGTCTCGTGCACTCTTCCCCGTGCACCCTTCCCCGTGCACCAGTCTCGTGCACCCTTCCCCGTGCACCTTTCCCCGTGCACCAGTCTCGTGCACCCTTCCCCGTGCACCAGTCTCGTGCACCCTTCCCCGTGCACAAGTCTCGTGCACCCTTCCCCGTGCACCAGTCTCGTGCACCCTTCCCCTTGCACCTTTTCCCCGTGCACCAGTCTCGTGCACCCTTCCCCGTGTACCAGTCTCGTGCACCCTTCCCCGTGCACCAGTCTCGTGCACCCTACCCCGTGCACCAGTCTTGTGCACTCTTCCCCGTGCACCAGTCTCGTGCGCTCTTCCCCGTGCACCAGTCTCGTGCACCCTTCCCCGTGCACCAGTCTCGTGCGCCCTTCCCCGTGCACCAGCCTCGTGCACCCTTCCCCGTGCACCTTTCCCCGTGCACCTTTCCCCGTGCACCAGTCTCGTGCACCCTTCCCCGTGCACCAGTCTCGTGCACCCTTCCCCGTGCACAAGTCTCGTGCACCCTTCCCCGTGCACCAGTCTCGTGCACCCTTCCCCTTGCACCTTTTCCCCGTGCACCAGTCTCGTGCACCCTTCCCCGTGTACCAGTCTCGTGCACCCTTCCCCGTGCACCAGTCTCGTGCACCCTACCCCGTGCACCAGTCTTGTGCAATCTTCCCCGTGCACCAGTCTCGTGCGCTCTTCCCCGTGCACCAGTCTCGTGCACCCTTCCCCGTGCACCAGTCTCGTGCGCCCTTCCCCGTGCACCAGCCTCGTGCACCCTTCCCCGTGCACCTTTCCCCGTGCACCTTTCCCCGTGCACCAGTCTCGTGCACCCTTCCCCGTGCAGCAGTCTCGTGCACCCTTCCCCGTGCACCAGTCTCGTGCACCCTTCCCCGTGCACCAGTCTCGTGCACCCTTCCCCGTGCACCCTTCCCCGTGCACCAGTCTCGTGCACCCTTCCCCGTGCACCAGTCTCGTGCACCCTTCCCCGTGCACCAGTCTCGTGTGTGATGAATGGTTTGAAGATTGAGACACTTATGCAGCATATGGGAATCTTTATTCAGGAAACGTTTCGCCACACAGTGGCTTCATCAGTCCAATACAAAGAGGAAGGCGTAAGGAGAGGAGGAGTATGAGGTAATCAGTCCCTCAGCCTGGAGTCGATGTGTTCAGTCCATCAATCTTGTAGAATGTACAGCATAGGGCCGTAGACGTGGCTTATATACTGTAGTGAGGTGACTTGAAGCAGACGGAGGCGGGATCATAGTGGTATCATCCACTAGTCGAAGTAGGTCTTTGTCCAAAGGTTGAACAAGCGTTGAAGAATTCTTTGTAAGAAGATCCCATGATGTTGCAGTGTCTGACAGTTGTGATGAATGGTTTGAAAAACCGACAAGTTGAAGATTGAGACACTTATGCAGCATATGGGAATCTTTATTCAGGAAACGTTTCGCCACACAGTGGCTTCATCAGTCCAATACAAAGAGGAAGGCGTAAGGAGAGTGCACCAGTCTCGTGCACTCTTCCCCGTGCACCAGTCTCGTGCACTCTTCCCCATGCACCAGTCTCGTGCGCCCCTTTCCCCGTGCACCAGTCTCGTGAACTCTTCCCCGTGCACCAGTCTCCTGCACTCTTCCCTGTGCACCAGTCGTGCACTCTTCCCGTGCACCAGTCTCGTGCACTCTTCCCGTGCACCAGTCTCGTGCACTCTTCCCGTGCACCAGTCTCGTGCACTCTTCCCCGTGCACCAGTCTCGTGCACTCCCCCGTGCACCAGTCTCGTGCACCCCCTTCCCCGTGCACCAGTCTTGTGCACTCTTCCCCGTGCACCAGTCTCCTGCACTCTTCCCGTGCACCAGTCTCGTGCACTCTTCCCGTGCACCAGTCTCGTGCACTCTTCCCCGTGCACCAGTCTCGTGCACTCCCCCGTGCACCCTGGTAATCATCACTACTCTCACATTAGCCCTTCACTGTTGCTCAACCTGTTCTGTTAACGTGTGTTAGTTACCATTTTGTCCTAGGCACATGTCGATTAGACACTAGGCCTGTTGTATATGAGTACGTGTGTGTGTGTGTGTGTGTGTGTGTGTGTGTGTGTGTGTGTGTGTGTACTCACCTATTTGTACTCACCTATTTGTGGTTGCAGGGGTCGAGTCACAGCTCCTGGCCCCGTCTCTTCGCTGATTGCTACTAGGTCCTCTCTCCCTGCTCCATGAGCTCTATCATACCTCGCCTTAAAACTATGTATGGTTCTCGCCTCCACTACGTCACTTTCTAGGCTATTCCACGGCCTGACTACTCTATGACTGAAGAAATACTTCCTAACATCCCTTTGATTCATCTGAGTCTTCAACTTCCAATTGTGACCTCTTGTGTCTGTGTCCCTTCTCTGGAACATCCCGTCTTTGTCCACCTTGTCAATTCCGCGCAGTATTTTATATGTCGTTATCATGTCTCCCCTGACCCTCCTGTGTGTGTTGTGTGTGTGTGTGTGTGTGTGTGTGTGTGTGTGTGTGTGTGTGTGTGTGTGTGTGCGTGTGTGTGTGTGTGCACATTCCAGTGTGGGCATTGGTGGGTTTGCAAGGGAAGGTTCGTCAGAGTTGACAATAAAATTTGGTGGCTTCACTAGTATGGAAAGATGAGGAAGAGAGAAGTGGAGGACGAGGATGACATCGACAATGACGAGAAAGAGGTGTAAGAGACAAGGGACACGGACAGTTAGAGAGAACCAAGACTGACGGCGGCGTGCAGTAGGCTTACTGAGCCATGCTAGGCACCTCTTACCCGCACTCACTCATTCCCACTCAAGGGTGTAACACAATGCTTAAAACTATGTAAAGTTACCACTACACTGGCACTGCTTGGTACATTGTTCCACTCATCCACAACACTACACTGGCACTGCTTGGTACATTGTTCCACTCATCCACAACACTACACTGGCACTGCTTGGTACATTGTTCCACTCATCCATAACACTACACTGGCACTGCTTGGTACATTGTTCCACTCATCCACAACACTACACTGGCACTGTTTGGTACATTGTTCCACTCATCCACAACACTACACTGGCACTGCTTGGTACATTGTTCCACTCATCCATAACACTACATTGACACTCCTTGGTACATTGTTCCACTCATCCACAACACTACACTAACACTGCTCGGTACATTGTTCCACTCATCCATAACACTACATTGACACTCCTTGGTACATTGTTCCACTCATCCACAACACTACACTAACACTCCTTGGTACATTGTTCCACTCATCCACAACACTACACTAACACTGCTTGGTACATTGTTCCACTCATCCATAACACTACATTGACACTCCTTGGTACATTGTTCCACTCATCCACAACACTACACTAACACTGCTTGGTACATTGTTCCACTCATCCACAACACTACACTAACACTCCTTGGTACATTGTTCCACTCATCCACAACACTACACTAACACTCCTTGGTACATTGTTCCACTCATCCACAACACTACACTAACACTCCTTGTAACATTGTTCCACTCATCCACAACACTACACTAACACTGGTACATTGTTCCATTCATCCACAACACTACACTAACACTGTTTGGTACATTGTTCCATTCATCCACAACACTACACTAACACTCCTTGGTACATTGTTCCACTCATCCACAACACTACACTAACACTGCTTGGTACATTGTTCCACTCATCCACAACACTACACTAACACTGGTACATTGTTCCACTCATCCACAACACTACATTAACACTCCTTGGTACATTGTTCCACTCATCCACAACACTACACTAACACTGCTTGGTACATTGTTCCACTCATCCACAACACTACACTAACACTGTTTGGTACATTGTTCCACTCATCCACAACACTACACTAACACTGTTTGGTACATTGTTCCACTCATCCACAACACTACACTAACACTGTTTGGTACATTGTTCCACTCATCCACAACACTACACTAACACTGTTTTGGTACATTGTTCCACTCATCCACAACACTACACTAACACTGTTTGGTACATTGTTCCATTCATCCACAACACTACACTAACACTGCTTGGTACATTGTTCCACTCATCCACAACACTACACTAACACTGTTTGGTACATTGTTCCATTCATCCACAACACTACACTAACACTCCTTGGTACATTGTTCCACTCATCCACAACACTACACTAACACTGCTTGGTACATTGTTCCACTCATCCACAACACTACACTAACACTGTTTGGTACATTGTTCCACTCATCCACAACACTACACTAACACTGTTTGGTACATTGTTCCACTCATCCACAACACTACACTAACACTGTTTGGTACATTGTTCCACTCATCCACAACACTACACTAACACTGTTTGGTACATTGTTCCATTCATCCACAACACTACACTAACACTGCTTGGTACATTGTTCCACTCATCCACAACACTACACTAACACTGGTACATTGTTCCATTCATCCACAACACTACACTAACACTGTTTGGTACATTGTTCCATTCATCCACAACACTACACTAACACTCCTTGGTACATTGTTCCACTCATCCACAACACTACACTAACACTGGTACATTGTTCCATTCATCCACAACACTACACTAACACTCCTTGGTACATTGTTCCACTCATCCACAACACTACACTAACACTCCTTGGTACATTGTTCCACTCATCCACAACACTACACTAACACCTGGTACATTGTTCCATTCATCCACAACACTACACTAACACTGCTTGGTACATTGTTCCACTCATCCACAACACTACACTAACACTCCTTGGTACATTGTTCCACTCATCCACAACACTACACTAACACTCCTTGGTACATTGTTCCACTCATCCACAACACTACACTAACACTGGTACATTGTTCCATTCATCCACAACACTACACTAACACTGGTACATTGTTCCACTCATCCACAACACTACACTAACACTGTTTGGTACATTGTTCCATTCATCCACAACACTACACTAACACTGCTTGGTACATTGTTCCACTCATCCACAACACTACACTAACACTGGTACATTGTTCCATTCATCCACAACACTACACTAACACTGTACATTGTTCCACTCATCCACAACACTACACTAACACTGGTACATTGTTCCACTCATCCACAACACTACACTAACACTGGTACATTGTTCCACTCATCCACAACACTACACTAACACTGGTACATTGTTCCACTCATCCACAAAACTACACTAACACTGCTTGGTACATTGTTCCACTCATCCACAACACTACACTAACACTGCTTGGTACATTGTTCCACTCATCCACAACACTACACTAACACTGCTTGATACATTTATTTATTTATTTATTTATTAATTTGAATATGATACATAGAAGCACAAAGAAATACAGTGGTTAAGTGTAACATGACAAAGCCCCTTGTATGCAGAGCATTATGGGCAGCTTAAAATTAACTTAAGATTAACTAAGCAATGATATATTCAGTGGTAAACATTATTGTCAACAGATAACAATTAAGCACAAACGAGTATTACAAAGACAGGTCATATGGTCATTTACTGTGTTGCTGAACATTCAGTAGAATGGAGTATTCTGTTAGGTAATGTAATTAAAAATAACAAAGTTTGATTGAGTCACAGGTTAAACATTTATGAGATACAATTATTCAGTATTTATTTGGTTGTGGGTGAGTAAGTGATTTTTAAGAAGAGACTTGAATTTATAAACAGGTAGTGTTTCTTTTATATTCACAGGTAATGAATTCCAGATTTTTAGGCCTTTTATGTGCATTGAGTTTTTGCATAGCGTGAGATGGACACGAGGAACATCAAAGAGTGATCTGTGCCTTGTGTTATGGTCATGTGTTCTGTTGAGGTTGGTAAGGAGACGTTTGAGGGGAGGGTTTATATCAGAGTTAAGTGTTCTATGTATGTAGTAGGTACAATAATAAGTATGGATGTTTTGTATGGTTTAGAGTTTTGAATATTGGTGGAGTGTGCTGCCTGTAGTGGGAATTTATTCTGACTGCAGCCTTTTGTTGGGTAATTAATGGTCTGAGATGGTTTATTGTTGTTGAGCCCCATGCACAAATTCCATAGGTGAGATAGGGGTAAATAAGTGAGTGATATAGGGCCAGGACGGCTGACTGTGGAACATAGTACCGTATCTTCGATAGTATGCCTACGGTTTTGGAAATTTGTTGTACATGTGTTTGAAATTTGAGTTTATTATCAAGGTGGATTCCTAAGAATTTTCCCTCTGTTAGCTTTGTGATAGGTGATCCGTTTATCATTATGTTAAGAGGGACATCTGTAGCTCTGTTACCAAACTGAATGAAGTAGGTTTTGTCAATGCTGAGAGTAAGTTTGTTAGTCATCATCCAGGTTGATATTTTCTGTAATTCGGTATTAACAGTATTGGCTAGCATGACTGGGCTCGGGTGAGAGAAGACGTATGTAGTGTCATCTGCAAATAGTGTGGGTTTGAGTAGTTGCGATGCATTTGGTAGGTCATTTATGTAAACGAGAAAGAGAAGAGGGCCAAGGACACTTCCCTGTGGGACACTGTTCCACTCATCCACAACACTACACTAACACTACTTGGTACATTGTTCCATTCATCCATAACACTACACTGGCACTGCTTGGTACATTGTTCCACTCATCCATACACTACACTGGCACTGCTTGGCACATTGTTCCACTCATCCACAACACTACATTAACACTGCTTGGTACATTGTTCCACTCATCCACAACACTACACTAACACTGCTTGGTACATTGTTCCACTCATCCACAACACTACACTAACACTGCTTGGTACATTGTTCCACTCATCCACAACACTACATTAACACTGCTTGGTACATTGTTCCACTCATCCACACACTACATTAACACTGCTTGGTACATTGTTCCACTCATCCACAACACTACACTGGCACTGCTTGGTACATTGTTCCACTCATCCACAACACTACATTAACACTGCTTGGTACATTGTTCCACTCATCCACAACACTACACTAACACTGCTTGGTACATTGTTCCACTCATCCACAACACTACATTAACACTGCTTGGTACATTGTTCCACTCATCCACAACACTACATTAACACTCCTTGGTACATTGTTCCACTCATCCACAACACTACACTGGCACTGCTTGGTACATTGTTCCACTCATCCACAACACTACATTAACACTCCTTGGTACATTGTTCCACTCATCCACAACACTACACTGGCACTGCTTGGTACAATGTTCCACTCATCCACAACACTACATTAACACTCCTTGGTACATTGTTCCACTCATCAACAACACTACACTAACACTCCTTGGTACATTGTTCCACTCATCCACAACACTACACTGGCACTGCTTGGTACATTGTTCCACTCATCCACAACACTACACTAACACTGCTTGGTACATTGTTCCACTCATCCACAACACTACATTAACACTCCTTGGTACATTGTTCCACTCATCCACAACACTACACTAACACTCCTTGGTACATTGTTCCACTCATCCACAACACTACACTGGCACTGCTTGGTACATTGTTCCACTCATCCACAACACTACACTGGCACTGCTTGGTACATTGTTCCACTCATCCACAACACTACATTAACACTCCTTGGTACATTGTTCCACTCATCCACAACACTACACTGGCACTGCTTGGTACATTGTTCCACTCATCCACAACACTACATTAACACTCCTTGGTACATTGTTCCACTCATCAACAACACTACACTAACACTCCTTGGTACATTGTTCCACCTCATCCACAACACTACACTGGCACTGCTTGGTACATTGTTCCACTCATCCACAACACTACACTAACACTGCTTGGTACATTGTTCCACTCATCCACAACACTACACTAACACTGCTTGGTACATTGTTCCACTCATCCACAACACTACACTAACACTCCTTGGTACATTGTTCCACTCATCCACAACACTACACTAACACTCCTTGGTACATTGTTCCACTCATCCACAACACTACACTGGCACTGCTTGGTACATTGTTCCACTCATCCACAACACTACACTGGCACTGCTTGGTACATTGTTCCACTCATCCACAACACTAGACTAACACTCCTTGGTACATTGTTCCACTCATCCACAACACTACACTGGCACTGCTTGGTACATTGTTCCACTCATCCACAACACTAGACTAACACTCCTTGGTACATTGTTCCACTCATCCACAACACTAGACTAACACTCCTTGGTACATTGTTCCACTCATCCACAACACTAGACTAACACTCCTTGGTACATTGTTCCACTCATCCACAACACTACACTGGCACTGCTTGGTACATTGTTCCACTCATCCACAACACTACATTAACACTGCTTGGTACATTGTTCCACTCATCCACAACACTACACTGGCACTGCTTGGTACATTGTTCCACTCATCCACAACACTAGACTAACACTACCTTGGTACATTGTTTCCACTCATCCACAACACTACACTGGCACTGCTTGGTACATTGTTCCACTCATCCACAACACTACATTAACACTGCTTGGTACATTGTTCCACTCATCCACAACACTACACTGGCACTGCTTGGTACATTGTTCCACTCATCCACAACACTACACTGGCACTGCTTGGTACATTGTTCCACTCATCCACAACACTACATTAACACTGCTTGGTACATTGTTCCACTCATCCACAACACTACACTAACACTGCTTGGTACATTGTTCCACTCATCCACAACACTACACTAACACTGGTACATTGTTCCACTCATCCACAACACTACATTAACACTGCTTGGTACATTGTTCCACTCATCCACAACACTAGACTAACACTCCTTGGTACATTGTTCCACTCATCCACAACACTACACTGGCACTGCTTGGTACATTGTTCCACTCATCCACAACACTAGACTAACACTCCTTGGTACATTGTTCCACTCATCCACAACACTACATTAACACTGCTTGGTACATTGTTCCACTCATCCACAACACTACATTAACACTGCTTGGTACATTGTTCCACTCATCCACAACACTACATTAACACTGCTTGGTACATTGTTCCACTCATCCACAACACTACACTAACACTGCTTGGTACATTGTTCCACTCATCCACAACACTACATTAACACTGCTTGGTACATTGTTCCACTCATCCACAACACTACACTAACACTGCTTGGTACATTGTTCCACTCATCCATAACATTACACTGACACTCCTTGGTACATTGTACCACTGAACCACAACACTAGACTAACACTCCTTGGTACATTGTTCCACTCATCCACAACACTACATTAACACTGCTTGGTACATTGTTCCACTCATCCACAACACTACATTAACACTGCTTGGTACATTGTTCCACTCATCCACAACACTACACTAACACTGCTTGGTACATTGTTCCACTCATCCACAACACTACATTAACACTGCTTGGTACATTGTTCCACTCATCCACAACACTACACTAACACTGCTTGGTACATTGTTCCACTCATCCATAACATTACACTGACAACTCCTTGGTACATTGTACCACTGAACCACAACACTAGACTAACACTCCTTGGTACATTGTTCCACTCATCCACAACACTACATTAACACTGCTTGGTACATTGTTCCACTCATCCACAACACTACATTAACACTGCTTGGTACATTGTTCCACTCATCCACAACACTACATTAACACTGCTTGGTACATTGTTCCACTCATCCACAACACTACATTAACACTGCTTGGTACATTGTTCCATTCATCCACAACACTACATTAACACTGCTTGGTACATTGTTCCACTCATCCACAACACTACACTAACACTGCTTGGTACATTGTGTGTGTGTGTGTGTGTGTGTGTGTGTGTGTGTACTCACCTATTTGTACTCACCTTTTTGTGGTTGCAGGGGTCGAGTCATAGCTCCTGGCCCCGCCTCTTCTCTGATTGCTACTAGGTCCTCTCTCTCCCTGCCCCATGAGCTTTATCATACCTCGCCTTAAAACTATGTATGGTTCCCGCCTCCACTACGTCACTTTCTAGGCTATTTCACGGCCTGACTACTCTATGACTGAAGAAATACTTCCTAAAATCCCTTTGATTCATTTGAGTCTTCAACTTCCAATTGTGACCTCTTGTGTCTGTGTCCCCTCTCTGGAACATCCCGTCTTTGTCCAGTTTGTCTATTCCGCGGAGTATTTTATATGTCGTTATCATGTCTCCCCTAACCCTCCTGTCCTCCAGTGTCGTCAGGCCGACTTCCCTCAACCTTTCTTCATAGGACAATCCCCGTAGCTCTGGGACTAGTCTTGTTGCAAACCTTTGCACTTTCTCTAATTTCTTGACGTGCTTGGCTAGGTGTGGATTCCAAACAGGTGCTGCATACTCCAGTATGGGTCTGACGTAAATGGTATACAGAGTCTTGAACGAATCCTTACTGAGGTATCGGAACGCTATCCATAGGTTTGCCAGGCGCCCGTATGCTGCAGCCGTTATCTGATGTGCGCCGCAGGTGATATGCTCGGTGTTATACTCAACCCCAGATCTTTTTCCTTGAGTGAGGTTTGCAGTCTTTGGCCATCTAAACTATATTGTGTCTGCGGTCTTCTTTGCCCTTCCCCAATCTTCGTGACTTTGCATTTGGCAGGGTTATACTCAAGGAGCCAGTTCCTGGACCAGGCTTGTAGCCTGTCCAGGTCTCTTTGTAGTCCTGCCTGATCCTCATCCGATTTGATTCTTCTCATTAACTTCACATCATCTGCAAACAAGGACACTTCTGAGTCTATCCCTTCCGTTATGTCGTTCACATATACCAAGAACAGCACAGGTCCTAGGACTGACCCCTGTGGAACCCCGCTTGTCACAGGCGCCCACTCTGACACCTCGTCACGTACCATGACTCGTTGTTGCCTCCCTGTCAGGTATTCTCTGATCCATTGCAGCGCCTTTCCTGTTATGTGTGCCTGATCCTCTAGCTTTTGCAGTAACCTCTTGTGAGGAGCTCTGTCGAAGGCTTTCTTGCAGTCCAAAAAAATGCAGTCGATCCACCCCTCTCTCTCTTGTCTTACTTCTGTAACCTTGTCATAAAGCTCTAGTAGGTTTGTGTGTGTGTGTGTGTATGTGTGTGTGTGTGTGTGTGTACACTTGTGTAACACTTGTGTAACACTGTTGTAACACTGGTGTAACACTGTTGTAACACAGGTGTAACACTGCTGTAACACTGTTGTAACACTGTTGTAACACTGTTGTAACACTTGTGTAACACTGGTGAACCACTTGTGTAACACTGGTGTAGCACTGTTGTAACACTGGTGTAACACTTGTGTAACATTGGCGTAACATTGTTGTAACACTGGTGTAACACTGTTGTAACACTGTTGTAGCACTGGTGTAACACTGTTGTAACACTGGTGTAACACTGGTGTAACACTGGTGTAACAGTGGTGTAACACTGTTGTAAGTGTAACACTGTTGTAACACTGGTGTAACACTGGTGTAACACTGGTGTAACACTGTTGTAACACTGGCGTAACACTGGTGAAACACTGTTGTAAAACTGGTGTAACACTTGTGTAACACCGTTGTAACACTGGTGTAACACTGCTGTAACACAGTTGTAACACTGGTGTAACACTGCTGTAACACTGGTGTAACACTGCTGTAACACTGGTGTAACACTGTTGTAACACTCGTGTAACACTCGTGTAACACTGGTGTAACACTGTTGTAACACTGGTGTAACACGTGTGTAACACTTGTGTAACACTGGTGTAACACTGGTGTAACACTGTTGTAACACTGGTGTAACACTGCTGTAACACAGTTGTAACACTGGTGTAACACTGCTGTAACACTGTTGTAACACTGGTGTAACACTGGTGTAACACTGGTGTAACACTTGTAACACTGGTGTAACACTGGTGTAACACTAGTGTAACATTGTTGTAACACTGGTGTAACACTTGTAACACTGGTGTAACACTGGTGTAACATTGTTGTAACACTGTTGTAACACTGGTGTAACACTGTTGTAACACTGTTGTAACACTGGTGTAACACTGGTGTAACACTGGTGTAACACTGGCGTAACACTGGTGTAACACTCGTGTAACACTGGTGTAACACTGTTGTAACACTGGTGTAACACGTGTGTAACACTTGTGTAACACTGGTGTAACACTTGTGTAACACTGGTGTAACACTGGTGTAACACTGTTGTAACACTGGTGTAACACTGCTGTAACACTATTGTAACACTGGTGTAACACTGGTGTAACACTGGTGTAACACTAGTGTAACATTGTTGTAACAGTTGTAACACTGCTGTAACACTGTTGTAACACTCGTGTAACACTGTTGTAACACTGGTGTAACACTTGTAACACTGGTGTAACACTGGTGTAACATTGTTGTAACACTGTTGTAACACTGTTGTAACACTGTTGTAACACTGTTGTAACACTGGTGTAACACTGGTGTAACACTGGTGTAACACTGTTGTAACACTGGCGTAACACTGGTGTAACACTGTTGTAACACTGGTGTAACACTTGTGTAACACTGTTGTAACACTGGTGTAACACTGTTGTAACACTGGCGTAACACTGGTGTAACACTGTTGTAACACTGGTGTAACACTTGTGTAACACTGTTGTAACACTGTTGTAACACTGGTGTAACACTGGTGTAACACTGGTGTAACACTGTTGTAACACTGGCGTAACACTGGTGTAACACTGTTGTAACACTGGTGTAACACTTGTGTAACACTGTTGTAACACTGGTGTAACACTGCCAGGCATACCATCTCAAGGGGACAAAAAGATACAAAACATCCAGGCCATGGGAAAATCTGGGTAGCCACAGCCACTCAAGAGGGAGAGGTTTTTTAGTGCCAGGAAGGAAAAAAAACTGGCAAGAAATGACAGAAATCGTACACCAAATCCAGTCATTCCTGGAGTGGAAGCACAGTCGATGGCCTCCACTCCAAACCAACAGATACAGATACTAATGCCGAAAAAAAATCCCCCCCAGTACCAACAATACCACCAGTCCGATAACATTCTTCTTTGCAAATATACAGGGTCTAAAGCCAGCAACAAACAACAAAATACCTTTCATCCGTGGACTGCTTGCAGAGGCAAAGGCAATGTTCGCGGCTTTCACTGAGACCCACATAAAGGATCACTTGGACAACGAAATATGGATCCCAGGTTACAACCTATACAGATGTGACAGAGTGAACAGGCAAAAGGGGGGGGGGTTGGCCTGTACATTGCAGAGTCACTTGTTTGCACAGAACTGCTTAATGCCTCAAATGATGTAGTGGAAGTTTTAGCAGTAAAGGTCGAGAACCAAAACCTAGTCATTGTGGTAGTCTACAAGCCTCCGGATGCAACATCCCAGCAATTCCAGGAACAGCTGTTAAAAATTGACCACTGTCTGGAAAATCTTCCAGCTCCTGCACCCAACATCTTGCTCCTGGGGGATTTCAACTTAAGGCACCTAAAATGGAGGAATATAGCAAATAATATTGTTGCAGTAATAACACCAGGAGGCAGCTCTGATGAAAACTCACACTCACACGAGCTTTTAAAATCTCTGCACAAAATTCAATTTAAACCAGCAAGTAATAGAGCCTACTAGACTGGAGAATACACTAGACCTCATCTTCACTAACAATGATGATCTGATAAGAAATGTCACCATATCAAAAACAATATACTCAGATCACAACATAATTGAGGTTCAGACATGTATGCGTGGAGCCCCAGACCGACATAATGAGACTAGTCACGAGGGAGCATTCACCAAATTCAACTTCAATAACAAAAACATAAAGTGGGACCAAGTAAACCAAGTCCTAACCGATATAAGCTGGGAAGATATACTATGCAACACACACCCCAACTTATGCCTAGAACAGATTAACTCGTGGCACTCGATGTATGCACAAGGCTTATTCCTCTAAGAAAAAGGAGAGATAGATGTAAAATAGAAAGAGACAGGCGCTCCCTTTACAGGCGACGGAAAGAATAACAGAGCGGCTAAAAGAGGTCAATATATCTGAAATGCGTAGAGAGACACTGGTCAGAGAAATAGCAAGCATCGAACTTAAGCTAAAAGAATCCTTTAGGAGTCAGGAATCGCGGGAAGAACTAAAAGCCATAAATGAAATCGAAAGAAACCCAAAGTATTTCTTCTCCTATGCCAAATCAAAATCGAGAACAACGTCCAGTATTGGGCCCCTACTTAAACAAGATGGTCCTACACAGATGACAGCAAGGAAATGAGTGAGCTACTCAAGTCCCAATATGACTCAGTTTTTAGCAAGCCCCTAACCAGACTGAGAGTCGAAGATCAAAATGAATTTTTTATGAGAGAGCCACAAAATTTGATTAACGCAAGCCTATCCGATGTTATCCTGACGCCAAATGACTTCGAACAGGCGATAAATGACATGCCCATGCACTCTGCCCCAGGGCCAGACTCATGGAACTCTGTGTTCATCAAGAACTGCAAGAAGCCCCTATCACGAGCCTTTTCCAGCCTATGGAGAGGGAGCATGGACACGGGGGTCGTCCCACAGTTACTAAAAACAACAGACATAGCCCCACTCCACAAAGGGGGGCAGTAAAGCAACAGCAAAGAACTACAGACCAATAGCACTAACATCCCATATCATAAAAAATCTTTGAAAGGGTCCTAAGAAGCAAGATCACCACCCATCTAGAAACCCATCAGTTACACAACCCAGGGCAACATGGGTTTAGAACAGGTCGCTCCTGTCTGTCTCAACTATTGGATCACTACGACAAGGTCCTAAATGCACTAGAAGACAAAAAGAATGCAGACGTAATATATACAGACTTTGCAAAAGCCTTCGACAAGTGTGACCATGGCGTAATAGCGCACAAAATGCGTGCTAAAGGAATAACAGGAAAAATCGGTCGATGGATCTATAATTTCCTCACTAACAGAACACAGAGTAGTCGTCAACAGAGTAAAGTCCGAGGCAGCTACGGTGAAAAGCTCTGTTCCACAAGGCACAGTACTCCGCTCCCATCTTGTTCCTCATCCTCATATCCGACATAGACAAGGATGTCAGCCACAGCACCGTGTCTTCCTTTGCAGATGACACCCGAATCTGCATGACAGTGTCTTCCATTGCAGACACTGCAAGGCTCCAGGCGGACATCAACCAAATCTTTCAGTGGGCTGCAGAAAACAATATGAAGTTCAACAATGAGAAATTTCAATTACTCAGATATGGTAAACATGAGGAAATTAAATCTTCATCAGAGTACAAAACAAATTCCAGCCACAAAATAGAGCGAAACACCAACGTCAAAGACCTGGGAGTGATCATGTCGGAGGATCTCACCTTCAAGGACCATAACATTGTATCAATCGCATCTGCTAGAAAAATGACAGGATGGATAATGAGAACCTTCAAACTAGGGAGGCCAAGCCCAGATGACACCTTCAGGTCACTTGTTCTATCTAGGCGGGAAAATTGCTGCAAAACTAACAGCACCTTTCAAGGGAGGGGTTTAAATTGCCGACCTAGAAAAAAGTACAGAGAACTTTCACGACGCGCCCTAACGGAGATAAAACACCTCAATTACTGGAAGCGCCCTTTAGGTTCCTAAACCTGTATTCCCTGGAACGCAGGAGGGAGAGATACATGATTATATACAACCTGAAAAATCTAGAGGGGCTAGTACCGAACTTGCCCCACGAAAATCACTCACTACGAAAGCAAAAGACTTGGCAGACGATGCACCATCCCCCCAATGAAAAGCAGGGGTGTCCCCTAGCACGTTAAGAGACCATACAATAAGTGTCAGGGCCCGAGACTGTTCAACTGCCTCCCAGCACACATAAGGGGGATTACCAACAGACCCCTTGCAGTCTTCAAGCTGGCACTGGGACAAGCACCTAAAGTCGGTTCCTGATCAGCCGGGCTGTGGCTCGTACGTTGGTTTGCGTGCAGCCAGCAGCAACAGCCTGGTTGATCAGGCTCTGAAACCACCAGGAGGCCTGGTCACAGACCGGGCCGCAGGGGCGTTGACCCCCGAACTCTCTCCAGGTAAACTCCAGGGAACACAGTTGAACCTGGTGTAACACTGTTGTAACACTGTTTAACACTGCTGTAACACTGGTGTAACACTGTTGTAACACTGGTTAACACTTTTGTAAAAATTTTTCATTGTT
>NC_069401.1:10323059-10345980 GCF_026875155.1 Cherax quadricarinatus
TATATATTATTATATTTTTAAAATATATTATATTATAAAATTTTACAGTGGACCCCGGTTAACGATATTTTTTCACTCCATAAGTATGTTCAGGTGCCAGTACTGACCGAATTTATTCCCATAAGGAATATTGTGAAGTAGATTAGTCCATTTCAGACCCCCAAACATACACGTACAAACGCACTTACATAAATACACTTACATAATTGGTCGCATTCGGAGGTAATCGTTATGCGGGGGTCCACTGTATATATATATATTATATATATATATATATACACACACACACACACACACACACACACCACACACACACACACACACACACACACACACACCACACACACACACACACACACACACACATGATGAAAAAAAATAGATTGTTATTGTGAATAAAAGAGAAGCTGGATGCTTTAGCATTGTGGAACAAAACTAAAAAGGGTGGGAAAAATTTTATTGGGGGAAAGTAATTGATATTAGCTTGGACATATCAGAGAGTCAGGTAAAGGAGGAGTATCTGCAGCATTAAATAATTAATTATGGAAGAAAAGAGGGTATAAGTGTATGAATTCAAGAATTATGTGGAGAAAGGTGGGCCAGAGAGTATAGGAAGTGAGGTCAGGAAGGTATATGATAAATTAAAAAAAAAAAAACATTGCTTGGATTACTGTTTTAGTAATTATTTTCATAGTTGAAACTTGTCTAGCATTTATTATTTAATTGATAGCCAAGTGAGGAACAGTTCGAGTTATGCAAGATGGCTTTCCTTCAGCTTCATGGCTTATCAAATGGCCGAGTGGACCGTGTATTACAAGCTGTGGCTTGTCAGTCTCCATTTGCTCTTCAGGTTAGTACTGAGTTACATATTTTTCAGTACTCAGTGTTTTAATGTTTATATTGCTAGAAGTTCTAGAGCAGTTTTGGTTAATAGTAAAAAACATTGAAATACTTTTCATATTTTTAATGAGTTAACTTTTGTGTTATTTGTTAAAACTGGTATACATTGATACAGTGACTACTGTATAACAGTACATTTACTAGATACATAACATTGTAGAAATATTGAAGCAGTCTAAGAGTGCTAATTTATTTTATTGTAACAAAGATTTCACCCGTGACATGTATTCAACATTTTAAATGTTGGTTAGATGGTCCTTGAAGATTGTCAAATTCCTTCATTTTTTCAGAGAACATACATTTCTCAGTACTTGTCAGCAAGTCTTGAATTTCAGGAAACTCTTACCCTTCTTTTAAAACTCTGGCTGTCTCCCACTGAGGTAGGGTGATCCAACAAAGAAGAAAACACTTTTACTGTCACTTATTCAGTCACTGCTTTGCCAGAAGGGCGCTGACTTCACAGTTCAGATGATCCTCCAAAATGCAACATTCTCACTCCAAGACTCAAGTCTGGCAAACTGGTTTCCTGAATCCCTTCTTAAATGTTACCTTGCTCACTCTCCAACATGTCAAGTCATAAAAAACATTTGCTTTCACACCATCCAACAGGCACAAGCCCGTTGGATGGAGAAGACCCTAGTGCTAGAAACTTCCTTTGCCCCCTCTCCCTCCAACCCTTCCTAGGATGACCACTACCCCTCCTCCTCCTCCTCTGCCCCAAATTTATATGCTCTTCTAGCCATCCTATTTTTCTCTGAATGTCCCAACCATCTCAGCAATCCCTCCTGAACACTCAGAATAATACTTTGGCAACTCCCAGACCTAATCTCCAAACTCCAAATTGTCTGCATAATATTCACACTGTACATTATTTTTATTTATTATCACACTGGCCGATTCCCACCAAGGCAGGGTGGCCCGAAAAAGAAAAACTTTCACCATCATTCACTCCATCACTGTCTTGCCAGAAGGGTGCTTTACACTACAGTTTTTAAACTGCAACATTACACCCCTCCTTCAGAGTGCAGGCACTGTACTTCCCATCTCCAGGACTCAAGTCCGGCCTGCCGGTTTCCCTGAACCCCTTCATAAATGTTACTTTGCTCACACTCTAACAGCACGTCAAGTATTAAAAACCATTTGTCTCCATTCACTCCTATCAAACACGCTCACGCATACCTGCTGGAAGTCCAAGCCCCTCGCACACAAAACCTCCTTTACCCCCTCTCTCCAACCTTTCCTAGGCCGACCCCTACCCCGCCTTCCTTCCACTACAGACTGATACACTCTTGAAGTCATTCTGTTTCGCTCCATTCTCTCTACATGTCCGAACCACCTCAACAACCCTTCCTCAGCCCTCTGGAAACAGTTTTGGTAATCCCGCACCTCCCCCTAACTTCCAAACTACGAATTCTCTGCATTATATTCACACCACACACATTGCCCTCAGACATGACATCTCCACTGCCTCCAGCCTTCTCCTCGCTGCAACATTCATCACCCATGCTTCACACCCATATAAGAGCGTTGGTAAAACTATACTCTCATACATTCCCCTCTTTGCCTCCAAGGACAAAGTTCTTTGTCTCCACAGACTCCTAAGTGCACCACTCACTCTTTTTCCCTCATCAATTCTATGATTCACCTCATCTTTCATAGACCCATCCGCTGACACGTCCACTCCCAAATATCTGAATACATTCACCTCCTCCATACTCTCTCCCTCCAATCTGATATTCAATCTTTCATCACCTAATCTTTTTGTTATCCTCATAACCTTACTCTTTCCTGTATTCACCTTTAATTTTCTTCTTTTGCACACCCTACCAAATTCATCCACCAATCTCTGCAACTTCTCTTCAGAATCTCCCAAGAGCACAGTGTCATCAGCAAAGAGCAGCTGTGACAACTCCCACTTTGTGTGTGATTCTTTATCTTTTAACTCCACGCCTCTTGTCAAGACCCTCGCATTTACTTCTCTTACAACCCCATCTATAAATATATTAAACAACCACGGTGACATCACACATCCTTGTCTA
Organism: Cherax quadricarinatus; assembly: GCF_026875155.1. Taxonomy (NCBI): domain Eukaryota; kingdom Metazoa; phylum Arthropoda; class Malacostraca; order Decapoda; family Parastacidae; genus Cherax; species Cherax quadricarinatus. The sequence goes on from NC_069401.1 coordinate 10,325,999, forward strand.
AGGCCTACTTTTACTGGGAAATAATTTCCCTCTTTCCTACATACTCTAACTTGAGCCTCACTATCCTCGTAAAAACTCTTCACTGCTTTCAGTAACCTACCTCCTACACCATACACTTGCAACATCTGCCACATTGCCCCCCTATCCACCCTGTCATACGCCTTTTCCAAATCCATAAATGCCACAAAGACCTCTTTAGCCTTATCTAAATACTGTTCACTTATATGTTTCACTGTAAACACCTGGTCCACACACCCCCTACCTTTCCTAAAGCCTCCTTGTTCATCTGCTATTCTATTCTCCGTCTTACTCTTAATTCTTTCAATAATAACTCTACCATACACTTTACCAGGTATACTCAGCAGACTTATCCCCCTATAATTTTGCAGTCTCTTTTATTCCCCTTTGCCTTTATACAAAGGAACTATGCATGCTCTCTGCCAATCCCTAGGTACCTTACCCTCTTCCATACATTTATTAAATAATTGCACTCAACCACTCCAAAACTATATCCCCACCTGCTTTTAACATTTCTATCTTTATCCCATCAATCCCGGCTGCCTTACCCCCTTTCATTTTACCTACTGCCTCACGAACTTCCCCCACACTCACAACTGGCTCTTCCTCACTCCTACAAGATGTTATTCCTCCTTGTCCTATACACGAAATCACAGCTTCCCTATCTTCATCAACATTTAACAATTCCTCAAAATATTCCCTCCATCTTCCCAATACCTCTAACTCTCCATTTAATAACTCTCCTCTCCTATTTTTAACTGACAAATCCATTTGTTCTCTAGGCTTTCTTAACTTTTAATCTCACTCCAAAACTTTTTCTTATTTTCAACAAAATTTGTTGATAACATCTCACCCACTCTCTCATTTGCTCTCTTTTTACATTGCTTCACCACTCTCTTAACCTCTCTCTTTTTCTCCATATACTCTTCCCTCCTTGCATCACTCCTACTTTGTAAAAACTTCTCATATGCTAACTTTTTCTCCCTTACTACTCTCTTTACATCATCATTCCACCAATCGTCCTCTTCCTCCCCGCACCCACTTTCCTGTAAACCACAAACTTCTGCTGAACACTCTCCCCCACTCCTTTTTTAAAACCCCCCCCCCATACCTCTTGCCCCATTGCCTTTGTTTTCTATTACCCCAAATCTATCCTCCAATAGCTTTTTAAAATTTTCTTACCCAAAACTCCCTCCTCTTTTAGTTTATAAACCTTCAATTTCTCTCTTCCCTGTTGCTTCTATTCTCCTTGTATCCCACTTCCTTTTACTCTCATGGTAGCTACAACTGGGAAAGTGATCTGTTTATCTGGGGCCCCCCTCTAAAAACATGTACATCGGGAAGGTCTCCACGGGTCTTTTATCTACCAAACTAATCCAACAAATTACTGTCAAATCCCCCTTCATCATATTTGTAACTTATTTATCCTCTTTTTTTTTAAAATATGTATTCCCTTTTAAACAAAACCCCCTTTCTATAAAAAGGGTTTCAATAAAAGGGCTCCCATTTTCTTTTTACACCTGGCCCCCAAAAACTTCCCTTTACCACACCCTCTCTAAAAGTTTCCCCTACTTAGATTCAGGTCCCCTACCAAAATTTACTCTCTCATTTGGGTTTTAAAAGGCCCTATACATTCACTTAACCCCTAAAAAATCTCTCTCTCCCCCCTCTGCATTCCTTCTTCCCAGGTGCATAAAGGGCTTATTATGACCCACTTCTCCCCCAAAACCCTTTTATTTTAATCCACAAAATTCTTAAATTTTTTACACTTTATATTCTTTTTTCTCCTTCCATAACTGATCTTTTTAACATTATTGCTCCCCCTTTCCCTTTCCTCAAAACTCTCCAATATCCAGTTTTAACCCCATTTTTTTCCCCCCACTGAAACTCTCCCCCCCCTTCAGCTTTTTTTTCCTTTTTGGGGCCAGGACATTCAACTTATTTTTCATTATAACACCCGAAACATCTGTTTTTTGTCATCCGAATACATCCAGCACATTTAAGCATCCCATTTTTATAAGTTTTTCTTCTTCTCTTTTTTAGTAAGTGTCTACAGGAGAAGTGGTTACTAGCCCATTGCCCCCGGAAATTTTTCATTGTACATTGTCCTCAAAATTATTTTGCTGCCTCCAGCCTGTTCCCCATTGTAACAAAAACCCCCGTTTCAAATCAATACCCCCTAAAAACAATGTTTTTTAAATTTTGACAGTTTTTAAAGGGTTTTTTTGTACAAATTGTATATAAAAAATTTTCTTCAGTTTTAATTCTTTTCCCCCTTTTTAAAAAATTTTGATTAATGCTTAAACAATAATTTTTTAAAATCATTCAGGGACTTTACTGAAAAGAATATTTATTTTGAAAATTTTTAGACATCTACAAAAAGATGAATCGAAGGGAATTACTGGCTGGGATATGAATTGATGAAAGGGTGAGTGATTCAATTTAATTCATTTCCCAAAAACAAATTTAAAAATTTTTCTCTTTAAGGATTACAATGCTGAGTTTACAGAAAAAGGTTTTTGTGTGGTTTTCATGTAGTAAAAAAAAAATTTACAGGTGTACCCCCCTAGAACACCTAGCATGGTAGGCTTTTTTGGGGACTTAGTTTAATTCTTAATTTTTAAAAAATGATGGTGAAAAATGTTTTTTTTACGGGTCATTCAGCTTGGTGGCAAAAGGGGAGTTTTTTTGTAGAAGCACAAGGGTCAGAGCAGCAAACTTTGGGGGATACCTACTGTTGCAGCTTAAAAAAAATAATGTTTTATTTGCCCTCATTTTTACCTAAAATTCTGGATGTTTAGGATGTTTTGTTTTTATTAATTTCACCTCATTATTTTTTTTTTTTTAAAAAAGTGTCCCTTTTACGAGGCAAGGTTTACCCAAAAACAAAAAAAAAAACCCTTTTACTCATTCAACACTTTAAACCCCATCTATTAAACACGGGCTTTGCAAAAGGCACTCTGATAAACAATAACCCAAACCCCCCCCCTTAAAGTGCAGGCATTGCACTTCCATTTTCCCGGACTCAAGTCTGGCTAACTGGTTTTCCTGAAACCCTTCACAAAATAAATTCCCTGCTTTCACTCCCAAAAGCTTGCCCGGTCCCCAAAAAACCAAATTTTTTTCTCCATTCAAAATCCAAACTAAAATGCTCAAAGCACCTTTTGGAAGTTCAGTCCCCTTTCCCCAAACCCCCTTTTCCCCGTCCCTTTAAAACCCTTTTTGAGGTTTACCCCCACCCTTTCCTTCCTTCCCCACAGTTTTTTATGGGTCCCCTAAGTCATTCTTCTTTTTCCATTTTCTCTAAATTTACCAAACCACCCTTTAAAAAGCCCCTCATCAGCCCTAGATTTTAAAACTTTTATTAACTCCACACCCCTTTTCTAATTTCCCCACCTCCGAATTTCTTGCATAGTATTTTCCCACAATTGCCCCTTTGACATGACATGTTTCCCCTGCCTCCAGCCTCCCCCTTTATCTGCAGCACCCCAAGGTTTTCCCCCCCCCCCCACTATTTTTTTGTTCATTCCCCTTCCTTTTTCCTCCCCGGATAACGTTTTTTTTTTTCTTTCCCCAGGTACCTCAACGCACCCTTTACCTTTTTTTTTCATCAGTTTATGGCTAACCTCCCCCCATAAGCCCATCTGCCCGACAAGTCAACTCCAAAAAATCTGAAAACATTCACTTCTTTCCTACCCCTCCCTCCCAAAGTGTTTAAACCCCTTTTTTCCCCTTTTTTTAAAACATTGATGCCCCCATCACCTTTTCCTTAACTGTATTCACTTTCAACTTTCTACCTTTAAACCCCCCTCCCCAAAAACATCCACTAACCTTTGCAACTTTCTTTAGAATCTCCAAAAGAAAAGTATCATCAGCAAAAAAGGGAATGTGTCAAATCCCCTTTTGTATTTTAAATTTTCCGTTAAAAAATTTTCCCCCCCCTTTTCCCAAAAACCCTACCCTTTTTCTTCTTTTACAACCCCATCTATAAATATGTTAAACATCCATGGTGACATTACACATCCCTGTTAAGACCCCACTTTTCCAGGAAGTAAACTCACTCTTCCTAACCCCTAACCGGGGCCCCTATCCCCCATAAAAAAATCTTTTCAGGGATTTTAAAAACTGAATACCTAAATTTAATACCTTGAAAAATTTCCCCCACTTTGGGGGGGGGGTCCCCTATTTACTCTATTATGCCCTTGGGCTAGTTTCCCTAAGTACAGTGAACACTTCCCTACTTTTATCAAATATGTTCACATATATGTTTCAATCACCATCCTTCCCTTTTGTAAAGCCTCTTTGTTCATTCAGTCCTGTTTCTTTATTTTCCCCAATTCTTTTAATAATAACCCTCCATAAAAACTTTACCTGGTAACTCAGTAAAATTATTCTCCTATACTAATTTTTACAGTCTCTTTTGTCCCCCTTCCCTTTTTTAAAAGGAATATACATGCTCTCTTCCAGTCCCCCAGGTACCTTCCCCTCTTTATACATTTTTAAACAAATATACCACTTCCAACACTATTTCCCCCCCGCTTTTTAAAATTTCTTCATAAACCCTCACTTTTAGCGCTTAAAAACCCTTTCATTTTTGTAATCCTCCGACCCCCCCTCACACCACCTCCGCCTTTTTTACCCTAAAAAAATGTTTACCCCCCTGGGGAAGGGCTGAAATTTCTGCGACCTTTCTTATCGACTTTAAAAATTCCCTTTATTCCCTCCATTACCCTCATTAGCTAAGGGAAAATTTAAAACCAAATCATACATATGCTTTTTTTTTTGGAAGAATGCTAAAGGGTTTTCTCCCGCTTTTACACCAAAATTTTTAAACTACACAAAAAACAGGAGAGGGTGGGATTTTTTTATGGGGAATCAAATAAAAATGGGGAAATTACTTACTTTTTGCTGATGATAAAGCTTATAGTTTTAAAGAAAAAATTTCAAAGTTGGGACAGTTTGGGGAGGGGTTAAAAAGGGAGAAAAATTTTAAAAATGAACCTAGAAAAGAGTAAGGTTAAGGGTATCAATGATTTAGATAAAAAAAATTGGATATCAAATTGGAGAGGGGGGAGTATGGAAAATGAATGTTTTCAGATATTTGGGGGTTCTGTCAGCAATGATTTTGGGTAGGTTAACCTAGAATTGAGAAGGAAAAAAGGGGAGTGGGGCAATTGAGGTATATGTGGAGAAAAAAAACATTATCACAGGAGCAAAGGAATGTGTGAAAGTATAGAGTGGTTACCAACACTCTTTTATGGGTGAAGCTTGGCTGATAAATGCTGCAAGCCAGGGGGCGGTTTGAGCCAGTGAGATTTCCTGTCTAAGGCAATGTTGGTGGTGTAAAATATATGCTAGAATTTCGGAGTAAGGAAATTAAGAGGTGTGGAGTTAATAAAAAGATTAGTCAGAGGGCTGAAGAGGAGTTGTTTGAGTGGTCCTGGGTCATTAAGAGAATGGATCAAAGTAGAAGACATGGAGAGTGTTAAATCTGTAGGGAAAGGCAGAGCAGGGTAGGGGGTCGTCTCGGAAAGGTTGGAGGGAAGGGGTTAAAAGGTGTTTTGTGGCGAGGGGCTTGAACTTCCAGCAAGCGTGCGTGGGCGTGTTAGATAGGAGTGAATGGAGACGAACTGAATTGGGACCTGACGAGCTGTTGGAGTGTGAGCAGGGTAATATTTAGTGAAGGAAATTCAGGGAAACCGGTTATTTTATATAGCCGGACTTGAGTCCTGGAAATGGGCAGTACAATGCCTGCACTTTAAAGGAGGGGTTTGGGATATTAGCAGTTTGGAGGGATGTGTTGTGTATCTGTATATGTATATGCTTCTAAACTGTTGTATTCTGAGCACCTCTGTATAAACAGTGATTATGTGTGAGTAGGGTGAAAGTGTTGAATGATGAAAGTATTTTCTTTTTGGGGATTTTCTTTCTTTTTGGGTCACCCTGCCTCAGTGGGGGACAGCTGACTGGAGTTTTACCTGGAGAGAGTTCCGGGGGTCACCGCCCCGTGGCCCAGTCTGTGACCAGGCCTCATGGTGGATCAGGGCATGATCAACCAAGCTGTTACTGCTGGCTGCACACAATCCAACGTACGAGCCACAGCCCGGCTGGTCAGGTACCGACTTTAGGTGCTTGTCCAGTGCCTGCTTGAAGACAGCCAGGGGTCTATTGGTAATCCCCCTTATGTATGCTGGGAGGCAGTTAAACAGTCTTGGGCCCCTGACACTTATTGTGTTGTCTCTTAACATGCTTTTCACTGGGAGGATGTTGCAACGTCTGCCGAGTCTTTTGCTTTTGTAGAGAGTGATTTTCATGTGCAAGTTCGGTACTAGTCCCTCTAGGATTTTCCAGGTGTATATAATCATGTATCTCTCCCGCCTGTGTTCCAGGGAATACAGGTTCAGGAACTTCAAGCGCTCCCAGTAATTGAGGTGTTTTATCTCCGTTATGTGAGCTGTGAAGGTTTCCCTTAATTCCCACCTCCTGGAAGTTTTTCCCTGGGAAGTGAAGCTTTCTCCTAGTTACTCCCTGCCGTGAAGGTTCTCTGTACATTTTCTAGGTCAGCAATTTCACCTGCCTTGAAAGGTGCTGTTAGTGTGCAGCAATATTCCAGCCTAGATAGAACAAGTGACCTGAAGAGTGTCATCATGGCTTGGCATCCTAGTTTTGAAGGTTCTCATTATCCATCCTGTCATTTTTCTAGCAGATGCAATTGATACAATGTTATGGTCCTTGAAGGTGAGATCCTCCTACATGATCACTCCCAGGTCTTTGACATTAGTTTTTCGCTCTATTGTGTGGTTGGAATTTGTTTTATACTCTGATGACTTTTTTAAAAAAAAAAAAAGATAATTTAGTCATAGGAGACTGAAACTTATGATGATGTTTCGATCCGACTTGGACATTAAACATTATTGAAAGTTTCATTCTCCATCTTGCGATTATTTGTGTATTGCTCCAACCATGGTATGGTACAGTTTTTTTTCTTAAAAGCTTTTCCAGTTTTGGGTAATACACATTTTGTTTTATTATCCCAGCGGTAGATGTAATGACTCATGGCATAATGATTATGGCACAGGTTTAATGTCTTCATGATCATATTTACTATGTACAAAACTATGCCCCCTTTCACAAACCCCCTTCCCCTTTCCCCTCTAAATTTTTGCTAATTTTTTTTCCCTCAACACCTTCACCTCTCCCATGTCACTGAAAAAACCCCTTGCAGGTTATTCCTGAATAAATTTTTTTTTTTTATAGATGTGATGTTCTTGAAATTTAAAATTTTAATAGGACAGACGAGGGCCCCCACTCCCCAAAGAAAAAGAAAAGAAAAGAGGACAAAAACTAGGCCTGCTGTCATATCAATTCATTTCCCATTGGCTACCAAAAGCAGTGAAACTTATGATTCGGAGACTCTCTTGCCTCTGCCTAACGTGGAGAAGAGTACCGAATGTACAAAGAGCAGTGTCCCATGGACAAGGGGGTTCCCTTTGCAGTTTTGTCTATAAAAAAAAAAATTTTTAAAAGAAATTTTAAGACAGTTGACTATTTTTTTTTTTTACATCATCAGTCACTCATAAGGTGAGAAACATATTTAGTTCATTTTCTCAATAGCTGTCTTGCCAGAAATAGCAAACATCACAATTCAAATGAGCTTCAAAGTTGTAACTACTTCACCCCTTTCTTCAGAGGCTGTACTTCCCACAAACTGCTGTTTTCCCGAAACCCTTTTAAAATGTTTCCCTTTCTCACCTCAAACACCACAAAACACAAAAATCACCCGTTTTCTATAAATCATGCCCGCCGGATGCTCAAACCCTTAGCACTAAAAACCTCTTAACCCTTGTCTCAAAAATTTTCTGGGGGAAAGAGCCCTACTCTTCCTTCTTAACCACAGATTTACACCCTCTTGGGCTTCTTTTGCTCCATCCTCTCTGAATCCCCAAAATAACTCAACAACCCCCTCCTCTGATCTCTTGGGAACCCCCCCCCATTGATTTTTACACCCAATTCTAGCATAATTTGACACCCGAAAAAGGCTCCAGTTATGGATAAAAAATAATAAAAATAAAATAAAAAATAATTTAATAATAAAATAATAAAATAATAATTGCAAGTAGTAGGTTTGGTAACAGCAAACCCCCCAGGGAGGTACTCGTCCTGCCAAGTGAGTGAAAATGAAACCTGTAATTGTTTTTACTGATGGTTGGATTTCTGGTGTCTTTTTTTTTTTGTTCATAAACTTGCAAGATTTAGGATGTCTTGTATTCTTTTTACATTAGGTCATCTACACATACATGTACAAGATATAACCACACCCCTTGGGGGTTTTTTTTTATTTTCTTTTTTATTCTTGTTTTGTTTATTTCCCCTTTTTCCCCTGGGAAGTGGGGCAGAAATTTTTCCTCCCTAAGCCCTGCGTGTTGTAAAGGCGACTAAAAAGCCAGGACAAGGGGCTAGTAGCCCTTCTCCCATTATTATAAAAGTGAAAGGAGAAACTTTCGTTTTTTTTTTTTGGGGCCCCCCCGCCTCAGTGGATCGGCGGGTGTGTTGAAAAAAAGAATAATAATAATTAAAAATATTTTATTTTGCTGATATTTTTTTATACAAAGGAATTAAAAGTTGGGGGGTATATGCCAAAAAATCCCTTTATATGCAAGGGGTTTCGGCAAACTTAAAATTAATTAAGATTTTTAAGGCAATAACGCACAAATGGTCATTGTGAGTTACAATGAATACAGAGAATTGAGTATATTCTATTAGGGCAGCTATTGGCTTTAACCCTTTCAGGGTCCCCTAGGCCAAATTTCAAAGTGTGCACCCGGTCCAGAATCTTCAAAAAATAAATTTTTTTATTTTTTCTTATGAAATGGTAGAGAATCTTTTTCTGAAGGTAATAAAACAAAAAGTACGAAATTTGATGGGAAACTGACGAAATTATGCTCTCGCGAATTTTGATGTTTCAGCAATATTTTCGCATTGGAAATTTTGCCAACTTTGACTCCCATTTTAGGCCGATTGCCTTATTCCAGTTGATCAAATTCTTAGCTATTTCACTAGTATTACTTCTATTCTATCGATTGAGCACAAGAAATCGCCAACTCAACTGTCTCAACTACAAAATAAAGTGATTGGAAATTGGTAATTTGGCGAATTTAGTGCAAAGTTCAAAATATTTAAATTTCAAAATAGGGTCCATAATAAACAATGCAGGTATTCCTGGTACTAAACTAACATTTCCTCTGTTCATTAGTTATGTTTTCAGGCTTTACAAATTAATTCCATTTTGATTTTTAATTAACATAATGAATATTTATTCAAACCAAAAAATAGAAGATTTGCTGTTATGCAATATTGTAATAATTGTATAAATAATATCAGCACATTTGTGAACGTATAGTAGACCCACCAGCTGACGTGTATTAGACGTGTGGGGTCATTTGTTTACTCTTGAACATCGGTAAAAATTTAACATTTCCGCTACTTTGAGCTTAGTTTCAAGTCCTTTTCACTATTAAAACCAATCAAAATCATCTCTATTTCTGTAATATATCTTCCATTCTATCAGATGAGACCAAGAAATCACAAATACAACTTTAAAATCATACTAGAAAACACTGCAAAGTTGCTGTTTTAATCGAAAATTACGGTCTCAGTTTTTTCTCTCATTATCCACTGTGTGCTGCAGCATTTGTTTTATGTGGTGCACACATACCACATAGATGTATTCTCTCATATCTAGGCCCAAATTTACTGCTCACAGCTTATCAGAGGGAGCTGAGCTCATGGCGTAGATCTACTGTTTGGACCCTCAACGTAAAGCCGTAGATCTATGGCACAGACCCTGAAAGGGTTAATAAGTCTTGTAGAGAAGATGTACAGTTTAGATTATTAACCTTAGGCAGCCACACTGGAGTGATTAACATTTGAGATGAAAACAGCTATTGAGAGTATACAGTAGACCCCCGGTTTTCATAATTAATCTGTTCCAGAAGGTTGGTCGAAATTCGAAATGGCCAAAAACCGAAATAATATTTCCCATAAGAAATAATATAAATCCAATTAATCCGTTCCAGACACTCAAAAATATTAAAAAAAAAAATACATTTTTTAAAGAATAACTATAGTTTTACATTAAAAAAACAGTGAGAAAGAAATATAAAGCACAAATTTTAATGATAAATGAACATTACATACCTTTATTGAAGACTCTTGTTGGCGTATGGAAGAAAGCGGGGAGGGGAGAGGGAGGAGAGTTTATTGTTTGGAAAGGGAATCCCCCACCATAGGGACTTCAGGTATCAAAACACTCTCTGGGGTTACTTCCCTTCTTTGTCTCTTACTGCCACTAGGACCAGCTTGAGAGGCACTACACCCTGTCACACAAAAAAATCTGTCCAGAGAGGCCTGTTTCTGGCATCTCTGTAATATTTGTCTAAAATGGGACAAGACATTGTCATTGAACATGTTGCAGACATGGCTTGTCAACAGTTTGTTAGGATGATAATTCTCCACAAAACTTACATCTCACTCCACTTTGCACAAATGTGCTTAATTGCTGAAGAAGGCACATTCTCCCCCCTCTCTTCCTCCTCTGAAGCAATATCTTCAGCTGTGGTCTGTTGCTGTTCCAGTTGAAGGTGTTGCAGGTCTTCAGTGGTTAGCTCTTCCCTGTGGTCCTCCACCAACTCTTCCACATCCTTGCCACTCACATCCAACCCTGTGGACTTCCCCAGAGACACAGTAGATTCCACAATAGGCACAGGGTCGTCAGGGTCAGCCTCAAACCCTTCAAAATCCTTGTCGAGGACACATTCTGGCTGCAATTTTCTCCAAGCAGAATTCAAAGTCCTGGAAGTCACTCCCTGCCAAGCCTTATTTATAAGGCTTATGCAACTGAGAATATTGAAGTGATTCCTCCAGAACTCTCTTAGGGCCAATTCAGTGTCTCAGGTCACTTAAAAGCACCTCTGAAACATTGCTTTTGTGTACAGTTTTTTGAAGTTTGAAATGACCATGGGCTGGATGAGAGGAGTGGTATTAGTGGGCAAGAACTTCACTGTGATGAAATTACACTACTCAAACAATAGGTCTTCCAAGTCTGGAGGATGAGCAGGAGCATTGTCCATTACCAAGAGGCACTTAAGTGGCAAATTATTTTCCAGGAGGTATTTCTTCACACTCAGGCCAAACATTTCATTGACCTACTCAATGAAAATTAGCCTCGTGACCCATGCCTTATTGTTAGCCTTCCATTTCACACACAATTTACTCTTCATGACATTGTTTTTCTTGAACACTCAGGGGTTTTTCAGAGTGATACACAAGTAAAGGCTCCACTTTGAAATCCCCACTAGCATTACCACAGAACAAAAGAGTTAGCCTATTCTTTATAGGCTTGTGTCCTGGCAGTGCCTTTTCCTCCTGTGTGATGTAGGTTCTTTTTGGCATTTTCTTCCAAAAGAGGCCTGTTTCATCACAATTGAACACTTGTTGGGGGAAGAATCCTTCAGCCCTTACGTACCCCTTGAATTCATCAACAAATGCTTCGGCCGTATGTTTCTCGGAACTTGCAGCCTCGCTATGTTTTACCACACTGTGTATGCCACTTCGCTTCTTGTATCTGCTGAACCACCCTTTGCTGGCCTTTAATTCACTAACAGCAGCACTCGTTCCCAGCATTTTCTTTATGAGATCTGCATGCAACTGCCTTGCCTTCTCACAAATTATCCCCTCCAAAACACTATCTCCCGCTAACTGTTTCTCATTTATCCAAACCAACAACAACTTCTCCACATCCTCAATTGTTTGCGATTTCTGTTTCATTAGCATATTTACCCCTTTCGCAACTTATGCTCCCTTGATTTCTGCTTTCTTCACCAGGATGGAACTGATTGTTGATGTCGACTTGCCATACATCCTGGCAAGCTTGGCCACACGTACGCCACTTTCACATTTTGCTATAACTTCTTTCTTGAATTCTATCATGTTTCTCCCCTTTCTTTTACCAAAGGACTGGCACTCTGAACTTTCTTTGGCCCCATGGTGGCTTATTTCACAGTCGTAATCAATAAACAAGCACCAAAAACAATGGGTGAACGTGCAGAGTATTCCTAGCTCAAAGAGAGAGAGATGCAGACTGAGTGTGATACGTGTGAGGAAGTGGCATCACTGGCAGGTGGATGTGTATCATACCAATGATTTCCAATTGGATACACAAAATCCAGGGGAAAATTTTGCCAAAAAAAGTGCTTGATTTCCGAATTGTACGATTTCCGCACCGGCCGAAAACCGGGGGTCCACTGTATATCGATTATATTGATGAGAAAGTTTTTACCTATGTTCATGATATTGAGCAAATGCATGCATAGTTTTTACACATGTATTTATGATGGGCTGGGATAGGTTAAGGAGAGAAGGTGGTTTTTAACTGTAGTTTTAAAAATGCTAGCTGAACCAGTGGTTCTGGATATTTCTGGCAGGAAGTTCAAGATTTTGGGCATTTTTATGTACAATGAGTTTTTGAAAAGATTTAGCCTAACACAGGGAATATCATAGAGGTTTTTGTGCCTAGTGTTGTGTCTATGAGTCCTACTGCAACTATCAAGAAAGCATTTCAGGTCAGGATTTATATTAGAATTGATTGTTTTGTAAATGTATGTTGCACAATAGTACGAGTGAATGTTTTGTATAGTGAGTAGGTCTAGGTCTCTGAAGAGTGGGGGGTCTGTTGTCTAGCAGTGGATTGTGTGATCATTCGCACTGCGGCTTTTTGTTGTGTTATGCACAAATAGCATAGGTGACATATGGGTAGATCACTGAATAGTATAGTGTAAGTAGTGCTGTTTGTGGTACATAGTATGTATTTTTGAGAGAACGCCAACTGTTTTAGAGGCATTTTTGTTGTGTTGGATATGGGTGTTGAATTTCAGGTTGTTATCAAAGTGCAGACACAGGAATTTTCCCTCAATATGTTTAGCAATAAGAGTGTTGTTAAGCATAATGTTTAGTTGGACCTCACTTGCTCTACTCCCAAACAAAACGTAAAAGGTTTTGTCTATATTAAGTGTAAGTTTATTGATGGTCAACTAGGTTGCTATTTTTGTGAGGTCTTTGTTAACAGTAGTGTTGAGCAAGGCTAGATTTGGGTGGAAGATGACAGAAGTCATGTCAGCAAAGAGAATAGGCATAAGTTGTTATGATACGCTTGGAGGATCGTTGTGGTATAAAAGGAAAAGGAGGGGGCTGAGAACACTACCCTGTGGTACACCAGTGTCCAGTTGAGGAGGTTGCATCCTTGACTGAGATGTATTTCTTTCTGTTAGTAAGGTAGGACTTGATAAATGCAAATACATGGCCTGTTATACTGTAAGGATCAAGCTTGAGGAGTAGGATGCTGTGATCTACTGTATCAAAAGCTTTCTTAAGGACGGTAAAGAGTCCAAGCGGGTATTCATTTTTTTCCAGTGCCGTGTAAAGTAGGTCTAGCATTTTTATTATTACGTCATTTGTGCTTTTGTTTCTCCTGAGTCCAAACTGACATTGGTTAGGGATGCTTTGTGATGTTATGAAGGAGTACAGTGGAACCTTGGTAATCAAACTTAATTCATTCCAGAAGGTCGTTTGAGTGCCAGTCTGTTTGAGTACCGAATGAGTTTTTCCCATAATGAATACATAATGTAAATTAGATTAATCCATTTCAGACCCCCAAAAATACACTTATAACAACTTTGCGGTTTATTTTCGTGGTATTTTTTGATTTTATTCTCATTTTCTTGGTCTCATTTGATAGAATGAGAGATATATTACAGACATAGAGATGATTTTTAATAGTTTACAGACTAAAAGCATCTTGAAATTGAGCTCAGAATACCGGAAATGTTAAATTTTTGCTGATGTTCAACAGTAAACAAATCACATCATGCGTCCAATACACGTCAACTGATGGGTCTAATATGCTTTCACAAATGTGCTGATATTATTTATACCATTTTTTCAATAATGTAGTAGTCTGCATAACAGTAAATCTATTTTTTTGGGCAAATGAAAATTCAAAATGGAAAGCAAGTGTAATATAAGAGAGGCCCGAAGTGGGAGGAGCTATAGGAGAGATAGGGAGAGGCCAGCAGAAGGAGCAGCCAATACCTGATGAATCATCATGATAGCCAGATACTAGCGGTGGAGCGAATAATATGGTGTGTAATTACTCAAATATTAGTAATAAAGGTTATCTATCTATCACATTTGTTCCAGCTTGATAACAGAAACACGACAGATAACCCAGAAGCACAATAAAAATGCCAAAATTAATAATAAAAGGCATGTGGAGAGGCAGAGGCGGTGTTTACATCAAGGCAAACACACTAACCCATTTTCTTTTTGGTTGGCTGTTATCACTAATCTTCTTAGGCCCCATGGTGCCTTATTTATACAAATAATAATAAAAAAAAAGCCCAAAAATGCGAAGAAACTCAAAATAGTTTACAGTGAAATTCAGCAGAGTTTTGAACTGATTGACAGGTGTGGGGAGACTGATGCACATGTTCTGGCAGGTCGTGTTTGTTTGGTTGAGTGCTGAGCAGACGGTTGACTACCAAGAGATTTTTTTTTTTTACCAAACTAAGCATTTGAGTACTGAATTGTTTGAATACAGAGCTGTTCGAGTGCCGAGGTTCCACTGTATAACCTTTGTGTATGAGTTTCTCAAAGATTTTGGAAAGTAAAGGCAGGTTTGATATTGGCCTATAATTGTTTACATCTGTTGGGTCACCACCATTGTGTACTGGTGTAATCCTTGCTAGTTTGAGTGATGCTGGGAAAGTATTGGTTTCTAGTGATTTGTTGAAGAGTAATGCAGTGGTGGGTGAAAGGATTTGAGCAGCTCGTTTATACAGTAGTGGTGGTACTTGGGTTACATTTCCTTATTTGTTTTTTAGAGTTAATAATCATAGTAACCTCAGTGGGCTCTGTTGGTGTAAGATAGAGGGATGTTGAGAAGTTTCCTTCTAGATAATCATTAGCTTGGGTGTTGGTGACTGGAATTTTACTGGTGAGATTTGATCCTATGGTTAAAAAGTCATTTAACTTGTTAGCTGTATCAGTAGGCTGGAGTTTTGGTTCATTTGGTTTAGTACAATATTACTAGCTCTGTTCAGTTTGTGGGTGCCCAGGATCAGAGAGGGTGTTTTCCAGGTCTTTTTTGATGTCTCCTCTCATTTCAGTGAATCTATTAGAATGGTATAGTTGCTTAGACTTTCTGATTAATTTGGTGAGAACTGACGTATAGTGTTTGATAAAATTGTCTAGTTATTAAGCCCCTTCTATGTTGTTTCTCGTATTGATGTTTCGTATTGATGGGCCTTAGGATGCTGTTAGTAAGCCATGGGCAACTTAGTCTTTTATTAGTGATCTGTTTAGTTTTTATGGGACAATGTTTGTTGTCTCCACTGCTTCTAACCTTTTCTTCTCTGCAGTGTTACAAGCCCATGTCTCACACCTATATAAAAGTAACAGTACTACCATTCTCTGGTACTTATTTTTTTGACTCCATAGGTTTTTTTTTTTTAACAGATGCCTCATCACTCCTTTCTCCTTTTTTTCCTCCTCTTTTATCTGCTCTGTGGTTCACCTAGTTTTTCATAACCCATCTGCCAACATGTCTACTCCCCAATATCTGAATACATCTACATCCATCATTCTCCTTCTGTTTTATATAAAATCTTTTATTGCCTAAAATTTTTATTATTCTCATCACTCAACTCTTTTTCTATATGTATATATTTTTAAGTTCCTTTTTTATAAAATTTATTATTTTGAAAATTTGCAGTTCATTTTTGAAATGAATGCCTTGTAGTTTACGTTTAATGGAGAAGTAAACAGTACAAATAAATTATCCCACATGCAGCTAACACAGTCATTATTTTTGCACTTTCACTGTTGTTGTAAATTTGCATTATACTGGTATAAAAATGTGTCACTGTGTAAATTTTATAACTAAGGGTTTACTCCCACTTTCTCACATGCATAAAAAAAGTAGTTTTAGAAAGTTACAGTATATATTAGTGACTGAGTTATTTTCTGTTATAGAAATTTTTTGATTGTAAGGGATCTCTTGATACCTTTTTCAAATTTTCTAGTTTGGTGCTGTGAATATTTAAGCATTTTGTTGGATATTTTTTAGTCAATGCCACCAGCAGTAAAAATCAGAGAATTCCAAACAGGGAATTTATGGGTTTACTGTGCTGTATCGAAGGTTGTTGCAAGTCTTCTGGGGAAAGCATGCTGTGATCTTTCATCCAGTAATAGGTTCTAAGTTGTTGTGTGTCTTCTGAGGAAAGTGTGTGACAGTTACTGTCTACTGCTAAGTCATAAGTTGTTACTTGTCTTCTGAGAAACTCTGGCAACAGTTTTTGATAATAATAATAATAATAATGAGAAACATAATACAACTCACTGTTGCATGTACTTTTTTATTCTAAATACCTTCAGAGACTTAAAATTATTGTGTATCCATTTCATCCTAGTTTAGTTGGGAGAGGAGTATGTTAGTAAAAAACATTTTTTGAACTCTATAGTTTATAGCCATCTTCTGGAGCTCAAACACTTTGATATTTTAACTCAGATTCAACTGCTTCATCAAGTCTCCAGCTAACAAGACCCCGGAGAAGGACCTTGAGTATGCTTATCAACACATCCAGTCCTCTCTACTGGAGTCAGTAGGTATGGAGAACACCCAGACTTAAACAACTAGCTAAATGCTGAAATGAAAGATTTTCCAGTATATTTTATAGTATTTGATCTTTGTAATACAGTAGACCGTTATATTACACGGTAGTTACATTCCTGAAAATGCCATGTTAGGTAAATCTGCGTTAGATAAACTGAAGAACTTATGGGAAAAATAGGGTTACATTCCTGGGAGCCCCCAAAAAGCCAAATAACTACTTTTTTAGACCTCCAGTTCTTACAAAAATAAAAGTGAATATGTAATTGTAGTTCATTGTCGTGATGTATTATGTTGTTTTTACTGCTTAAGACTACAAATGCAACAGAAATAATAGTATTTATTACCTTAAATTGTGTGTGCTGGTGTTTGTGGATGATTGTGATGAGAGTGGAAAGTTATGCTGTGGCCCTACTGGGCTGAGGTGGATGGTAGAAGGTCTGGTACTGAAGCTAATGGTTGTACTGGAGTGTGCATAAATTCTGTAACGGATTTCTGTTCTGTTTAACCCTGCAGTACATTATACAACTGGCAGTAAGGCATCAGCTGCTCTAGACACTGTTTCAGGGTCCTCTTCAGTGGAAAAGTCTAACTTTAAGTCAGTAATTCAGTCAAGTCAGTCAGTCAGTAAATCAGTCAAGTCAGTCAGTCAATAAATCAGTCAGTCAGTTATCACACAAACTCATATATTTACTTCATTCTTTTTAATTACACAGTGGCACTTCATTACAGCCACAGGCTATCTCTTGTCTAATACCTCTACTGTATTTTCTTCATTAACTCTAAGACTTAAATGCTTATACCTTTTCTTGCCACTTTCAGCAACACTGGTATGCCTACCGGGTGCCATGATTGCTTGGCAGATATAAGATTTGGTAATTAAAAGATCAAAACACAGTTCACAAACACAACTATCTCCTAAGACAGAATGGAACTGAACATGTATTCATGAAGGCTGGGATGGTGGTGGCAGGAGTCAGGGGTGGTAGGGGAGGGCAGATCTCCCCTGCTGACCCACAACAAGGCGGCAGTTTGAGCTGGGGAAATTTTTTCTGTGCCCACAAACGGAACCGTGTAAAGTTAATTTTACGAAGTGTTATACAAAATTGTGCCGCAATTTTTCAATAGTGCAATAACCAAAATGTGGCAAATTAATCCGTGTAATGTAACGGTTTTCCTGTACTTATTTTGCATTTTACGTCTTTTTTGAGTAGGAAGAAAGAAAAGTTTCAGTTCAGAGTTACGGTATATTATAAGCAAGGATGGAATGACACCAAAATCTTTGCTGATGCCGATACCAATACTCCGTTGAAACCAAT
Organism: Cherax quadricarinatus; assembly: GCF_026875155.1. Lineage (NCBI taxonomy): Eukaryota > Metazoa > Arthropoda > Malacostraca > Decapoda > Parastacidae > Cherax > Cherax quadricarinatus. The sequence continues at coordinate 10,344,059 of NC_069401.1, forward strand.
ATTGATACCATTAGAGTTAGCCAATACCCACTGATACTGATACTGTTTCTAGTACCATCAAAATTAGTCAGTACTTGCTCATATTTCTACTCGATTTTAAAAATAAGCCGATAACCACCAGTGTGTTTTATCTCGCATTTATGAGGTGCTGTTAGAAAGTTCCCATCCCCAAATTTTCATGCGCTTCCTGGGTGAAATATGGTGGTGGCAGAGTAGGTCACACTGCACAGTACACTCCTTTGTGAAGTAGTGTGGTGAGTTTCAGTGCAGTCGGTCATTCTGTTAAGATTAGATGGGCATTTGTTGTTGTGTTGCCAGTGTGTCGTTTCATTTTTTGTGTAGCAGAATGGAATCTTTAAAAGACAGAACAGTGTGCATGTGAATTTCTGATTTAAATATAGTAAACATATTTGGCAATGAAGCAATGGTCAGACACAGTGTTTTGAATAGTTTTCTCAGTTCAAAGCAGGACTAACATCAGTTGAGAATGATGAACACTCTGTCATCCATCAGCATCTCAAACAAACACCAACATAGAAAAAGTGAGGAAGCTTATTCATGAAGATCATCGTCAGAGTATCCAGGACATTGCAAGTACTGTGGGAATTTCTTTTGGGTCGTGTCAAAGCATTCTGACTGAAAATTTGAACATCAGGTTTGTGGCTGTGAAATTTGTGCTCTACTTGCTAACTCAATACCAGCAAGACCGTCATTCTCTGGCCAAAAGCAACATAGCAGTCGTCCCCCACTCTCCCTATTTTCCAGATCTAGGCCCCAGTGACTTTCTCTTTCCAAAAAAAAAAAAAAAAAATGGCACTCGATGGGCAGTGTTTTAATGACGTGGAGGAGATTCAAGCAGAGTTGCAGGGTACGTTAGAGGTACTGGGATCAGTGTATAGCCTTCCAAGGAGAGTACTTCAAGGGATACAACCTTTTTTTTTTTATTGCAGTCCAGGAGCTTTCTGATAGCACCTTGTACAGTACAACTAATTATTATTGCATCAAAATAGGTAAGTCTTTGCAAACTACATGCAGTTTCCCATAAAGCTTGTATGTATAATTACTACTTTAGATCATTATGTCCAGCTGATGTAGGAAACAGCTACCTCACATTCTGTATTATTGGTGGTGAGCAGGTATGCTTCAGAATTATTAATCTAAGAATTGAAAATGAATAACTAAAAAATATTTGATAACCTTCAGTCTGTTTTTCATTTACTATACTGTATTTATGATTTTTTCTCTGTTTCCTTAATACAGTTGAGAATCTTTAATCTGAAATGCTTCAGATAGGAAGTGTTTTGAATATCTAATTTTTTCAGATTTTGGAATATTTGTATACCTATAAAATTGGACAGCTTGGGAATGGGACCCAAGTCTAAACATGGTACTATACTGCTTACAAAAAGAAGATAAATGCAAACTCAGACACTACAACTACACCAGGCAGGTCTGAGAAACTTGAGGGAGAGGGCACATTATCAGTGACATCACTTTGAGGAGGAACATCAGCAGCAGTTGAGGGACCTGGAAGAGGATGATCTAGGGATGAGGAAGCACTGTGCTGGATGGCTTTTTTTTTTTTAATGTTATTCCCAGTGTCATCTGCCTTAACAACAGTGGTTTTTGTCATAACAGTCTCTCTCTGATTTTATACACTGATGTGATTTCTTGTTCTGTCACACTGCTCTAGTCCTTTAATAAGTCCATATAGATTTTCACCACGTTATCTAGTGGCACCTTTTCCACAATATGAACAACACACTTCTCATACCAACAATAACTAAACCAACCAGGCTCACTGAAACAAGTGCAACCATAATAGACCACATATGGACCAATATACTAGCCCCCCTTAAATCAGGGATAATCACAGATAGCACTACAGACAACTACCCTACCTTCCTCTTGACAAACATAGT